>JANRMT010062821.1:15062022-15102180 GCA_026402145.1 Polypterus bichir lapradei | reverse complement strand
TATATATATATATATATGACAGCAACACTCATCACTCACAACAGTGACAAAACAATTACATTGACAATCATGTTACGTTATTTTCAAAATGTTTCCTTTTCTTTTTCATTGCTTCTTTAACACACTACTTCTCCGCTGCGAAGCGCGGGTATTTTGCTAGTATATATATATATATATATACATATAAAAGCCAAATACCACTTACTCAATCATTACGAAATCTCCCAAACCACGAAGACTTGAAATTTGGAATGTAGGTTACTTTTGGCCCATAGGTGCTCGCTAAGAAACGGTTTTAAAAATTTCGTGGTCCAAGCGTGGAATTTCTTAATAGTTTTTTAGACCCGTTGTATGTCTGTCCACTTTTCATGGATTTATATCAGGTATTTTTCTATAATTTGCTTGAACATTTCGTTGACTTTGTGACTGTCTCATTGCGCTAAGTATCATAGTTCGCTTGTGGTACCGATTTATTAGAGTGAATCCGAGAGAGACTCATCAGACTGCGGGGAGGGGGCAGGGCCCTCCTCACTCACGCAACTGCATCGGGGCGTAACCTTAACTCTGCTTAGTTAGCGAACAAGAGAACTACTTAACGGATTTAGATGTTTTTTTTTTCTATAACTTGCTTGAATATTCTGGTTGATTTTGCTACTTCTTTCATTGCGCTAAGAATCATAGTCTGCTTGCAGAAGCAATATATTCGCACTAATCCGAGACAGAGGGTGCGAGCCAAAGGCAGGGGAAAGAGTGACATCAGGAGTAGAGAGCTGGACGGGGCTCACTTCACTGTCCTGTTTCACTAATACGTGGGCGAAGGCTAGTATAATATATAACAATTTAATAGTCTGACTGAGTTATTCCCACTTGTTTCTTTCCATCTTTTTGTCAGGTTACTTGCATGGCAGTTATCAGTTTGGGAAATCTGTAAATAGCTGACAGTGGCCCCTGGCCAAATATTGATCATCACCAAACAGGGCATATCAGCACTTGCCTGCCTTAGTCATCTTCCACTTGTTTCTTCTCATCTCTCTGTCAGGTTCTCTCTGTCAGTTGATTTGCGTGTTGTCAACTGTATTTATTTATGGCCTCAACCACACATTTTTAATAAAATAATATGTTTGGAATAAACTTCACAGTTCACAGTGGAACACTTCAGACCTTTGGATACAAAGAATATATTTGTGAGTTATTATTTTGCAAAGCTTTAAAACTCAGAGAACATTACTGAGGGAAAGAATTAACAGTTACATTTTGTCCAAAACTTACATACTTCTTCAATCTACAGTATACCTGCAAACAAACATTTAGTTTAAATTTTAAATGGGTCTGGTCCTTCTTAACTTTCACTGCTCATTAAGACAGCTGTAGGGAAAAGTACTGAAATATCGATGTTTCAATTTTAACATTATAAAATTACTTCAGCGCACATTTTTCACTATATCGATTCTACAGCAAATGTTACGAATGCACTTTCCGTTTGCTCTGGCTTTTGACCGTTGAGCCTCATAGGCTATTAATCAGCATGACTAGAGTTGAAGCCCCATTTCCAACTCACAGGTGTTAATAAGATGGCAACTTCAGCGCCATCAGAGCCTTCACCAGCACGCTTATTTAAAAGAAAGGCAGCTGGGGTGGCAACTGAAAATACTTCGGCTTTATGGCAAATGTTTACAGAAACCACAAGTTATATGCTACTGTACAACATCAACTAAAGGAGCTAATACAACCAATTTAGTCAAACGCTTGAAGGACTGACATGTGAGTCAATACAAAGAATTTCAAGAAGTATCTTATTTCTAAATTATGGAAACATTAATATGCATAAACCTGTAAAATGTTGTATTTCAGGTAGGGATGCGATGTTTACTTTTTCTACCAGTTAAAACTTTTTGTAGTTAGTTAAACATTTAATGCATTAAGTATATGCCCAGATCAAGAATGATGATGACCCTCACTTCAGTAGGCTACTGTCCTGCAGCTGATTTTGCTGGGCTCATCTCTAGACCCAGGAGCAATACATCAGCAGGTTCCAAATACAAAAGAATGTTTATCATTGTCCTGGATTCTCTTTAATTTGCAGGTGTTCAGTTTCATCATAAAGGATGCATTTGGAAGTCTAATACAAAATGTTAAATGGAAAGTGTAGCATAATGCAACTTTTCAAACTGCAAAACAGCCTGTATTAGAAGGATGACAGAATTACTCATAAGCTCTTAATCTTTAATGCTTATTTCCATACTGTATTGATAATGATGCTGCCTTAAACTATATACAGTATATGCTTCATATTTCCCAAAATGTGCCGTGTGATGAGCATTGCCAAGGTAACTGCTTGTAGAGCCTGCATGGATCAGTTTGAGTACAGGAGCCCATGACTCATTATGAATCACACTTTGACACTTGTGGAGAGTGCTTTCGTTGCCGAACTCTGAAGTGGCGTCTAATGGTGCTGCCCCACTTATACTTTACGTGATGTTATGTTTGTTTAAAAACCTTATTTGCCCTAATGCACATGTAACTCCTGTGACATAAAACCTTAACTATTTATCCTACAATTAATTAGCTCTGAAGTGGAAAAAATGTTCTTTATTTATTATATAGCTGTAGCTTTTAGAAAGCTGTAGAGCACTTACCATTACCAAATCGATACATCTGTCATCTCATTACTACAATGTGTTGACAGGACGAACTGAAAAATACTCATTACTGGACTAAGTTACACTCCACACCAGAACAGAATTCATACCATCTGACAAGTGACATTCTAATCCCAATTGAGAGTAACTTTAGGAAACCTTTTAAAACCAATGATGGGCTGTCTTTGCTTCACTCCTGTAAGACCCAAAGTTAAAATAAACCACTGATGACAAAATTACAGAACATAATCAGAACACAGCTTTACGAGTTACTTTGTATTTAACATTACAGAATTGTGAATGTACAAAATGTAATCAGAGTGGCACCCAGTGAGCACCAAGTACTATTTATCAAAGACTGAATAAACTACAATAATATAAAATCAAGCATTGGCTGAAAGACATATGATTCTATGACTTTATGGTCAAGCTGGCTGAACTGTTCACTTACTGTACTTCAGTTAATTCAAAACACTACAGCAAGAATTATACCAAGAACAATTAAGTATGACAAATTAACTCCACTTCTTGAATCACTTCACTCGTAAGCTCAGACCTGATTTTATAAATCCAAATTTTCCTGTATAAAGTCACCTCACTTAACTTCTAGGTAGTCCAAGGCCTGTACTGTACTTTAAAAGGGGCAGACATCTTTAAAATTCCAAGAACAAATAAAACAAGTGTAGAAGGTAAAGCCTTTAGCTATAGGCCAACCAAACTTAGTAACCATCTATATATTAGACAAACCTCATTGGTTTTAGAATTAAAATCAAGCCTGAAGACTCATGTCAGTATATTATACTTTTGTTAGACTTGCTGCTAAGGATCTTTCATATTACTATCTCATACTGATTTTTAATTAACTCTAATGATATTTTTAGATTTGCCACTAGTGAGTCTTCAACATTTCATTCTCCTTAAAGGTGACACTAAGATGGTGGCTCAGGCGAGTAGTAAAAATGATCAGTTTCTACAGTGTTTTTTATTTGCACAGTGGAGTAATTTATTATTTTATGCAATGTTTAGTTTTAGTTTAAGCTTGTATGTGACTCCAAATATAAAGGCCTGGCAGCTATGCCAAGAAGAACAGTAATAATAAAAGCAATACATTATGGGAGCTCTCAAACTCGATCCTGGGACCCACTGTTGCTGAAGGTTTTTGTTCCAGCCAAGCTCTATTTTTAATTGTTAGAATAGTTTTTCTGTTTTGGGTCAATGTAGAAATTACCAAAACAGCTAAATTTGTATTAAAATGTACTAAGCCATGGGGTGTCCAACTCTGGGCCTGGTGGGCTGCAGGTTCTCATTCTAACCCTTTTCTTAATCAGTGTGCAGTTTTCACTGCTAATTAACTCCTTTCCCCTTCATTTTAATAGCCTTGTTTTTAAGGATTCAGTCTTCTGAATTGATTTGTTTCTTCAATAAATGGCAGCCAAACAGAAATGAGATGTAAAACGAGCCAACAGATGATCAGCTAAATTGGAACGTCAAACTCCTGCCAATTTCACTCCAACCTTCTTAATGAGAAACCAATTCTTGCTGTTCATTTTCCATGACCATCATCAAGATATTTTGGTGACCTGAGCTGACCAACATGACAGAGACCTTCGCCTTTCTTTATTTTCTGGTTAGGTGGTCATGTGACAGCTTGTTTTGTGTCTCATTATTGTTTGGCTTCTCATTAAGGAAAAAGAAACAACTAAGGGGTCCGAATCACATCAATTAAAACTAAAACAAAACAAGTTAATCAACAGCAAATATGGATCACTAATTAAGAAAATGGTTAGAATGAAAACCTGCAGCCACTGTGGCCCACCAGGACCAGAGTTGGACACCCCTGTACTAAGCATCTACAATTGGAATAATTTAGTTGTTTTTCTTTACTTTTTAACAGTATTTTCATCATGATTTTTATTCTGCCCCTCCAGGTGTTTTGTTTACTATTTAATTCATTTTTTACCAGTGAGCACATTAGTGGGTCTGATGCTGAGGTAGTTGCAGCATTTCATCATTCAGCATTGTTTGCTCAGGTGTCTGCTCTGCTTGTTGATGTCATTGTTAGGATAGAATAAAGGGAGAAAAATACACAGAAAAATGACAAAACAATACAAGCAACAAAAGAGAGTTAGGCATTCACTGTTAGGGAAATCACTGTTGTGATTTTCTGAATGCAGAATAAGAGGATTAAAAAAGACAAAACTAATTAGATGAGATAAATTACTATCAGTTATTATCACTTGATTGTAAATCTGGTTAGAACAAAAATGTGAATTATGGTATAGTTTTTATTTTAAGTTTGAGTCATCTGCCCATTTGCAAGGTCAGCATGGACTTGTCTGCTAGACTAATTTACCACACAGTAATGCAATTCACATTATGTATTTATGTCATTTATTTACCTACAGTATATTAAAGGTTAAAGCCTTCTAATTATATATGTTGTAAACGCTATGCGGGGGCAAACATGTGCCGTGGTGACTTGTGTTCTCTGTGTACATGATTAAATAAATGGTGCTTGAACTGGTGGTCCTCTCCTGATTACTCCATGATAGCATGCAAGTAAAACTTGCCTGTTTACACCAGAAACTGTTTAATGTAAATTGCCTGCTTTATAATATCACCTAGAAAGGAACTCACTATTGCTTGGTAAAGTTCAGCTTAATAGATAAATTGTTTTGTGACAAAAGGAATCAAGGATTCTAATTATAAAAAGAGTGCATACAAAAACTGGCCCTTGATTAAAAGACTGGTGGTAATTAAACATTCCAGACGCTGCAGGCCTACCAGTGCTAATGGCCTCTAATTAAGAGCAGATTTAAAAAGCACATTATAAAATCAATCACTAAATTTTATTATAAATAACATTCAAACTAAAACTGCTCTCTGTTTTACACAGGGCCATTAGAAAGTCAATGTTTAATTTAGACTAGTCTCCATTTTTACATTTTATCCTGGTAACTAGTGAAGTAACAAAAGTTTAAATAGGGCATGCAGTGCTTTAGTTTCCCCCAAAAAATTCCCTACTCCTTCTGAGAGATGCACAAAGCCCTAGAATGCATTGGGTTTAAGTGTCTCCCCTAGTATTTGCAGAGGAAAAGCAGATAAAAGTATCTCTCTATTATAAAAAAAAATCTTGGGGAGGCAGACTAGGGAGACAAGACATGATCTTCTCAGAAGACAATTTGAAGTCCCGCGAGAGACACTATTTTTTTTTTTATATATTTTTTATTAATTTTATTGTAATCAGTCCATACAAATCAATCAATTTTTACAAAAAGTAGGATTGAGAATAAGTCGACCCCCACCCCAAAGTGCCGCGAGTGACACTTTAACTTGCTCCCATCTTTTAAAACAATGACAAGAGACAAGCAAAACACACAGCTCGCAGCAGATGATCCGACCACTTCTCCTTGCATGCGTTCAGCGACCCTAACCCCCCCTCTTCACAACGTGAGCAGCAGAGACACAAAGTGGCAAAAAGGACAGCGGCTGTACACGTTTTAAAATGATCGACGGGCAGCACGAGCAGCGTTATGCGTCCTGCAAGAAAGAGTTTTAACCATGTCCGGGGCTGGAAATAAAGGACAAGTATTGTTTTTACAACATCATGCGAGACAAGGCAGTGAGCCATCATTTAAAACAAGTCCACAGACATCTAACCTAGCAGTTGTGGGATTGCATTTGGAAGGCACGCATCATGTGCTCCCAGCTCTTAAAACAACGACATGCAACAAGCAAAACAGGCAACTTGCCAGCAGCAGAAAACCAGCAGGTGATCCAAAGGCATCTCCTTAACGTGTGTGCAGCGCCCCATACCCCCCCCTCCCCCCCCCCTTCACAATGCAAGCAGTCCTGCGAGAAAGAGATGTAACCACGCCCGGGGCCGGAAATAAAGGATAAGTATTGTTTTTATAAAAGTTTTTAAAGTGAAAATAATGCATATGTAACAAATCCCATGAAAATAACAATCTCTTTAAACTCTTTAGTATATCCAGTAAACCAAACACGGGGTGGACGAGCGAATCGAGCAGGGGGCAGAGCCCCCTAGTAATCTCTAAATGATCAAACCACCTTAAATGGCCCCACTCAACCAACCGAAGTAGGGACTTCCTCTAAGTTCCTCCAGGATAGCTGGACACCTTAACAGTCTCATAACCCCAATAAGGAATTTCACTTTGGACACTTTTACTTGTAATCTCCATTAAACACTACTCAAAGCTTCTGTTCCTACGTGAAAACACAAAGCAAATTTACAAGGAAATAGACAGCTTTATTTCAAAAACAAAGCTCATTTTTCATCCCCAACCACAGCACAGTTTGTGAATTATCGTCATTGTTCCAATCTGAATGTCATTTTTAATCTCAGATTTGAAGGTGCACTGCAGATCATTGTTCAGCAAACCATGAATGAAGACCACAGGACTTCAAACTAGTTACATGCTATCAGGTACTTGAAATCATGCAACAGAGTGTTGACATGAATCACCCTTGGTTGACTATGTCATCATCCTTAAACAAATTTGCCATAACAGAAAGAACATTATGACAGATGTGCCAAAGAAATGGCATCAGAATTATGTATTATTAGAGCACCTTCCACACTATACTGTACTCTGGAACTAATGATCAATTCAGTTGCACAAAACATATTTAAAAGTCTCTTCTGTAGTACCCTGGCACTTCTTTTCTTGTAAAGACTGAAAAATGTGATCCCTGAGTAAAACTCTTATGCTTTCCATTGTTTTACATTAGGTCTTTCACCCCAGTCTACCGAGCCATTCACACAACACAAAAATCCCAACAACAGCATTAGCACCTGTTGCCATGTCACATGTCATCCTGTACACCCTTCTATATCTACAGAGCTTCAGCCTCATTGTAAGGACATAAACAACACAAAAAGACCAAACCCCACTACACTATTCTGTCACAGTCTCTTCAGAAGAAAATGTGTCAGTTCAGGTATCTCTAAGACAACATCTTTTTCTCTTGCCGAGAACATGATGCTCTGCCAATCAATCTTAAGTCACTGAACAGTTTGCCAGAACCTTCTTGCAAATGTCCTCAAACATTACTTAGGGACTCACCAAAGTAAATTCTGCACTTTGGCTACTGTTCCAGTTTTTCTGGCCCAGCAGTATCTTATTAAATTCACGTACAGCATGGCATGAAAGGATTCTTAATTTAATTTGACCAGATCTCTCTTTGTTGGTGTTGGCTAATTGGTTCTACACCTGCAGCCATGAAAATCTGCACATACCTTTCTGGTATTGAATCTTGAAGCTGTCCCCACTACTGAGGTCCAACTCTTTCCAAATCTATGTGCATCATATATCCAGAAGACGAACAGTCTGTTTTACAGAGGAGGGTTGAAATTACCTCAAACAAAGGTATCATTTAGGTGTTCTTAGGAGCAATTCAATATAAATGTGTGATTACCAGTTATTACCAGCAGACTACTAGTATGTTTGTTCAAGCTCACCAACAAGTAGTCATAAGGCTATGGCTTAGCACCTCTAATTTTTCCTTTAATTCGGACAGAAAAACTCTCAGCTGAACTTATAAGAAATCTTTTTTGAGCATTATAGATAAAGACAAGTACAAAAGTTCAATAGCAAAGCAATACTCTGATTGAGATGAGGCCTGCTGTCTCTCCCAATTGTGCCCACAAAGTGGTTTCTGTCATTCACTAAGTTAGAACTTAAATCTCATAGAAGAACTATGAGGTCGAAGACCCTTACATCTTTAAACACTGCAAGTATTTTCTTTAATAATGTCAAATACAATGAAACATTGTTAGGTACAGACATGAAAACATGAGTTCAACTTTAATCCAAAAGTTATTAACAACCATCAAAGAGCTTGTAAATATACTCACAGCCGCCTGAGATAACTCTTATAAAGAAAATCCAGAGCAAACAAAAGAATACACCCAATCAAGAAAGATATCTAGCTCCAGAATCAAAACATTACTAGAGATTAGTCTGACTTTAGATATCCAGTAGTGTTCATCATCCTGTATAAGCTTCAATACCACATTCAAAGAGCCAATTCACATTAACAAGGTTTATTCTTTCTAGATCTATACCTTACATGCCTGTCATGTATCTGGTATCACATCTGAACACTGTTTTGGTGTGGAAAATCTTCAAAATCAAAAACTCTTTTGGCCAAACCTCAAACACTGTTCGGGTACTTAAGACACAATTGGCAAAACTCATCTGCTCTTTTTCGCCAAACCTTAAACACATTCCCAGTCACTAAACACATTCCACACTGTGAACACAAATCCAACACAGCTGTCATCTCTAACATACAATGACTCAAAACTGAACACAGATGTTTCTAATGGATAATTAGGTTGGATAAAAGTCCGTTCAGAGTGCACAGGTGGCACATGTGCATCCATCTACAATGGACAGAAACATACAGAGAGGAAGAGTTTGTGCAAGAGATGGTGGAGGATGAGGAAGACCAAGAAGAATCATGACTGATGAAATTCGGGCAACTGTTGTATACCATGTCCTTGTTCATGGGATGACAAATGAGGGAAGCTGGACAAAGAGTCCAACCCAATTTGAGCAGGTTCTCTGTGACCAGCATTACCAGGATATTCAGAGAGGAGAACAAG
Organism: Polypterus bichir lapradei; assembly: GCA_026402145.1. Classification (NCBI taxonomy): domain Eukaryota; kingdom Metazoa; phylum Chordata; class Cladistia; order Polypteriformes; family Polypteridae; genus Polypterus; species Polypterus bichir. The sequence goes on along the minus strand of JANRMT010062821.1, from coordinate 15,092,910 downwards.
TAATTGTTCCTTGCTGTACAACATTTGACATACAGTATACTATACTGTAAGTACTGTAATGATCAGTACAATACTGTTTCTACTGGCTGTATACATTTGTAAGTACATTGCCACCTCGGTAGAATTGAAGCACGACCAAATAAGGGTGGAAGGAATTCTCTTTTCTTCCAACAACAAGAAGCACTCACTGTTGACATGGTGTTTCAAAATAATGCTTCAAAATAACTCTGTGAAATCCAGCAGAGAGTGATTGAAGACAATCACAACTTTGATGGAATCAATAGTGTGTCTCTGTCAACTATTGACCATATCCTCCAACGCAACAGACTTAGTATGAAACAGGTATACAGAGTACCCTTTGAGCGCAACTCTGCAAGAGTCAAAAATCTAAGATATCAGTATGTGCAAGTAAGTGTAACTTACACACACTTTCAGCACTGATGCTTCTGGTACAATTCTATGCTCACAGGCCTACTGTTACTGTAGGCTAGTAGTTGCAGTTGCTACCTTTACAGTACTGTGAACTATATTGTAATGTACATAAATCTGGAGTGCATATACTGTAAACACACTATTGCAGAGGTCTGTCTTTTTGTATCACTTAAACTACTTATCTATTTTGATAGAGAGTGTTTGCACTGGAATCCATGGAAAGGCCCATGAATACATTTTCATAGATGAAGCAGGGATCAAGCTGGTAAAAAAGGAGGTGGAGAGGGAGGAATACAATTGGTCAACATGCCATTGTGGAAGTCCCTGGTCAGCGTGGTGGCAATTTCACCCTTTGTGCAGCCATAAGTAACTGGAGGGTTCTCCTTTGTCATGCAAACCTGGGGTCATATAACACAGAACATCTCCTTACATTTCTTTGTAGTCTATAGGATATTATGGCTGCATGTGAGCAGCTGGATTAGCAAGCAGTGCATTCTGTATATGTCAAAGTTTGGGACAATGTGAGCTTTCACAGTGCTGTCCTAATACATGAGTGGTTCACCGACAACCAGCACTTCATAAAGGTCTTCCTTCCACCTTATAGCACCTTCCTGAATCCAATAGAGGAGTTCTTCTCTGTGTGTCGGTGGATGGTCAAATTAATTTATAACCTGTGGACAGATGGATGTTGTATGACTAGAAATTGGTGAATTAGTATACAACTTGGGAAAGGAAGGAGTGCAGAATACTTTGATCAGAGTCATTCATCATCAGAACAAGATATCCAATTTAACGTGCGTAATGTCACATGTACTGAAATCCCAAGTGTGAATATTAATATAAATATGGTTCATCTGAGGCCAAGAAGAAGAAGAAGAAGAATAAAAAACACAAATACAGAAGGGTAATGTCAAATATCAAAAGACATGAATAACACAGGTTGCTAAACCAAAAAGCCACCCAGGATATTAACCCCTTGACACTTCTGATTTTCAGTAAGCTTTTCTAAGACTGTTTATATTCAGACTTTGCAATCTATTTTATTTTCTATATATGTTCTTTTATTTGGTATTGTTATATGTTAATAAATACCACATTGTTTTTTATGCTTTCAATGCTTTGTCTTTTATCTAAATACTTATTGAGATAATAAAAGGCACACTATGTGTGAGTTATATGGTTACTGTCTCATTCACAGGGTTATCAAGGCTATTGAGGCAGTTCCTCAATAATTAAAACAACTTTGGTAAAATCAAGACATTGTTTGTTTAGTAAGTAACATGTAACAAAAAGAGTTTTATGTGTGGTGAGACGACACCCATAGGTTTGTTAGAGCTGGTGATAGTGAATTCAAATATAGAGAATCTTATGCAGAAAATTGCGGAGTGACTGACAATGAGCATCACTCAAGATTTTGTCTAGCTAGGATCTCTATATGTATGTCCGTGCAGCTGTGTACTGTGTAGAATATTGTGGAGTGACTGGCAAATGGCACTACTCAAGACTTTGAATAAAATTGTTTTGTGTGTGTGTTAATCCTCAAGGGCAAGAGTAGATGTACCCAATAGACATGCCTAGTAAGTCTCACAAATTTCACGATAATTCAACCCCCAACTGTTGCCTTCTGAGTACTAAAAAACACACACAGATAATGTAAGCTCTCAAAATAAAAGTAAACAAAATGATTCAGGTCCAGATTACTATGGTAACAAGAAGTGTGTAAAAATAGCTTTTACTAAATTTTAATCAGGCTCTTTGAAAATCTGAGGTTAAAAACTAAATAGTGTGTATATAATTTTTTTTGTTACTTACCACAAAATATTTTATGCATTTAAATGAAAAAGCTTGCATAACAAAATGTGCCATTTGTTGCTATGGCAACAAACATATGCATCTCCCTTTACTTCATTCATCACCATAACAACAAATGCACAATAATAGTTAAAATGGGAGCTCCTTTGAAGTGCTAGATTTCCTTCCTTGGACATGAACCTGCATCTGAAAAAAGTTGGCCTTCTGATATTGTCATGTAATTTACAAAAAACACATACAAAATAAAATCTGTCATTAAAAAATAATATAAACAGGAGCAAATAGTTGCCAAAAGATCTAAGATACAAAATATGGATAAAAATGGAATAACAATCTATAAATGGCAACGCAGTAAGTATTATTGCCATGCATCAAAGTTATACTCTAACTGTACATAATATTATAAAAGGGTGCTTTACTCTAACTAACATAACCTTTGGAATAAGGCAGGAAATCTAAAGCTGATGTGACACCAGATATATATATATTTTTAGAATTTTTAGTTGTGGCCTTCATTTACATAATTGTAGGACAATTACAGCACACACCTGTTTCCACCAGTTGCATGGTGACAAACCTTATGCTGTGCTTATGTCACAGCACTGTATAACTTTCTGTGGTCTGCTACAATAAAATCAAACTGTTTTTTTTTTTTTTTACAGTGGTGCAAAAGTGCTAATCCTACCACTAACCCCCAAGTTTTCCCTGCAAGTTGGAAGACCCGCTTGCAGGGCTGGATGCAGATTAACATCATAACCAGGATGAAGCAATTGCAGATTAAGGGCCAAGGGCCCAATGTAGTAGAGTCACTTCTGCTTCCAATTGCCGATGCAAATCCCTCGCCTCAGAGCCACTGTAATCTTGTTGATTATAGTATTTGTTTATTTTGGGTAGATCCTCTGTCCATTCCAGTGTGTTCCACACTAACTGTCCGCCAAAATTAGGTGACTATGCAGTATTTTCAGGGTGCAATATAAGATTTGGAACTGTCTTGAACAGTCGTAAAAGAACTGCTCAATCTTCCCCTGTGATTCCTAATCATATAATTTAAAACTCTTAGAGGCACAGAGATTCAGAAGCTTCAGTCTTTATATCTAACATTGCCTCTGGCTGAAAGTTGTTTTGACCTCTGTATTGTGACACTGGTCTAATGCAAATATGTGATGAGGAGGCAACGTTATAATAATGGCACAAGAATTGAAAGCTGATTTGGAGTCCAAGTGTACTTTCTACCCACTGTTTCAACATGTCAGCTAAATAAACAAACAAGTCTGTATCTGTAGCACTTTTTTATTGTACCACTCATTGTATCGCTGCTGTGTGTTTGATGTTTTTACATAACTGAGAGTAATGACAAATAATTTATTGCACTACAGGTTTAACAACAATAACTTAAATGGCATTTATTAATATATTCGGATATAATGCACAAGGCTCAATATCTGAGTGCCTGGCTTGCACCTTAACCAGATGCCAAAATTTACAAACAGGAATGTTAATCTGGAATCCATTGTTATATGTGTGGACAATATGATAAAGAATTTCTTTATGGCAATATTACAGTGATGAGCTGCACTATTAACATGTTTTTGCTATAACATCGGAAAGAGGCTTGATTTAAACATTATCTCTAATTCAATTCCACCTAAAACAAGTATAATAGGCATAAAATAGCTTCACACTGTACAGAGTTGTTCTGAAACTCTAATTACAAAGCAGTATCACAAGCTTCATGAATATCAATTCAATACAAAAAATTAGCAAAAATAATAGACAAAATTGAAATAACTCATCATATGCACATTTATTCAAGAATGCATTTCCAGGCAGATTTAACATAATATTTCTTCAAAGCATCCTATCTTTACCAGTATCTATTCAATTCAGCTAAAGAAAAAAAGGAATGATTAAAATATATAAAACTGGTATTTTCCTGCCTTGCGCCCTGTGTTGGCTGGGATTGGCTCCAGCAGTACCCTGTGACCCTGTAGTTGGGATATAGTGGGTTGGATAATGGTTGGATGAACCAAACAAGCAGAAATATTGAGAGGATTGATTACCTTGGTGGCTCTATGAAAGCTATGAACAGTAGTAGCTAAAATAACACACTTTACAAATACTGTAGATCTCTGAATGGATAAAAATATATATCAAGCGGAAAGATAAAAAATATACAACGGGAAAAAAAGGGCACACTAACTTCTAGGGAGGCTAAGACATGGAAAGACTTAACATAACAGTATTAGACATGCATGTGAAAACACAGCAATATGATCACCTATGCACACATTTCAGAAACACTATTGTACGGACATGCATTAACGAACAATGGCTCACCACATTTAGAAACACTTTGATATACTGTGAAAATCATGTTTCAGACCAAACTAGTAAAAAGTTGGGTGTGTTCAACTTTAAAGTAGTTTCTTTCAGAGAATCAGAAAAACTCTATTAATCCTGAGGGAAATTATTTATGATACAGATATACAAAGAGACAAAGGCACAAGTAACATTAAAAGCAAATATAAAAAATAAGCATTTGTTGTGGTGTGAAATTTTGCATATAAGTTGATAAATATTTTGTATGTCTTTATTGGTAACTTGTAACACTAATGTCTATTACTGATAAGAACAGCAATGGTTAGATGGTTAAGAACCCCTTCCCCCCCTTTTAAGAACCAGTCCTTTGTCATTTTTACAACAGGGTTGGGGGAAGTGCCTGAAACAAGTTTGGCAAATGTTTTTCTGCTGGAGTCTCTCAATCAACCCCCACAGGAAAGACAGACTACCCTAACTGGCAAAGCTTCACAAGGGTAGGTGTAAAGGTGTTCTCTGCCCCATTGGTCTGAAGTATGACTGTTTGGAATTGGCTTGAATCAGAATCCTTTAAGTACCACGACACCCTATTGGCTGTAGTGGTTGGACAGAAAACCTATAAATTTGCTTGCTTTACCTCTCTCTCTCTCACCAAATTGATGAAAGACCAAATTACACACCATGAACTAAAAAGGACAACACAATCAAGAGCACAGCTCGTCAGCCATATTGAGACAGGCATGCGGACTGTTCTGAAGAAAGCGGACCACAAATGATGCCTTAACTAGAGATATTTTAAGTTACTAACAAGTTTGTGTGCCGCATGAAACTACACATCAACATTTACACATATATGGTTGCCAATATTCAAATGTACTTTGCATATTGTTAGTATTTATGATATTATCAATAATACATTATTTAAATTGTAACTTAACTCCTGCTTGTCTTTTACTACACCTAATTGCCTTAGGTTGTAGACCAGAAGGGAAGGTGGGGAGAAGTTATATGGTACAATAGCTTATAAACAGTGGTAAGTCTGTGAGACTTGAGACATTCTGACAAAGGCTACATATTAATAGTACAAAAGGGAAAAGTAGAGTAATATATTACTCTACCAAGACAAAATAGCATTTAAAAAACCAGAATATAAATATTAAAATAAAGTACAATAAATCCCAATAAAAGCTTTATAGGTACATGGTGAATAAAATACTATGCATGTGAATATATTACAAAATCCCAGTAATAGCACATTGAGAATGAAGTATTACACATAATTATACTGCAAATTTAAGCGAAATATAGCACCTTCTGAGAGCAAAATGTTATTCACATGAGAAGAACAGACAAGTTATTGCACATTTAAGTAGATGAAAATGTACTGGGATATCTACGAGAGATATCCAGAAAAAAAGGTTACAACAGCTGTTAAAAATCGAAAATAAATATATTTCAACCAAATTTACAGGGTATGTTGCAAAATATGTGTTTATTTCTCAACATAATCGCCGTCAACTTCGATGCACTTCTTCAGCCTGGGCACCAGCTTTTTTATACCCTCGTCGAATACACTCTGCTCCACCTCCGAAAGCCACTTCTCCACTGTCTCTTTCACCTCCTCATCGTTGGAAAAACGTTTCCCACCCAAGAATTCTTTCACAATTCTTCCACAAGCTGACGATGGATCTCGGCCGCGGATTCGCGATGCAAAGTGAGGAACTTGATGACCAAACGAATCTCGCATCGGTGGTAGGTGGAGCAAACGGCCTCAGCAGAGGTTGACGAACTCGCTTGCTGTGATGATATTTCACAACTGACTGACGCGGTCCCGGGCTTATTTTGACCATTAGGACCCCCCTACACGCAGGTATGCCAACCTTCGAAAAAAAAATTCCCTGCACCCTCCAGGGCACTTGTAACCTTTTTTTCTGGATATCCGTTGTGTTAAAAAAAGGGAACAGCTTATAGTATGGATGATTGACTGGAAGAGGTGTTATAGAGTTTAATGGCTGTGGGATGGAATGATTTCCTGTCAAGGTCAGTGGAGAACTTCATGCTAGTCAGGCTACTGCTGAAAACGCCCCTCTGTCCAACCACAACACTAAGAAGTAGGTGTTTAACATTTTCAATAATAGACTGAAATCTAGATAACATTCTCCAATCTGCCACAGTTTCCAAGCTGACCAGTCTCTCTCCTACCTAAGAGCCAGCATTCTGAATTAGTTTGTTTGGCCTCTTAATGTCTGCACTTTTGTGCAGTCTCCTCTCAGGGCCACCCCCAGTACACCACAGCAAAAAAAAAAAAAAAAAAAAAAAAAAAAAAAAAAGGCACTGGCAACCACACACTCCTAAAACATACACAGTATAGTGTTGCAAATCCTAAAAGATCAGTGTCTTCGTAGGAAATACAGCCTACTTTGACCCTTTTTATATACATCCAGTGAGTACTTTGACCAGTCTGGCTTACTGTTCATACAATATACACCCCCAGATACTTGTATTCCTGAACGATATCCACACCCCAAATAAGTAGGGGAGTAACTGGAGATTGTGATCTTTTAAATCTACCACTAGTTCTTTAGTTTTTACTGGTATTGACCTGCAGCTGATTCAGTTCACATCAGCCAACAAAACTATCCACTACCTTCCTATATTCTGTTTCATCACCATGCCTAATACATTCCACTATTGCAGCCATTTGAGAATTTCTGCAGGTGGCAATCCACTGTACTGTAGCTAAAGTTCATAGCGTACAAGGTGAAAAGAAACTGACAGAAATGTCCCTTGTGGAGTACCAGTGCTACACAGCACACAGTGTCAGACACACAGCCCTGTAGCTGCACATACTGTGGCCTTCCAGTCAGATAGTCCATGATCCATGATAGTAAGGGAGCATGTACCTGCATTGCTGATAGCTTGGATAAAAGTCTCATTAGGTAATTAGGTAATTAAATATGCAGAGTATATATGACCTACCATTTTATTATTATTTTTTAGAAAAAATAAGAGATGCAAGGAAACACACAATGAGAAGACCCGACACCATGGAAGAAGGCTGTAAAATAAATGCATGAGAAAGTCCACAGACATGCTCTTGTCCCACATTGGTTGTTAACTGAGCAAGAGGACGGCAGTAAAACTAATTATTGGGTTCAGTCTGAATGTTTATAAAGTTAATTTTCCTCACACAAAAATTCATCAAAAAAAGAAAGTGCAGTCAAATAGTTATTGGCACTCCACATATTCAGAATACAGAGCAAAGTTGTTGCTCGGCAACAGGTTACTACAACCAAATATAAAGTTGGGCACATAAGCATTTCTTAATATATGAACTTTGCAATAGACATTCACATTAAAATTATTATGAGTGTATTATAAAATATGACTTTGGATCCTAAATTACTAGATTTCCTCAGAAAAATATGGTGCAAATGTTAAGTAGTAGTTTCTAGTGCACTATAAAAATGAATGAATGAATAAGTGGCCAGTCCATTTCTTGATGGTGAAAAACAATGTCATTAAAAGACTGTGCTGTGATTTTTAATTCTCACTACTCAAAAACCTATAGACAGTGTCAACAATCTTGACACATAAAAGTTAGATATGTGCAATATTTTTTAACAATAACAAACAGACAATATTATTATGGGTGGCAAAGAAATACAGTAGTTAGAAATGCTACTTTGTAGTTCTAGAAACCTTGGCTTGATTTCAAGTGTGCTCACAGTCCATATGGAATTTGCAAGTTCTCTCCGTGTCTCCCTGGGTTTTTGAGTACTTAGTGCTCCTCCCATATCTCAGAATTTTTCATTTTTTTGGTAACTCCAAATTATATCTATACTAGGGGGCTTCACTCACCAACCCCCATGTTTGATTTTACAGATACACACTTTTAAGATTTTTTTTTTCTTTGAATTGTTGCTATTTCATTAGTTTCACTTTTATTTCAGAACTTCTGTAAAACAGTATTTGGAATCTTTTGAGTCCTAATATGCTGAATCTTTTTAATAAGGTCAGTGAGACATGTGTTTAATCAGTTTGTACCATAATTCAGGATAGGTTTCTCTGTTTGGAATTTCAGCACAGACAAAACGATCTACATCATCAGCAGTTAATAATTTTTGTTGCACAGTAACCAATAAATGCATGTGAGGTAAACTCCATTTATGAAATTCTCTGACTTAAACTTCAAAGCCTTACAATATTTACATACTTCTGACATACCACCTATGTGCATATATTCAATCTCTATTCGCCTTTTCATTATTTCTCCGAGTAATAATTTCTCTTTCTTTGCGTTAATGCGATGTTTACTTTTTTTGTTTTGACACTGTCATTTTTTTCTGCTATCACATTCTGTATCTTGCTCTGCAGGTGCTTTGCGCCTAAGTTTTTTTTGAGTCTTTTGAATTCCAGTTTTCATTATCTCTAACCTGCTCTGCATGTGTTTGGCCCCCTTGTTTTTTAACCTCTTTATGAAGTTTTACTTTGTTTTCTACTCTGTCTTTTATTTCTGACCTCATTTTGTCCTGCTCTTTTTTCAATGACACCTGGGGCCTCATGTATAATGCTGTGCGTAGAATAGAATTCGCACTATAACGTGACGTAAGCACAAAAGCCGAAATGTGCTTACGCACAGAAAATTCCAGATGCAGGAATCTGTGCGTACTCCAACTTCCGCGTTCTTCCACTCCATAAATCCTGATCAGCGTGAAAAATAACGCACGTGCACGCGCCTTCTGTCCCGCCCCGTCTCCTCCCAGAATTATGCCTCTTTGAATATGCAAATCAATATAAATAGACCTTAAGCTCAGCGTTCTGTGAAAAGGCAATGGCAAAAGCAAGAGGGAAAATATAAGAATTTCAGCGAATACCAAGTGGAGGCAAAGAAAAATGTACTATTTGTTGGTTTAAACAGTGGTATAAACAACAAAAGGAAGTTGATCGAGTGACATAGCGTGTTGGAGAAACTTGAAAGCTCAAGTTCACAAAGTCGCACAATGCCGACATAAAAAAAAGTTGTCGCATATCAAAGCTGCAATGAAAAGGCGAGACGTAGCCCACCATCTGAGTGTCATATGAAAGCTTATTAGGGTACAGAGAAAAAAAAAAGGCACATAGTAGGAAAAAAGCACGAAATGTTAACTTCAGTCTCGAAATTTCCATTTAAATCACATAGTTTATTTTTTCATTAAAGTAGAACATCATAAACTTCATCTTAAAATCATTTAATTTACTAGTTTCTCAAATCCCATTGTAACTAAAATAGCACGTTAAATGCTTTGTTTTGCATTTGATCTTCAGTGTGCTGTATGTATGTGAATCACTACGTGCTTCCATTCTTTCTCTTTCTCCGACAGGACACAGAATCCATTACATTCGTGATATTACAGCTCTCTGAATAATCAAAATACTGAGATGTATACGTGGTATCATTTTTTATGATGATTGGAATGAAAGCATGTTATTAAGAGCACGATGGCACAGTGATTGTTCATGTCTCATACAAGATGCTGCTGCGCCATGAGCGACCTTCGATGAAATAATTTATTGTAGCAGTACTATCTCTTTCAAACCTACTAACCTTCAATTCTTGTCCTTACTTTCCTTTCCCCAAATACCCAATCGCCACACAATCAGCTCTTTAATAGATGTTAAGCCATCTGTAAGCTTACAACGACGATTCTTCAAAACTTTTAAGGAACATTGAAATATCTTCATAGTACGTGTTTAATTATTCTATCCATCTATCCTTCCAGTGTCGTGCCAGTCTCAGCAAATATACAGTGCAAGGCAGGAACAATATGTGAACATGCAAACGCTGGGGCACCGTGTCCTGACATGTTTAATTATTAACAATACAGATTATTTAAATGAAGTTATCTGTATAATATAATCAACATATTGTGCTCCATTTCATCTTACAAATGATACTGTCATCATATGTAAATATGCGCTTTATAAAGTGGCGCAGGTTGTGTAATATTATAACTGTAGTGCAAGTTTACAGTGGGGTAATTGTACTTATAAGTACAAACAGTTCTACAAGGAGCAGTTGATTGAGTGCGTTTATAGTTCTTGGGATGAAACTGTTTCTGAAACGCGAGGTCCGTACAGGAAAGGCTTTGAAACGTTTTGCCGTGGCTGAGGCAGCGTGGGCTTGATGCTGTATACCGATAATTCTCTTTCAGATCAGCGGCTGCTGTGATTCGCCACTCAGATACAGTGATAGAAATACTCCGAGTGGTGCAGTGAGAGTAATATGGAAAAAGATGATCCGCTTTGGCAACCCTTAAAGGGAGCAGCTGAAAGAAGAAAAAGAAGAAGAAGAAGAAGGTGCAGTGAGAGTAACAATGCTAAAGCAGTTATGGTACTTGGAATACTATGGCTATTCCCAGGACCATTATATTGTTACAAGTTAATTACAATCAGATGCATTACACTAATAAACAATATGCTGTTAGTTTCAGTGTATTTATAAAGCTGCGTCAGGAAAATAAAGAGTAACCACACAGGAACAGTAGAACTGCTTTGACGCTGGGTGCCGCCAGTCTGCAAAACCGAGCGGAGAACTTGCGTACGACAGGATATGAGGTACCGTGGAAAAGTGCATGGCTTTACGCCAAGTGTAGGTTTTATACATCGCAATTTGAACGTGGAAAAGTTCTTGTGCAACATTTCTGTGCGTATGCACCGTTCATACATGAGGCCCCTGGTCCGTGGCGATTATTTTCCCTTTTTCGAGTAACAATTTCCATTTGTTTGCACTACTGCGAACTTTACTTTCTTTTTTTTATACTTTCTAATTTTCCTACTTTCATATTCTTTAACTTTCTCCACATGTGTATCGTGCCTTTTTTTTTTTGAGCCTTTCAAATTCCACTGCTTTCATTATCTCTAACCTGCTCTGCATGTGTACAGCGTCAACTTTTGTGAATGTGTTTATGAAGTTCTACTTTGTCTTTTACTCTCTGTCTTTTAATTCTGAGCCGGGCTGGATGTGCTTTTTTTTCAGTTCCACTTGTTCCGGGCTGATAAATACTTTCCTTATTTTCTGCATTTGCACCTAGATTCTTCTTTTTCTTTTTTTACTCTTCAACACTTTTGAGTCTCGTTTCTCCACGCTGCTTTCTTCTTCGCTTAGTTGTCTATGTTTCATTTATAACGTATTGTCCTTATACACTTTATACGCGCCTTTTATACCAAAAGGGCACCAAAATGTTTGGGACATAGCAATGCAGTCATATTTAGTACTTTGTGATATATCCCTTTCATGAAATGACTGCTTGAAGTCTATGATTCCTGGACAATTCTCTGCCTAGCCTCTAATGCAGCCATCTCCATGTTAATTATTCAACATGTTAAACATGTTCAGCTCCTGCTTAAATGTGAGTCGTCTACGTTAGAGCAACTACTCACTTTAAAAAAAAAAAAAAAAAAAAGCTAGAAGACTCTTTTTTTTCTTAGAATTTGAACTATAACAAAAGCAAAAACAGCCAAAACTTTGTTGACTCATTCTATACCTTAGGAGACAAAAAAAACACATATTATATATGAATTTATCATGGCAATCAAAATCTTATAGCAGTCACACAGACATTTCTGCAGTCACTTTTACTCTTAAGGAGTATCTTTTGCCAATGGTACAGAAAGTTTGGTGTAGCAATTTTATGACTGCAGATTCAAATCTCAATACTGACTCAAATTGTGACTTTGATTGCCCCATAACGTTTTCCTCCTAAAAAAATTAACATTTTTCATACATTATGATGACTGGGTTGCCTGCAGCTGGCCTAACTTCCATGAACCTGAACATCAATACTCATGACTGTGATGCTAGGGCAATGATGACACATAACAACAAATGCCTACAGTTGTGCTTCAAAGTTTGTGAACCGTTTAGAATTTTCAATATTTCTGCATAAATATGACCTAAAACATCATCAGATTTTCACTCAAATCCTAAAAGTAGATAAAGAGAAACCAGTTAAGCAAATGAGACAAAAATATTATACTTGGTCATTTATTTATTAAGGAAAATGATAGAATATTACATATTTGTGAGTGGCAAAAGTATGTGAACCTTTGCTTTCAGTATCTGGTGTGACACCCCTTTGCAGCAATAACCACAACTAAACGTTTCCAGTAACTTTTGATCATTGCCGATGGAAAAGCTACAGCTGCGAATTCTGAATGCAAGAAACTCAGAGACAGACTTGATGCTCTGGAAGATGGATGCAGAACGAATAATATTAGAATCGAAGGCCTACCTAAGAATTGTGAAAGTCCAAACCCAGTGAAATTCGCAGTTGAACTTTTCTCTAAAATAACTGGAGAAGAATTTAAATCAGATACTGAGATAGCAGCAGCTTATCGCATACGTGGATCTAATATCTTTAGACCTAGGTCTTTTATTGTCCGCTTCGAGAGATTATTATTTAAGCTAGATGTGATGGCACGTCTCAGACACAAGCAAGAGATTATATTTGAAAATAACCACATTCGTATCTTCCCGGATTTTTCTCCTGCAACAGCTGCTAAACGTGCAGCCTTCTACAACATTAAACAGCGGTTACGGCAAGCCGATATCAGATACAGCCTCTTGTATCCTGCCAAACTGAAAGTGGAATTGCAAGGTCAATTCTATGTCTTCGCCAGCAAGGAAGAAGCAGAAAAGGAATTAAGGAAGCTAATCCCGACACTTTTTTGAAACATAATAGTGAGTCACATCCTGTCATGGCATGACAAGTACTGTAGATATCACCTGCTGTCTGATCCACTTGTAATTGTACAGGTATTATAATTATACATTCTTTTCATTACTCGGACGCTTTCTGTTTATATTTTACTTACAGTTATAGACGTGTGTGTGGAAGAAATCAATCATTTTTTTTTTACTGCCCTAACGGAGACTGTTTAACATCATATCCTTGGTTTACTGTTACTGTTATTATTGCATTTGGATTTACTATGCTTATTCTGGACCACTTTTTAACACCATTCCCTGGGTTTTTATTATCTTAATAATTTAAGATTGCTGAAGATTATATTTTATGCTTATAGTTTGTTAATGATTATATTTAGGCATATAGTATTTAGACTTTATTTGCAATAGATATCTCTACTTTTAACCCTGAAACGCCGCTGCTGGGGGGATTGCTTTGTTTTGGATGTGCTCTGTCTCTAGGTATGTCAGAGGACCGGGGCTCTGTGAAGTGAGGTCCAGCTTCACGTGGGGAGGCAAAATGGGGGAGGGTGGGGGGATAAGGGAGAGAAAGAGAGCAGGCTATATCTAATCTATCCTTTTAACCCTTATAATTACAACTACTGTATCAATGTAACAATAGGCTGCATGGCAATAGTTCGTGGGGAAACTGGAAATTAAGGTTAAAGCTGTCTCACTTACAGTTAAGACTATAAAATGCCATCAAAAATTCAGAATCAATGTCTCCATGATGGGACAGTTAACTTTGTCAGCTGGAATGTTAAAGGCCTGAATCACGAATTAAAGAGAAAGAAAGTACTCTCTCACCTAACAGGTTTAAAAGCTGAAATAGTATTTTTACAGGAGACCCACTTACTAAAGGGCATTTCCACTGCATAGTACGGCACGACACGGTTCAGTTCAGCTCACTTTTGGGGGGTTTTCCACTGGGAACAGTACCTGGTACCTGGTCCTTTTTTTAGTACCACCTCAGCCGAGGTTCCAAGCGCGCCGAACCGTTACCAAAACGTGACGTGTAAACTCTGCTGGTCACTGATTGGCTGGAGAAAATCGTCATTACTGCGTCACTGAACTTGCGACACGAGACACAACAGACCCGCTAGATTTTTAGCACAGCCAGCGAAGGTTCAGACGCACCATTTTTGTTTTAACCAAAAATGGCTGTTTCGTGGTCTATTGAGGAAGTACAGACGTTCCTCTCGTTGGTAGCCGAGGAGCGGATCCAGCGAGAGCTGGATGGGGCGACGCGGAATGAAAAAGTTTTTCAGGAGGTCGTTAAGCTCTTGGGCGCACACGGCTACCATCGGACTTACAAACAGTGTAGGGACAAGTTAAAAAAAATGTCACGGCAGTAGAGGCGGTGCAACTAAAACGACACGTGAATAACCCCGCCCACTCTAAAGCGGTACTAAACTGCAGTCGAAACGCAAACCGAGCCGAACCAAGGTGAGCTGTACTGAACCGTGCTGTGCCGTACTATGCAGTGGAAAAGCGCCATTAGCAAGGATCAGTTCCGGCTGCAAAAAGACTGGACTGGCCAAATGTTCCATTCTAGCTTTACAAAGAAAACTAGAGGAGTGGGAATTTTCATACATAGAACAGTCTCATTTGTAGCATCAGATGTAGTATCTGATCCTGAAGGGAGATATGTGATTGTCATGGGCAACTTATTTAACTGTAAAGTAATTTTGATAAATGTTTATGCACTGTAACAGATTGGGGGCGCTATCGCTCCCTTGAACCCTTGTCCAAGACGCCAGACACCAGATAAAAATCCAAAAGTAGACTTTATTTATTCTGCACAGTGCACAAAGCACCCTCCTATCCACAATACTCATTAATAATAAAGCAATAATCACACTAATCAATACTCCACACTCCCAGATGCGTTGCCACCCTTCTACCCAGCTCAGCTCGCCGTCTGGGAGCTCCCATAATCTTTTTATAATCCCTGACCCAGAAGTGTTCCAATCCCCAGTCCATGTAATCTCCTATCACTTCCGGGTCAGATCAAAAGTCCTTTTCTTCACCCGGAAGCACGTCATTCCCCTTGTAATGCGACTCTGACGTACTTCCGGGGCGTAGGGCAAATAAACATTGTTCCTCCCTGCAGCATCTCCTAGTGGCCCCCATGGTATCCAGCAGGGCTGTGCATAAAGATTCCAATATCCATGATGCCCTGCTGGTCTTCGGGGCACCTCCATACTGCAGGGAGGGCTCCACCTGGCAGTTTGGGGGTATTGGCCGGGATGAAAAGCCGGCCATACACCACAGCATCTAATATCAATGATAAGGAATTCAGGCAAAATGTATTTGCATCCATTCCCAATAAAATTATAACGGCTGGGGACTATAATTGTGTTTTAAACCCACTTTTAGATAGGACTACTGTCACGGGGGGGATGACATCTAACACAGCTAAGACAATTACACAGTTTGTAACTGACCACAACTTATCAGACCCCTGGAGGTTTCTAAACCCAAACTCAAGAACATATTCGTTCTACTCACCAGTACATCATTGCTACTCAAGAATTGATTATTTCTTTACAGATAATAATTTCTTGCCTACGATTAAACCTTGCAAGTACGAGGCTATTGTTATCTCCGACCATGCACCTCTGATCTTGGAGCTAAAGTCGTTATGCCCAACACTCTCACCTCGCAGATGGCGTCTTAACCTGCTTCTATTAGCAGATGAGAACTGTATAGAATTCATATCCAAACAAACCAGTTTCTTCCTAGAGACAAATAGATCCTCAGGGGTGTCGGCAGAAAAACTCTGGGAAACTCTAAAGGCCTTCTTAAGAGGACAGATTATTTCATAACTTTCCCACAGGAATAAATTAGAAACCAAGAAAGTATCAGAGCTAAGAAGCGAAATTACTAAAACAGATGAAGAACATGCCAGGCGTCCAAGCGAGGCTCTACATAGGAAAAGGCAGGCTCTGCATTCAGAACTCAACCTCCTGACAACTAAAGAAACTGAACAACTAATTTATAAATCAAGACATCACTACTATGAACACGGAGAGAAAGCTAATAAGCTTTTAGCTTAACAAATCCATAAGCAAGAAGTTCGCAATGCAATCCCAGTAATCACCAACACGAACGGAGATTAAATCATTGACCATAAAAACATAATGTACACATTTAGAGACTACTATAAATCCTTATATTCTACTGAGTTTAAAGAAGACAACACACAATCTAATGCATTTCTGGATACATTACAGATACCACAAATTCAAGGAACTCGATAAAACCTTTGGCGCTATCAGAAATACTAGATGCTATAAAGTCACTTAAAGGCGGGAAAGCAGCAGGCCCTGATGGCTACCCTGTAGAATTTTATAAGAAATTCTCCACTCAGCTAGCTCCCCTCTTATTAGCAACATTTACAGAAGCTAGAGACAATCAAATTTTACCTCAAACTTTTCGCCAAGCATTAATCACCATCTTTCCTAAACAAAATAAGGACTTATTACAATGTGCATCATACAGACCAATTTCACTTTTGAATAATGATGTTAAAATACTCTCAAAAATCATAGCTAGAAGGATGGAGAAAGTGCTGCCTTCGATAATATCACAAGATCAAACTGGATTTATCAAGGGTCAACACTTAACTTCCAAACTTCGACGCCTGTTTAATGTAATATACTCACCAGTAAAGTCAAACACCCCAGAAATATTATTATCATTGGATGCAGAAAAAGCATTTGACATGATTGAATGGAACTACCTTTTCACTACATTAAGAGAAATTTTGGTTTGGCCCGAACATTTGTGCATGGAATGAAACTACTGTATACCAATCCAGAAGCTTCACTCTGTATTAACAACATTTGCTCAGACTACTTTAAACTAGAACGTGGCACCAGACAAAGATGCCCTTTGTCACCACTGCTATTTGTAATTGCCATTGAACCACTGGCGGTTCACGGTTGAAATGCTTATCAGATAAAGGGGATTATCAAAGAGGAACTGGAACAGAATATTTCTCTATATGCAGATGATATGGTACTGTATATATCAGACCCACAAAATTCTGTGCCTGCAGTCTCTGGTCTCAGAATTAATTTAAATAAAAGTGTACTCTTTCCAGTGAATTCTAAAGCATATACTATTAGATTAGACACCCTACCTTTCATCATTGCAGATCAGTTTAAATACCTAGGGGTTAACATCACAAGTAAACACAAATCTCTTTATCAACAAAATTTTGCCATCTGTAAAAAAAATGGAAAAAATGGAAAAATGGAAAAAATGGAAAAAATTAAGCAAGACTTGCATAGATGGTCAACCCTTCATCTCACTCTAGCTGAGTATTCTTCCTAAGCTTCTTTTCTTTTATTTCAAAACATTCCAGTATACATTAATAAATCATTTTTTAAGCAATTAGATTCAACAATAACCTCATTTATTTGGAGCTCAAAACATCCACGTATCCAAAGAGCAACCCTACAAAGACCTAAGGCAGAAGGTGGCATGGCTCTACCTAACTTTCAGTTTTATTACTGGGCAGCAAACATACAAGCTGTAAAAACCTGGACACAAATAGATGAACATACACAGGCTTGGTCCGCAATAGGAGTAAAATCCTGCAGTACTTCTTTATATTCCCTGCTCTGTGCCCAAACAAATTTAAGTTATCGCCATTTTACTAATAATCCATTAGTGCTTCACTCACTCAGAATATGGAACCAATGTAGAAAGCATTTTAGGATGGAGAATCTTTATCTGTGGCACCTCTGCAAGAGAACCACCTATTTCAACCTTCGCAAACATATGCAGTTTTTAATATCTGGAAAAGATTTGGGATTAGATTGCTTAGAGATCTTTATATAGACAACATCTTTGCATCCTATGAACAATTACGTACAATCCAAATTTAACTTTCCAGCTACACATTTCTGTCACTATCTTCAAATTAGGAACTTAGTTAAACAGAACCTGCCCGATTTTCCTCATCTTGCACCCTCCTCCAGGCTGAAAAAAATATTGCTCAATTTCGATGAATTAAGACACCATCTCTGCAATATATAAAATTATTTTACAGTCCCTCCCTTTCAAAGATCCAAGAGGACAATGGGAAAAAGATCTCTTAATCAATATATCAGAAAAGGAATGGAAGGTAGCAATGCAGAGAATTCACTCAAGCTCCATATGCGCAAAGCATACAATTATTCAACTCAAAATTATATATCGAGCACATCTGTCTCGCTTAAAACTGTCCAAAATGTTCCCAAGTCAAGATCCAACCTGCAAACACTGCAATCAAGTGCCAGCTTCACTGGGTCACATGCTTTGGGCCTGCAGCAAATTAACATCATTTTGAACCAAAATTTTTAAGTGCCTTTCAGACAGCCTTGTTGTCACTATCCCTCCTAACCCATTAACAGCTGTGTTTGGTGTTATTCCAGATGGGCTTAAAGTGGAGAAGGACAAACTAACTGTGATTGCATTCACTACACTATTGACACGCAGACTTATTTTGCTAAACTGGAAGAATCCTAACTCTCCTCCTTTAAGTCAGTGGGAAACTGATGTTTTATACTATTTGAAATTGGAAAAAATCAAATTCTCAGTTAGAGGATCAGTATAGAATTTTTTCAAAACCTGGCAGGATCTAATCAATAATATTTTAGAATATGCTCTTAAAGCACCGAGAAAGCAATTCTTTCTGCATTTCTTTTTCTTTTCCATTCATCTCTATTGCCCTTTTAAACTAATCAATTTAGGTAAGTTTACAAGCTTTAAGTTTTACCCTGTTGGCCATGCTCTCTTTCTTAGGGTTGGGGGTTAAGTTGTTTTCATCCAATTTTTTTTTTTTTTGTAAAAACTGATTTATTTGTATGGAATGATTACAATAAAATTAAAAAAAAAAAAAAAAAGCATTCTCTGATATAATTCAGAATTCATTGTTCCCTCAATGAAGGCAAGACGTCCTGGCCCAGATGCAGCAAAACAGGCCCAAACCATGAAACTACCACCACCATGTTTTACAGATGGGATAAGGTTCTTATGCGGGAATGCAGTGTTTTCCTTTCTCCAAACATTACACTTTTCATTTAAACCAAAAAGTTCTATTTTGGTCTCATCCGTCCACAAAACATTCTTCCAATAGCTTTCTGGTTTGTCCACGTGATCTTTAGCAAACTGCAGATGAGCAGCAATATTTTTTTTGCAGAGCAGTGGCTTTCTCCTTGCAACCCATTCTATGCACACCATTGTTGTTCAGTGTTCTCCTGATGGTGGACTCATGAACATGAACATTAACCAATGTGAGAGAGGCCTTCAGTTGCTTAAAAGTTATCCTGGAGTCCTTTGTGACCTCGCCAACTATTACACGCCTTGCTCTTGGAGTGATCTTTGTTGGTCGACCACTCCTTAGGAGGGTAACAATGGTCTTGAATTTCCTCCATTTGTACACAATCTGTCTGACTGTGGATTGGTGGAGTCCAAACTCTTTAGAGATGGTTTTGTAACCTTTTCCAGCCTGATGAGCATCAACAACTCTTTTTCTGAGGTCCTCAGAAATCTCCTTTGTTCGTGCCATGATACACTTCCACAAACGTGTTGTGAAGAACAGATTTTGATAGATCCCTGTTCTTTGAACAACACAGGGTGCCCACTCACACCTGCCATTGATAGAAAACACCTGACTCTAATTTCACCTTCAAACTAACTGCTAATCCTAGAGGTTCACATACTTTTGCCACTCACAAATATGTAATATTTCCTCAATAAATAAATGACCAAGTATAATATTTTTGTCTCATTTGTTTAAATGGTTTCTCTTTATGTACTTTTAGGACTTGACTAAAAATCTGATGATGTTTTAGGTCATATTTATGCAGAAATATAGAAAATTCTAAAGGGTTCACAAACTTTCAAGCACAACTGTATACAAATGTGATTTGTGCATTTTCTTCTAATCAACAGGCAAGTGTCCAAAATAAAGTGTTGTGCAATAAATAAGTGTATGATAAAAACAGTGTTTGTGAGAAAAATGCAATAAATAATCCATTAATACCTAGAACAAAACTAGAGTAAGAATTAGCCTTTTTTACAAGCCTCAGTGTTGCTCTCTGTCCCCCTCTCATCTCACCCCGCTCACCTATCTCCCTGGTATGTTCAGCAGGGATGAGAAACTGGTAAAAGCAGTCCTCTTTCAGCTCATTCCCTGCTCATGTTCCACTGCCATCCGCCGGGACATGCTGAGCCAGATTCCCTCAACCTGCAACCACCCCTCAGAATATACAGGATCCCTGGATTATTTGATCACTCATGCTCTCTGCTGTTTAGCAGGAGTGATCCAATTCGTCCTTGGTTACCACTCACTCAGCTGCATTGTAAGGTTTCCACCACTACTTCACCACCTTCTTTCTGACTTGCTCCCAAGTGGCATTCTCCTCAAAAGAGGTAGTTTAAGGTAACCTTTTCAGTAGGGGCAGTCATGACCAGTGTTTATTTAGATGCTCATTTTGGTACACAATATACCACATCTTCAAACCACTAATTCAGATCTGAAAACTCAAACTTTTAAAACATTTCTTCAACACAAATAATCTCAAAAAAACCATCTACAGAAACTGGTTTGGAAATGAAGATGAGCATGCTAAAAGAAGTGTCAGCAAGATCAAGTTTTAGATTGATTTAAGATGGAGATACAGATTATGCAGAAAATATAACTACAGTAGTTTTCCTATGAACAAAGTCAAAAACAATTAAGGGAAAAGGTGAAAAAAAAATAACACATGTAATAATAGTAGTAACATGTATTAGGAGTCAAACAAACAAAATTTAAATAGTTTATGTAACACTCCTTATTTATACAGGAACTTCAGTCAGTAGTCTTCTCTTGATGCAACCAAAGTCTGGAATTGCAAAAACTAAACTGCTCTTTCTGAAGTAATATTTCCATAGGAGATTCTAAACTAGTTAGTCTTTCACTAGAGTGATTTCCAGCTGCTATCGAACCAGTTGCTACTCCTCACTGGAAGCAGTCAGAGAAAAAGGGGAATCATAAATGAAGGACTTAAACAAAAAATCAGTTTACACTTATTACAGAGTGCAGAGTCTATTAAAAGAAAACATAAAGGGCTCTTTAAACACTATAATGGAAACATCAAACAAGATGTTAACGGATGAACCACATTCCGTCTTACTTTAGCCAGAAGAATCAATATTGTCAAAATGAAAATCCTTCCAAACCTCTTGTATCTCTTTGTGAGCATCCACATATACAAATCCAGCTTAAATAAGTTAGACTAAATTGTAACCTCATTTATATGGAATGCAAAATAACCACACATTAAAAAGATAAGGGCTTTAGATTTTTCTCTCTTTTAAAAAAAAAAAAAAAAAAAAATTCTGTTGTCAGTCAGTCATTGTCCAACCTGCTACATCCTAACACAGGGTCACGGAGGTCTGCTGGAGCCAATCCCAGCCAACATAGGGTGCAAGGCAGGAACAAACCCTGGGCAGGGCACACACACACACAAACACACACACGCCCACGCCAAGCACACACTAGGGACAATTTAGGATCGCCAATGCACCTAACCTGCATGTCTTTGGACTGTGGGAGGAAACCGGAGCACCAAGAGGAAACCCACGGAGAGAACATGCAAACTCCACGCAGGGAGGTCCCAGGAAGTGAACCCAGGTCTCCTTACTGCAAGGCAGCAGCGCTACCACTGCACCACCTTGCCGCCCACTTTCTGTTGTTTGAATATTAATTCATTTGTCGTATAAGTTTGACTTTGATTGTATGCAATGTATGCAATGTTATTCTCTTCAAATAAATAAAAATAAAAAATAAAAAGGTAAGTCTAGAGATCTAATGCAGAAGGCATCCTGGTACTACCTACAATTTAATTCTAATATTAGGCTACAAACATTTGACATAGTAAAGTAATGGAAATTGGTAGAAATCTTCAATTTTGTATCTACTAAGCTAGTAATGGAAGTGTAATTGTATTTGAAGTCTTCTTTTCTGTATGTAGCAAGCCAGTGGTTCAAAATTTCCTAAAGATATGAAACCAATGTACAACACAATGCAAAGCACTAATCTGTTGCCTCTGTATATAATAATTACTTATTTCAGCCTTCTTTATGCATCTGTACATAATAATTACTTATTTCAGCCTTCTTTAACCTATGCAGCATTCAATCTGTTATGTTATGGATTATTGCATTGAGAGATTTCTGCATTGAAAATGCATTTTCATTTATTGGACTAGGTTCTATATACACCTGCCCAACTTTCTTCATCTTTCATCTGTAAGTATCCTTGAAGTGACATTGGCTAGTGTAGACAAAGGGCCAAACAAAATATTCATAGCATATCAAAGCATAAAAAACCCTTAATGAAATTACCATCCAATGAAAATTTCCAAAAAGGAATGCAATTCAAAAATACATTGTACACTCTATAGTTCAATATGTTCAAGCATACCCTACTTCACATAAAAAAATGTTCAACAATCACAGGTCTCATGTAAAAGTGTCTAAAATAGGGGCAAACAATTGCATCACTCAGTCACATGCTTTGGGAAATGTCCTGCACAAAATATTTTTGGCAACTTTTGCATATCTCTCTGAGAGCTTTGGATTTAAAATCACTTATAACATCTTAAAGGGAATATTTGGAGTAATACCAGAGGAGATAAAAACATGTTATGAAAAATTAGATGTAATATCTTACACCATACCTCTTGCATGGAGATGTATTTTTCTCAACTGGATTAATCTCAAATAATCTCAAATTGGAAAAAATCTAATATTTTGTAAGAAGATTTGCTTTGAATTTTTCTGTAACCTGGCAACAATTCATTAATGCAATTCTAAACTAAACTTGCCAGACCTGTGCTCAACTTTTTGTTGTACTTGTTGCATAATAAAATGCAAAGAACCAGAGCTCTATTGTCATATAGCTCTCTTATTCAAGTGGAGGCTGAATGCAACATTTTGTGAATTAATATTATACTTGCATTGTGATTTTCATTTGTTCGACTGAGCAGTGTTCTGAGATAATATTTTGTTACTAAATAAAAGAAATTACATAAAAAAGCCAATGCACTTAGCCACAGAGCTAAGTGCACCAATTTATTATTGAGTGTTTTCCTTTCCCTACTGAATTGTGTTTTGTCCATAAAAGGCTGAACTTACCCAAAACTGCTACCCCAAAAGCAAAGTGATTTTTATGATTTTTCACAATGTTTCTAGTGGTGACAGAAAAAATGAGGATGTGGACCTCAGCAGCCAACAAATTAAAACCATCTGTTCCATCAGCTATTTTAGCTAAGCCTCACAACCACAAAGCATTGCCTCATGCTATATGCCCCCTATCATCACCCTCCTCTTCCTTTTGTCCAACATACATCTGGTTTGACAGTCACAAATCTACTAGAACTAGTCCTGTGATTCCCTTCAAAAATCTCTACAGTTCGCTCTGCAATAATGTAGATATTTGTTAACAGAAATATAGTGTTATTTCCTAATGTTTCAAATAACATTAATTCTTCCAATTCCATTTAAAGGTGCATGAATTTAAAACAACAATTAAACTTGTCAGATACTCTACTCATTGAGATATTTTACTACTGCAGTGGTAGTCAGCCACTACCAATTACTATATTGTAAACCATGCCAAGGGTAAACATTGCATTACTATCCTATTTAAGATCAATATATGTGTCTACTGCAAAAATTCCATCATTGAGCTCAATTTCAGGAACTCATACAACACTTTTTTTTTCTTTTAGATCAACTCTGTAGTTGCTAAAATGGAGACTAGATCAGGGGTGCCCACACTTTTTTGGCTTGCGAGCTACTTTTAAAATGACCAGGTCAAAATGATCTACCTACATTAAAAATTATAGATAGATAGATAAATAGATAGATACTTTATTAATCCCAAGGGGAAATTCACATAATCTAGCAGCAGCATACTGATATAAAAAAAAATATTAAATTAAAGAGAATAAAAATGCAGGTAAAAACAGACAATACCTCTGAATAATGTTAATGTTTACCCCCCCCGGGTGGAACTGAAGAGTCGCATAGTGTGGGGGAGGAATGATCTCCTCAGTCTGTCAGTGGAGCAGGACAGTGACAGCAGTCTGTCGCTGAAGCTGCTCTTCTGCCTGGAGATGACACTGTTCACTGGATGCAGTGGATTCTCCATGATTGACAGGAGCCTGCTCAGCGCCCGTCGCTCTGCCACGGATGTCAACCTGTCCAGCTCTGTGCCTACAATAGAGCCTGCCTTCCTCACCAGTTTGTCCAGGCATGAGATGTCCTCCTTTATGCTGCCTCCCCAGCACACCACCGCATAGAAGAGGGCACTTGCCACAACCGTCTGGTAGAACATCTGCAGCATCTTATTGCAGATGTTAAAGGACGCCAACCTTCTAAGGAAGTATAGTCGGCTCTGACCTTTCTTACACAGAGCATCAGTATTGGCAGTCCAGTCCAATTTATCATCCAGCTGCACTCCCAGGTATTTATAGGTCTGTACCATCTGCACACAGTCTCCTCTGATGATCACAGGGTCCATGAGGGGCCTGGGCCTCCTAAAACCCACCACCAGTTTCTTTGTCTTGCTGGTGTTCAGATGTAAGTGGTTTGAGTCGCACCATTTAACAAAGTCCTTGATTAGCTTCCTATACTCCTCCTCCTGCCCACTCTTGATGCAGCCCACAATAGCAGTTTCGTCAGCGTACTTTTGCACGTGGTAGGACTCTGAGTTGTACTGAAAGTCTGATGTACTGTATATAGGCTGAACAGGACCGGAGAAAGTACAGTCCCCTGTGGCGCTCCTGTGTTGCTGACCACAATGTCAGACCTGCAGTTCCCGAGACGCACATACCGAGGTCTGTCTGTTAAGATAGTCCCTGATCCATGCCACCAGGTGTGAATCTACTCCCATCTCTGTCAGCTTGTCCCTAAGGAGCAGAGGTTGGAGGCGCAAAAAAAGGCAAAAAACATAATTCTTACAGCACCACTGCCTCTGTCCAAGTGGGAGAGGGATCGGTGTAGCATATAGATGATGGCATCCTCCGCTCCCACCTTCTCCTGGTATGCAAACTGCAGAGAGTCGAGGGCGCAGTGGACCTGTGGCCTCAGGTGGTGAAGCAGCAGCCGCTCCATGGTCTTCATCACATGTGATGTCAGAGCGACAGGCCAGAAGTCATTCAGCTCACTAGGACGTGATACTTTTGGGACTGGGATGATACAAGATGTTTTCCAAAGCCTCGGGACTTTCCCCTGTTCCAGGCTCAGGTTGAAAATGTGCTGTAGAGGACTCCCCAGTTTCAGCGCACTGGCCTTAAGCAGTCGTGGCGATACTCCATCTGGACCCGCTGCTTTGCTGGCACGAAGTCTCCTCAGCTCTCTGCTCACCTGCGCTGCTGTAATTGTGGGTGGGGATGTCTCTCCTATGCTGGTATCAGCAGAAGGATGGTTGGAGGATGCAGTACTCCGAGGTGAGAGTGGGTTAGGGTGATCAAACCTGTTAAAGAAGTTGTTCATTTGGTTTGCTCTCTCCACGTCTCTCTCAATGGTGGAACCTCGCTTCGAGCTGCAGCCAGTGATGATCTTCATCCCATCCCACACTTCCTTCATGCTGTTATTATGCAACGTCTGCTCCAGCTTTCTCCTGTACTGCTCAGTATATACTGTATATATACTGAGTATACTTTATACATAAAATATGTTGTTGTACCTTGCATAACTGAATAACCTTTATGGCACAATAACAATTTGATACATTTATGGTCACTACAGTATTTGGATTTAATAATCTTCATGTGGGAAAAGGCTGAGTCGCATAAATAAGTAGAGCCGAAAAATGCAGTCAAGGAGCTTTTGAATTCAGCCGAGTGAAAAATGACGGCTGTCCGAATAACTGCAATTTTAGTTCCCTCTTCTTTCTCTTTCTCAGATCACTTTTTGGAAGGAAGTCAGTTTCGTAGGTTTTATGAACAGTTTGAAAGTGCCTTTCCACATTTTCCTTCTTTGGAATAGCAATAAAAGATTGACAGATCAGACAAATGCACTTTGATTGTGACATTGTGAGAAAAAAAACTCCTCTTCCAATTCTACATCCAACCCATACCCTCCCCAAACAATTTTTTTTAAAAATCCCTTCTTTAGTCGATATAAATTGGAAGGCTAACTTGATCACAGCTGGAGTTTTGCAGTAGCTCATGTGTTTGATCGTGCGTGCGGGATGACCAGTGTCTTAGAAGAAAAAAGATCTCAGACTGGCCGCCCTGTATGTCAATCAAGTGGCAAATGCCATAGGGAGGATAGATATACTAATATCTAAAAAAATTTTTTTGGAATGCAACGCGATCTACCTGCACTACCTTTGCAATCTAGCGGTCGATTGCGGTCAGCGCATTGGGAACCCCTACTCTAGATCAACAGCTGAAACAAAAACAAGCAGAAACTTTTCAAATCCATTGGATACAACATTAATAACAAAGCATCTTTAGCTGACACTCCTTTATCAATAAGGTTTTAGCCACATCATTAAACACAAATTTACCATGCTGATAAACACATGAATGCCAGAGGAAAAATCCTTACAACATGAACAGTTATTGTATATGCTTCTCTGTGTTCCATAATACTTAAAATTAGACAGTAGGTTACTGCATTGGCCCCTTCCTGCCATCTAAGAAAGAAATCACTTAGTCATGCCATACATATTTCTCAGGCATGTTCTTTTTCACCAGCCCTTTAATTCTTTTCAACCTCTCTTCATTGCCTTTGATGCTTTAGATTCTAGGGGAAAAAGCTGGGCACATTTCTGACTCATGCATATCCTTGGTGTAGCCTGTGTATTACGGCTGCCTAATTTAAAGTAGCAGTAAAGTACATAAACAAAATATTGGTAGAGATGCTCCAAATGATTGGCTGCTTATCTAAATATTCAAATTTTCAGTAAAAAGACTCAATCGTTTATCAGTAAATTGACAGATGACAAAAACTGATTATTTCAGCCCCTGCTATTCTAGATTTTACAGTAATTTAGATGCAGTGTTCTGTTACAGAAGGTATTATGGTAACTGAGCCAGTGCACTTTTCTTTTTTTTTTGCAGTGAAGTCCCATAGTGTAAACAAAGCAAGTCAATGGTTGTTTTACAAGAGAATAAGAGGCAACTGGTATATTAGGGTTTTTTGTTAAAGAAAGTGGAGTAGTAAACTGAGAAAAAGGAATAACAGACGTCTCCCTTAAGGAAATGGGGGCAAAATATATGTTCAAGGCATCCTAATTGTAAAAGCAGGATAAGATTTAGGTTGGACTTAGTGTAGTACAAGACAGGCTGGGGGTGGGGCTGGAGGAGCAAACCTGCAAAGGACTAGGTAAACTGGCAGCAAAGTGTAGAATAAAATTAGGGTGGGAATGACTTTCTGGGTGTGGTAGATGATAAACTGAGATAGAACACTTGAGAAAAATCAGAAGACTAGTGATTGTATGATGTAGATTTATGGAATACAGAGGAAATGGCCAAGGACTGGGCACTATATTAGTAGAGGCAGAATAAGATTTGGATTGGACTTACATATGAAAAAGTTTGGGAACCCCTCTTAATTTTTTGGATTTTTATTTATCATTGGCTGAGCTTTCAAAGTAGCAACTTCCTTTTAATATGTGACATGCCTTATGGAAACGGTTTTATTTTAGCAGTGACATTAAGAAAATATGTCAAAATTAACAGAAAATATGCAATATGCATCATGACAAAATTAGACAGATGAATAACTTTGGGCACCCCAACAGAGATATTTCATCAATACTTAGTTGAGCCTCCTTTTGCAAATATAACAGCCTCTAGACGCCTCCTATAGCCTTTGATGAGTGTCTGGATTCTGGATGGAGGTATTTTTGACCATTCTTCCATACAAAATCTCTCCAGTTCAGTTGAATTTGATGGCTGCCGAGCATGGACAGCCTGCTTCAAATCATCCTATAGATTTTCAATGATATTCATGTTAAGGGACTGTGACAGCCATTCCAGAATATTGTACTTCTCCCTCTGCATGAATGCCTTTGTAGATTTCAAACTGTGTTTTGGGTCATTGTCTTGTTGGAATATTCAATCCCTACATAACTATAAATTTGTGACTGATGCTTGAACATTATCCTGAAGAATTTTTTGATATTGGGTTAAATTCATCAGACCTTTGACTTTAACAAGGGCCCCAGTCCCTGAACTAGCCACACAGCCCCACAGCATGATGGAACCTCAACCAAATTTGACAGTAGGTAGCAGGTGTTTTTCTTGGAATGCAGTGTTCTTCTTCCACTATGCAAAGCACTTTTTGTTATGTCCAAATAGCTCAATTTTTGTCTCATCAGTCCAAAGAACTTTGTTCCAAAATGAATCTGGCTTGTCTAAATGAGCATTTGCATACAACAATTGACTCTGTTTGTGGCGTGAGTGCAGAAAGGGCTTCTTTCTCATTACCCTGCCATACAGATGTTCTTTTGTAGAATTGTAGAATGGTGTACAGATACACCATCTGCAGCAAGATGTTCTTGCAGGTCTTTGGAGGTGATCTGTGGGTGGTTGGTCTTTGCAAGTGATCTGTGGGTTGTCTGTAACCATTCTCACAATCCTGCGTATATGCCGCTCCTGTATTTTTCTTGGCCTGCCAGACCCGGGTTTAACAGCAACAGTGCCTGTGGCCTTCCATTTCCTGATTACATTCCATACAGTTGAAACTGATAGGTTAAACCTCTGAGATAGCTTTTTGTAGCCTTCTCCTAAACCAAGATACTTAATCTTTGTTTTCAGATCTTTTGAGAGTTGCTTTGAGGATCCCATGCTGTCACTCTTCTGAGGAGAGTCAAAGGGAAGCACCACTTGCAACTGACCACCTTAAATACCTTTTCTCATGATTGGACACACCTGCCTATGAAGTTCAAGGCTTAACAAACTAATTCAACCAATTTGGTATTGCAAGTAATCAGTATTGAGCAGTTACATGCGTTCAAATCAGCAAAATTACAAGGGTTCCCAAATTTTTACACAGACAGTTTTTCACAATTGATTTAATTTCATACTACTAAATACTGCTTCACTAAAAATCTTTGTTCACCCCAGTACTCAGATGTTCCTAGGAAATGAAAGACATACCACTGTTATCTTTTTTTGTTGAAAGCAGAGTAAATTATGCATCTGACAGAGGTTCCCAAACTTTTTCATATGACTGTGTGAGTGTGTGTATGTATATATACACATATACATATACATACATATATACATACTGTGAAAAAGTTCTCCTTTGTAAATAAAAAGAAGTGTCACCAAAAAAGGTTTTGGGGACCGTCCCTGTATATTGTCCAATGGTCAAAGAAAAAACACAAAAGAAACATTGTTTGATCAAAAGCAAAAATTGTATAAAGCACTTGATGAGTTACAGTGGTCAAAATGGCTTTTTTATACAGTACAGAAAATGAAAACAGGAAATGGTTGGCAGGAGGTGACGTATCGACATACATACATACATACATATATATCTATACTAATAAACGGCAAAGCCCTCACTCACTGACTGACTGACTGACTGACTGACTGACTCATCACTAATTCTCCAACTTCCCGTGTAGGTAGAAGGCTGAAATTTGGCAGGCTCATTCCTTACAGCTTCCTTACAAAAGTGGTGCAGGTTTAATTTCGAAATTCTACGCGTAATGGTCATAACTGGAAGTTGTTTTTCTCCATTTACTGTAATGGAGTTCAGCTGGAGGGGCGGAGTTTCGTATGACATCATCACGCCTCTCACGTAATCACGCATTACGTAGAAAGCCAGGAAGAGCTACAAAACGCGCTTTAGAAAACATGCATTATATAATTAAGAAGGCAGCGAAACAATTAGCGAGCCAGTGACATATAAAACCATATTCAGCGGCTCACGTGAACTGACGCAGTGCGCAGACAAAAAGTAACAGTTCCAAAGAGTGCTGAACAAAAACCGAATTACACTGCTACGCTCAAATAGATAAACCACACGCCGTGGTGTGATAGTAAAGCATTCGCCTGTAGCACCCACGTCCGAGGTTCAATTCCCGAGAGGGGATGCGCTAAGTATGTATGCGCGCTTCTCGATTTATTTTAACCTCGCATCCCCTTAGTTTGAGACGTATGAAAACGCATGCGGTTAACGCAGAAAGACAGATCACCTATTCACCTATTGAAGCTTCATGAATAATGAATACTTTATTCGCGATCAATGATTGTTTTGATAAAGCCATACTCAGTGTATTCATTAGATGAACGGTAAAAAAGTAAGAGCGAGGGGACGGTAACTTACTGAAGCACACAAGCAAAACCACAATAGCACGCGGGCTCGATGTACTGACTTGCGCGATCACATTCCAAAAAATATTTCTTTTCAAGTTCTATTTAGTCCATATGAGTCAAACTCAAGGCCCACGGGCCACATCCGGCCCGGCGTGTAATTATATCCGGCCCGCGAGATCATTTTATATACTGTATTATTGTTATTAATGGCCCGGGTATATGAAGCGCTGGTAACACAATAAACTACAGATCCCATAATGCAGCGCTTCA
>JANRMT010062821.1:15019102-15041463 GCA_026402145.1 Polypterus bichir lapradei | reverse complement strand
CATTTTTTTTTCTTAGCAATACATTTAAAATTAATTACAAGATAGGTACACAGAATCTATCCTGGAGGAGAACTGTCAAGCAGACTATTTCGACTTACAAGTAATGACATTGATGTTTGTTCATTTTTGTCTTAGTCACAATGCCAACTCTAGAGTGAAAATGAGGCAGGGTATCATTATTATTTAAGTATCTGAACAGAAAGGAAAAAAATGAATGATTAGTTGGGCTTTAAGGAAAATGCACTGTATCTGTACTGATATGCTGTCAGTCTGTCTGTTGGTATATTTTCAAAATTACAGTATTCTTCCACATGAAGAATGGAGACTGTTTAAGTATGCAGCAGTTTTTAATGTCTGGTTATCCAAGAACAAAGATAAACAGTAAACAATCAAGGCTGACTGTTGTTCATTCAAGTATATTAATATAATGACTATGTTTAGAATATTCATCGAAGCAAATCATATCAG
This sequence comes from Polypterus bichir lapradei, assembly GCA_026402145.1. Taxonomy (NCBI): domain Eukaryota; kingdom Metazoa; phylum Chordata; class Cladistia; order Polypteriformes; family Polypteridae; genus Polypterus; species Polypterus bichir. Next base: position 15,040,995 of record JANRMT010062821.1, on the reverse strand, counting down.
GTACTGTACAGTGCATGCCGTCACTTATTTCCAGTTGCAAGCACCCAGTCTGGCTGAAGTTCTGTAAATTAACTAAAAGATGTCATTTCTGTCCTGTTAATAAACATATTTGCATATCTGGGAGCCACAGCAACCAACAAAAAATATAATGTGTTGACTGCTTAGGGAAAGTATGGTATTCAACCTGCATCATATCTACAGTACTTAAGATATTTTAAAGGAATTTTACAACACTCCACATAACCAAAATCAACAATCCTAAATCTTTTTTGCCTAATAACAAAATCAAAGACTTTATAAAAAAAAATTACAGGAAAACTACGATAATTTACTGGTGTTTAATTACCTTTAGCAGCAACAACTTCAGCTAAAACGATCCTGAGGGTTCTTGAGCGGGCATCCTTCGTTGGGATTAGACAGAGGATAAGAAGATGTGAACATGCACGAAGAAACCTCAGCTCCTCCTGTCTGCTTTTCAAGCATGGGTGGAGTGGAAAAGGTTTTGGAGACTCCTCTTGTCTGAAAATGAAATGACAGTCAACTTTAACATCATTATTATACAAAATTGGGTTTTCTAGTTCTGTAGAGAGTAAACATGTCATAGATAGTTTAAACATTAATCCTGGCTATGACCTAACTAACAAATTTGGGACTACAAAGAAATTCATAATTTGACACAGTTTTAATTGACATTTTACAAAGCAGTACATGTCATCCATATCTTGACTTTTCACTTGGAGTTCCTGAAAACTTATTTTCTTCTTTTCTTCCACTTATTACACTTGTAATGTTGCTTATCACTATGGGCTTAGAGGTACATGAAGCCATTTTTTTCCTCTGTACATAAAGAAAGCTAAGATAGAGGTCTACTAATTCATTATCAAGAAACAATTTCACTGATATTTAGTCCATCATAAGAAAAATAATTAGCATTTTTTTAAATCTGATTAATTTGAGTTTTTGCCTGTTTTTTAAGTTTATGCAGACTGTGTTAAGAATGGGAAAACTTCATCTAAATAAATGCTGCTTATTCATCTAATATTTTTATTAGTTTCTTGGTATTATAATAGGGAACAAAACACTAAAACATCTCAAGAAAATAAATGTAGTATGCCCCTAATGAAACTCCAACCCGAACCTATATATGCCCATGTTCTAGGTATAACACCCAATCCGTAAATTTCTTTCAACTTTCATGTCAACCAGGAAATAACCATGTCGCCCACAGTTAGCTTCTGATGAGCTGATAAGATGTAAAATAACTAAAAAGTAAAATATTAAATTCACTGTATGAACGGTCACACCTCAAAAGAAAAATAAGTAAATAAATAAACTTATGCATAATTCAAATGCATCTGCTTCCATCATTCTTATATAAAATAGTTTTCAGGACACATATTTTAAATTCTGGTAGTATACAACTCTAGACAAATAAAGTTGAAAAGAGATAAACATCAATGGCAAAATGTCATCAATTTGATGATTTCCAATCCATTTTAAAGGTTCAATGTCTTTCGCAGTTACCAGGAGCAAAAGTTTCCCACATAACCCAAAGAGTGAACCAGTTTGTGGCAAGGACAGAAGAAGATTCCTTAGTTATAGTTCATATTGAAACAAATGATATTGGAAAGACAAGTGCATGTTCTCTGCAGAACAAATTTAGGGATCATGGAGACAAGATAGAGGTCAAATCAAAAATTCTTCCGGCACCAGTACAAAGACTACATGGCTGAATTTAATATTTGGCTATAATGCATGGATTAAGGCATGGTGTGAGCAAGAAGGTTTTACTGTTTTAAGCCGCTGGAATGCCTTTGACCATAAACATTTCCTTTACTGACGAGATTGACTACATCTACAAGAGAAAGAGACCAACATTCTAGGAGCTAGAATCTTCAGGGAAGTGTGCAAACATTTAAACTAGATTGGGGAGACTAAGAAAGATACACCAAAAAAAAAAAATCAACCCAACTTAAATAAAACTCATCAGAAAACACAAAAGTAACTTTCCTTATTTGAAATGTTCACTCCTTAATGTAAACAGCATTAGAAATAACATGGATGAAATGAAGGCCACAGTAATAATTTGGGACAATGATACTGTAGGAATTACAGTGACATGGCTAAATGAGGGCAATCGAGAGGAACATATATTATTAGTGGCATGTTTCAGGAGTGACAGACAAGAAAGGAAAGGTGGGGGTGTGATACTGTATGTGAAAAATAATATTCAAGCCCACATCTTCAAGATGGAAGAAGGAAATGCATCAGAATCACTGCGTATTAAGCTAGTAAGGAAGAAAGAGAAAGATCTGGCTATTGGAGTTTTTTACAGGCTATCAGATTCTGATATGTTATGTTATTATTTAATCAAATAAGGTATATGTGCAACAAAGACGATGCAGTGGCCATGGGAAATTTTAACTTTCCAAACATTAATTGGGAAGCTCCTATCAGGAAAACAATAGAGGAAACTGAAATGGTGCAGATGGCAAATGACAGTTTTTTTCACCCAGTTCGTCTCAAGCCCAACACGTGCTGACACCCTGTCTAGATTTCATCTTTTCAAACAATAAGGACAGAGTAAAAAGAACAGAAGTTACTGATGCTTTAAGCAACAGTGATCATAACATGGTCATATTTGAGAAAATCTTTGAAAACACACAAATGTACACCAATCCGAAGACATATCTTGAGGAAAGCAGAATTTATGGGGATGAGGACATACAGTAACACTAGAACACTAAATGGGGAAAAAACCCCAGAAACTGTAAATGATAGTTGGTGTCATTTCAGAGATCTTCTGATCCAGGCTCAAAGTAAGTTCATTCTGAAAAGCAATAAAACGAAAATACTAAAAACATCAGCCAAAATCGATAAATAGGAGCCTTATTAAAAAAGTAAAAATGACTGTGCCTCATGCAAAATTAAAAACAAACTCTGAGTTCAAAGATTTTAAAATAGAAGAACAGATGTGCTTCAAGCCCTCTATACATTAGAGACTAATAAACCTCCCAGACCTGATTTGATTTTACCAATTGTACTGAAACAAATTAAATGTCATCCACAAACTCTTAAAAGGCATATTTCAGCAGTCTCTTCAGAAATGAGAAGTACTGAAAGTTGCAAATGTGAATCCAATCTTCAAGAAGGGAGACAAAATGAATCCTAGCAATTACAGACCAATTAGTCTTACTTCTACGCCATGCAAAATTATGGAAACTATAATAAGAAATAAATCAGAAAATTGCCAAAAACAAAATTAATATTCTAAATAGCAGCCAGGATGGGTTTATGAGAGGAAGTTCCTGCCAAACCAATCTTTTGGAATTTTTGGAAGAAGAAATTAGAATAGTTGACAAAAACAAAGCATATGACATAATTTACCTAGATTTTCAAAAAGGATTTGATATGGTCCCACATCAAAGATTAATTCTGAAACTGGAAGCTGTAGGCATCACAGATAACCTACAAAACTGGATCTATAGTTGGTTAACTAGCAGGAAACAAAGAGTACAGATAAGAGGGAGTATGCTTCACATCAGTGGAGTACCTCAGGAGTCTGTCCTTAGACCCTTACTTTTTCTGATTTATATTAAGGGCTCTGATTCTGGTATAGTTAGTGAACTTGTGAAATTTGCAGACAACACAAAAATCGGATGGATGGCAGACACTGAGGAGGCATCAAAAATAATTCCTCGACATCGTGTAATTCAATTTCAGTTACATTGTTTGTATGAAAATGTAGTACATAAATACATTTTTTGTTGTTGTTGATACTGTGCTTTATGATTCTCTTCTATAAAAGGTATGTTAAGCCATTACCAGGAAAATTTCAGTATCTAATATTGAGAAAGGTGAGTAACAAAAAGATGTAGTACCTACTAAGAGTAACCCATCCCCAGGGATCTACAGTTCATGCATTTCTTTTACATCTGTGGTATACAAATGCCAAAAAATTTTCCCAATTAAGTAATGTACCATCAGAATAAAAACTACCAGTCCCAAATGCAGCTAATCTTCTACACATGTATGATTAAATCCTTATTCCCAATGCAGTTTGACTTATTTTCTTCTCATCTTTGAATCATTTAAAGTACATGAAAAAATATGTGCAAGAACAAACAGAAAAACAGAAAAAAACAGCATACCCAAATGTAACAAAAGAAATAAAAAAGGAGAGAAGTAATAACACTATATACTGTATTTTTTACATGTACTGCCAGTATGTGTTTTGAATTTGCACACAGCTTAATATAGCACTATGAACACTGCAGAGGTTACAAATAAAGGCACTAGTGACTTTGAAATTCATTGTTCACACTTCAGTGTTAAACACTAAAGTTAACAGAGTACGCCAGCAAAAGTAATAGACCAAGTGAAACAGAAGATGCTGCTACTGCATCTGAGGGTTCTTGGGCATTTCACATGGTTAGGCATCCCATTTGTTACAGATTAATGGATTGTGCATCTGCCTTGATATCCATATATGTTACTCAGACTGCATGTGTGTGGCAGCTTCTATGACCATGAGAAAAAACTGGTTTTATTATTTTTTTAAAAAATCATTAAAATTGATCATTTTGTAACCAGTGAGGACTTCTAACTGTATTAATTTCTTCTCAGATGTTAAGACTAGTATTGTGTTTAAAGAAAAAATAAATAAATTTAAACCAGGGCTATATAGTTTTGTATTTTTCTTTTTGAAAAATATGGAAAAGAAATTGCATCCTTGCAACTGTTTAAAATGTGTATTAAGAATTTTTAATAAAAACCAATAACTTTAAAGTGCTCAAATTGATCAAATAAATATTATTTTAAAGGTATGGGTCCAGTGCAGATTACTCCCATTTGCTTGTCCTCTATTTTTGAAGACCAAAATATTGTTACCTTAGACAAGGCAAAAACTCATCAACAAACAAAAATCAAATTTAACACGCCATACTTATTGCAGAACTGCATTAAGAACTCCAATAGAAGCAGTCCGCATGTTTCTGCCATAGATGACCAGATTAGAAACAATACAGAAGAGCCCTCTCTGGAAAGTTTTGATTTCAGCAAATGTACATAGAACTATATCACTTCAACCCTTTTTTTTATTCAGAAAAGCCACATTAAAAAGCATGGACAATCAAAATAATCACCACTGAACAAATGAATTGGACAATCAGTGGTGTTGTTTGCATAAAAAATAAGCCAGAACCACCCATACTCCTACATTACAGAAACAGCTACAAAAGATACAGCAATATAACCTACACAGGACCTTAAAAGGGAGTCTTCTCCTATTCAGACTCTTTATAATTTGTGAGAAAGGCAAACAGAGCGCCAGAGCAAAAATAACCAGTGTCATTACAGGTAAAAGCATATTATACATACATTTACAAGTTTATACACAAATGTCCAAAATTCACTCACTTATTCAATCCCAAAATAATTATTATTGTTTTCACAGCATATAATATTTTGTGTGTGGCTACCCATTACACTATTACTTAACTTATAACTATATACTCAACATGGTAAGAAAAAAAACACAATAAATATTTTAATTTAACCTAAATAAAAATGGTAGGGTTAGGTTGGCCAGAATCTTGTGTATCAAGGCAAGGGAAGGGGCACTTGGTCGATGCTCATATCAGTTGTTTATATTAGTACTCGCTGTATTTGTAATGTTTTTCTCATGTTTTCTAGTTCACTGTTATAATGCTATATTAGAATGTACATCTGTATCTTTCACCCAGGCTAATATTGTTCAGATAAGGTCCCATAAAGCCACACAGATCACACAGGCTTCATTTGCAGGTGGACTGCAAACGTGTATTACAAAAACATAAACAACTAAATATTTCATTACCACAATAAGGGGGATGCTTGGAATTTGATGTTTTGCAGCTCCAACAAATACAGGTGATGGAGAAGTGTAAAACACTTTCAATAACTAACCTGTAGAAAATGGTCTCTTATTCTGGTAGCAATCTGAACTGCTTTAAATGTCTCACAAAGAATAGCATCTGGTGAGATTTCTTGACCATTAAAAATGTATTAAGTTAGATTATCTCAGAGTCATTTCATTTACTGCAGGAAAATTACAAATCATAGGAGAGTGAGTGCATTTACATGTACTTTAATAACTTGGTTATTCACAATCTACAGGTTAATAACACATGCAGATTTTTCCAGAAATAACATTTCCTAGTCTGCTTATGTCCATTGTACTGTTCGTTTGCACGTGTGTTTGCTTCGCACACACATCCAGCAACCATGGGTGGAAAATGGTGGAAGCATCCACAATAATAAATTTCCTGAGGCAAATGCTTGGGTGATCATATTATTTCTTATCCTGGTTTAAGTAATCTGTCTCACTATTTAAGTAATCATTAAATTTATGTTGATGAGCTGAACGTACAGTGCTAAGATCAGTAGCACAATCTCGGGAGATAGAGGCTTCATGCTTGTTTTTGGAATTCATAGTGGCAACTGATCACAATTAATCTTTTTTTTTTTTAGCATGTTTTTATGACATCGGAGTGGTTTGCCAAACGAAAACAACATAAGTGAACTCGTGCATGTAAATAGGGGTTTTTAAGAAACCAGGTTTCTCCCTTAACTGGTTTACTCACTTTATCCCTGTTTTCTCTGTACATATAAACATACTCATTTTTAGATAAACAGAAGAAATAAGCCAAGAAACAAACATATGACAACCACTGTTATAATCAGTACACATACCCATAAGATTTGTACAAATAGGAACAATGAGCTGTAACAGTACACAAAATAATACTTCAGTTAAGCAAGATCACTACAAATACTGAATTAGAAATTCTCATTTTAGACTGCTGAAAATGGTGGTGTCCAGGAACTATACAACTTGGCCACTGACGAATAAAGTTGAGAGTGATCTTTTGCCTTCTTAAAGTCCACCACAAAACAGACATATCTGGCCAACTATCACAAAAAGACCAGCTCATAATGAGCCATCTGTTTACTACAAACCTGAAATTACAAATAGTCAGAAATATTACTGATAGTGTCAAAGTGAAAATTGCTATGGTTTACAAAAGTATAATTTTAAAATCTCCTTTCTCAGATTGAGATGCTGGACTCTTCATGCCCAGACTGTGACTTTGTATTGCAGGGTTTATTTTTAACTGGACTGTATGAAATGATAAATATAAGACATAATTCTACTATTTATTAAGGTAATAAAGGATAGTCAAAGTAATCTCGTTTCTTATCTGACAATTTGGAACAGAAAAACCCAATCCAGCTTTTCTGGAACTTGCCCAAGCAACACCATGTGTTACTGATTGACTTAACAAGTGCTGATGGTGATTTAGGTCACCCAGGATGTGTCATGGCTACTGTCATCTTTGTCACAAAACTTGGTGTATGAAATTTGTTTCATAAGACTGTGGCAAAAAGTCTAACTGCCCAGGTTCTGAGACCTCATTGACCTGAGCAAATCAATATGATGACCCATACAGTAAATAGTGCCAGCTACAGGCATAATTATGTGTTTCAGTCTAAATTTATTAGGCAGTAATAGAATACCAGCAATGTTAGCTGAACTACATTGTACAGAAATTACATTATTTTTCCATTGGTTTCATATGTAAACTCAGAAAACGTCATTTTTGTTCAATATAAAAAAATGTTTTAAATCACAAATGAAAAGCAGTGGTAAATGATACACTGTATGCCACCCATTTTTTCATCAACACTGATGGATATAGCAGGAAAAAAAGGTTTTCTTTTAAGACTTACACAACAAATTCTCTGAACAACAAAGGTTAAGTAGCCTATGCACTAACCAAACCCACTATTCCAAAGTATATGCAAGGTCAGAGTCTATTATTTCAATTAAAGGCAATGCATACAGACAGAAGGAGAGCCAAGCCCCAGGTCAGAAATACTCCAAGGTCAAAACCCAAAAACAATCAGCCTTAAGCTAAAGCCCAGTAAATGATTGCATCCTCACTCGGTCAACAAAATGAGGATGTATCCACCAGCAAATGCTTCTAAGCTTTTCATGAAAAAGTATAAAATGCACAATTTCATGTTCTTTATCAATTGCTTTTGTGTTCTCCTTCAAAAATATGTTTTCAATACCTTAAAAAATTGCCATAAAATTGCCAAAAAAAGACAACTGAACATAAAGTGCTTTTCATGTACTTACGAGTATATGCAAAATGGCATTCATGATATCACACGTCAGAACATATGTGCTTACTAACAACATTCCCACCTGACAAATATGTGCACTGTCAGCACCAAAACAAACAAAACAAGTGTAAAGAAGCAAAAAATATTACCAGAAAATACCATGAAAAAACAGAACAAAAACAATATCAGACACACCCAGAACCTGACAATGACTGCTTGTTTTTTTTTTTAAATATACTGAACATTACTGTGTAAGAAAAAAATATTAATCTTTATTGTCTTAATATATTTATTGTTTAAGCTTATTGTTTCTTGCTTTCTCAGGATATTAAATGGTTAGTTCTGTAACAGTTTGAATCAAATTTATGAAATTAACACTCAGAAATAAGTTCACACTTGAAACACTTGCACCCTCCGTACTCTTATGATAGCAATACTGTAAAATGAAAATTATAAATAAAAAAAGTGCTGTTATTGAAAATACACACACATTGGAGGGATAAATGAGGGTTATCAAAAAGTGCAAAAATAAGCAGAAGGCAAACAAATCCCGTCGCCATACTAGCCCATCTCCAGTTGTTCTTGAACACATGTATATGTGGTGAGGTGGCTCAGCAACTTAACCACCAAATACTTTCTTCCTTCTTCACCATCCTTTCACTCTTTTTCTCTCCCGCCCGGTATTTTAATTTTAACTGTTAAGCCTTTGCCCCAAAGAGAACAGACTGGAAATCCACTGAGCGGTCCCTGGTGTTCCTAAACCTCTATGACGTTAATTTCCAGTGCTGATCACTTCCTTAAAAGGGGAAACTGCCTGCAGTAAACAGGATGGACAGCATTCAATTCCTGCCAGTCTCCCCTGTACTCGCCACAGAATAACCCAAACCTGACTAATAAAGGTGCTGTGGTCTCTTGTCTGCCCACTATGGCCCCATTCTTCCACTTTAACAGAGGTTCAGGCATCCTTGACACCTGCTGGTTCACCTGCCTATTGCCATTACGACGGAATACTTAATGTATATACAGTGCATCCGGAAAGTATTCACAGCGCATCACTTTTTCCACATTTTGTTATGTTACAGCCTTATTCCAAAATGGATTAAATTCATTTTTTTCCTCAGAATTCTACACACAACACCCCATAATGACAAAATGAAAAAAGTTTACTTGAGATTTTTGCAAATTTATTAAAAATAAAAAAACTGAGAAATCACATGTATATAAATATTCACAGCCTTTGCTCAATACTTTGTCGATGCACCTTTGGCAGCAATTACAGCCTCAAGTCTTTTTGAATATGATGACACAAGCTTAGCACACCCATCCTTAGCCAATTTTGCCCATTCCTCTTTGCAGCGCGTCTCAAGCTCCATCAGTTTGGATGGGAAGCGTCGGTGCATATGAACACAGGAAGGTATGCACACACCATGCAAAAAGCACCTAGTTAGTTGTACCAAAATATCCACCCACCCTTCTTCATTCCCTAATGTACGATTCAAATAAGTCTAGTAAGAATAGGTGCTAGTCAGAAAAAAAAACCCACTGAATTGAATGCCACTCAGTTGTAAAAGAAGGTCATCATACAAACTCAGTCTGACACAAGATCCTAACTACATGTCTTTGGACTTGAAGAAAAAACTAAAGTCATTTGAGCAAATCTATGCATTATTATTCTACATGTAGCAGAAGAACCCAAGAAAATCATAATTTTTCCTTACACAGGGTCCATTCTTTGTTGTTGTTTAAAAACATTCTAATAAAGACAAAATTTCAAACACAAAGTAATTTAATACCTTAATAATTATGCTATTAGAATTTAAATAAAGTTAAAGATATTTACTGTATAATGGAATTGTTAAATCATAGACATTTGTGCTAGATTCAAAGTTTGATGGGCTGCTTTTCACAACACAGAACATTGTAATTGAATCATTACTTTCTTTGTTCAAGGAACAAGGTTATTCAACACTCTTTTGAAAAATTAATTGTCCTCAAATTTTCAATACATGGTTGCAGCACCATTAGCAGCAGTAATACAAGATAAACACTTAATATAATTCGATGGGTCTTTCATATTACTTTTGAGGAATTTAAGCCATTTCCTCTTTGAAGACATGCTTAAACTTAGATAAAAAGGTAGGTTTGTTATTATGAACTGCTCTTTTCAAGTCCCACCATCTATATTGGGTTAAAGTCACGACTTTGACTAGGCTACTCCAAAACATTAATTCTGTTTCTTCTGAGCATTTCAGTTGTAGACTTGCTTTTGCACTTTTGAGTCATTTTCCTGCTGCATAACCCATTTATGCTTTGGGTTTAGGCCGTAGACAGATGGCTGGACATCTTCATCAACAATATTCTGGTGTAGAGCAGAATTCATGGTTCTTTCAATAATGGTAAGTATTCCAAATCATGAGAAAGCAAAGTATCCCCAACACCATCACCAAAACTATCACTCCCATGTTTCATTTAAGTGTGATGGTCTTATTGACCAATGCTGCATTAGCATTATGCCAGAAGGACCTGTGTTAAACAGATAAACAATGGCAAATAAAAATATATCAAGAAATCATTAAGTGCACAAAATTTTATTCAAATTTTTGATTTATCATAGTAGCCACTTTTTGCTGATAGAACAGCCAAACACACACATGACATTCTTTCCATAAGGGAAATCAAATATTGGTCAGAAAGATCTTCCCAATACTGTTGAAGAAGCTCCCACAAATATGTTGCTTTCCTTTCACCCTTCTGTCCAATTCATCCAAACTAACTCAACAGGGTTTAAGTCTGGAGACTGCGCTAGTCAGTTCATGTGTTCAAGGGTACCTTCTTGGCTATTTTCTTTTAACATAGTTAGCCTGGAGTTATGTTTTGGGTCAATGTCTTACTGAAGAATAAACCCCTGACCTACTAAACGCAGACCAGAAAGTATTGCGTGGTGCTGCAAAATGCTGCGGTAGCCCTTTTGATTCAGAATGCCAGTCACTCTGTGCAAGGCACCAACTCTGCCTCCAGCAAAAGAACCCCAGAACTTCCTACTTTTCTCCTTCGTGTTTGACAGACTGAGGAACCATCCTTGCACCAACTTGACAGCATACAAACACCCTGCATGATGATTCATAGGTCCATAAGACTTTCTTCTACTCTACAACCATTGTTTCAAGACCCAAGCAAAGATATTACCCAAGCACTTTCTTATTTTGTTCATTAAGGAATAGCTTTCTTAATGTCACTTGCCATATCAATGCAGCACAATTTCTCCTCTTCACAGTAGAAACTGAGATTTGTTTTTTTTTTAACCACTGTTAAGCTGTGCTTGAAGCTATTGTGCTGTCAGAAGCCTATCATGCAAGCTAATGACCCCCAGAAACTTGTCCTCTGACTGGGTTGTGACCCTGGGTCTGCCAAATCTCTTCATATCAGAGTTTCTTCTAGTTTCCAATTACAGTAGAGTCTCGCTTATCCTACCTTCGCTTATCCAACATTCTGTATTATCCGACGTCCCACTGCAAAAAAAAAAAAACAAAACAAAAAAAAAAAAACGCAACAATCGGCAACAAGAACTGAAAGTTGCAAGCGTGAGCGTGGTCTATTTTTTGTTGCTCCCGACTCTACCGCAGCTAATTACAGTGGAACCTCAGTTTGCGAGCATAATTCGTTCTGGAAATGTGCTCACAGTCCAAAGCACTCGTACAGTATATCAATGCGAATTTCCCAATAAGAAATAATGGAAACTCCGATGATTCGTTCCACAACCCAAAACAATTCATATAAAAATGATTACTACAAAATATAAAGTAAAAATACATAAAGCAAATTAACCTGCACTTTACCTTTGAAAAGAATCATGGCTGGTGTGAGTGAGTTTCTAAACTCATGTGGGATTCCACCCAATGCGACGACATGCGGAAGAGCGTCCCAAAGCAATCGCAGTCTCCCAGCGCTGTAGCAGTTCACCATAAAAGCAAATCCGAAAAGATCATGGACATGCTATAAGCGCCTGCCATCGATGGGTGATACAAGGAACATTATAAATGTACAGGCCACAGTATTACTTTCCCCCGACCCTGCCTGACTGCTGTGTCTGTGTATAGGAGAATGGCAGACCCCGCTACAATAAATAAGCGCGCTGTTGCTGTTTCTAGCTTAATAAAGCTGGTGTTGCTAAAGTACTGAGACTCAGCTTCGTGTTTTCGGGTGCAAGACGGGGACTCGTATGTCACAGCACAAACACGCACACACACACGCAGTCACAATGCTGTAGAAAACAGTATACGCTCGTACGAATGTTGACTATATGAGTGACAGAGTTAAAGCTCTAGAAACTGCAATAAATTACATTGAGCAACAAGAAGAAGCTACAGGAATCAACATAATGATGCTGCAAAGATGGCGAGACTTGACAGCGAAAAACGGCCCTCGTCAGGAAAGCAGACTACGATCAAAAATGTCTTTAAATCATCACAGGACTGAACTTTTTAAGTACAGTACATACTGTATTTAACTTCAGACAATTCTGTAACTGTAAGTTAATTTTTTCAGTTAATTTATTCTGTTGTTTTGTTGTAAAACATGATTATTAGGTTCGCAATGTGTAAAATTATAACATAGTTTGACGTTTAATAGGCTTTTTCTTAACACCTGCCATTATCCAACATTTTCGCTTATCCGATGTTCTGCCAGCCCGTTTATGTCAGGTAAGCGAGACCCTACTGTACCTTCATATTTTTAGGATACCATACACTCTTTTTTTCTTTTTTCAATTTCTATAAATGAAAGACCTACAGTTCTTAGGGTTATAATACTAAGTCTCATTTCATTTGTTAATTGCCGTTTTCTTGCCATTATCAGTGGAATTCACAACTTTCTACAGTGTAATATTGTCCAAGTAGTACTTCAGATTGTGCAGTAACACTGTCTGTTCCAACTCTGCTTTAGGACAGAGGGTTTTTAAGTAATCAACAGAAACTGGGATACTTGCAAAAAATGTTTACTTCAACTTGCAAGGCTTTATTAACCTTAATTGCTGCTGAACATCTGTAGGTTGTAACCTATTAGTTGTTCCCTGAAGAAGGCCCATTTGCAATATTGTAAAATTTCCTTTCTTCAGTTTTTATGAACCTAAACTTTAAAATTAAACATCTGGCAGTTTATAGCTTACCTTTTTGCGATTTCAGGTCATTAATTGCATTTCAACAATTAAATCTAAAGAAAAACTGAGGTGTTCTAAAACTTTTGACCAACGGTATATATCATCAAAAACAAGGGCAAGATGAAAATCAACCACGTATATACCTTATTCTTCTGAGCAGAGTCTCTGGATTTGTCTATAATGAAGCAGGTATGGTGGCTTTAAAATACAAAATACACTGCCATTTTGCTGTAAACGCTGTATGGACCAATGAATACTTTGATTGCATAATGATTGTCCAAACATGCCATAAAAAATTAAATGCCTATATGACACAAAGACATTTACATTGACAAGCCTTATTACCATTCTGGATCAAAAAATTATCCTACTGCACTCGTTTTGAAATGTCTTGCCGATTTTGAAATGATTTACTCAATTACTTTTTACATGTCAATTTACACACAACACTGCTGATTGGAGCAATTGTTTTATGTTTTCATCCTAGGATATATAACTGAAAATTGGGAGTCAATCTTGGCTCTCCATTTAACACTGTTTCAGTATGGTAACAAGTTGGATCAAGATCACTTTTCAAAGTTCCAAAAATCAAGTGGCAGCCTTTTGGTGACCAAACTAGTTCACCATTTGATACAGTCCACAGAATGGCTACAGACTTGAACATATGTGATCACATGCTAGGTTCCCTGAATATTATATGCTATATTAATAAGCAATGCCCTTACTCACAAGAAACAAAACAAATGCTTTGTAGAAAGTGTAAATATAAGCTGTTGGTGTATTAGTATCATAAGTATCACTATTGGTAGAACCAATCAGAACTTCTACAGATATCCACCTATTATGATGTTGAAGCTCTTCAAAGTAAATTAGGTTTAATAGGTTATTTTCTTAGTATGGACAGAGTTCTAGCGTGTGGTACTGTGTTAGCCATTATGGATGTAGTGAGAAGTCGAGCAAAATTGCACCTTTTATTCGATAACTATATTGTAATCTTTTTAGTTAGCCAATAAAAGGTGTCACTTTGCATGACTACTCACTACAGCAAAAGGAGTAAAAAATATTTTTTTTTACTTCAGTTAGTCATATTCATGAGCAAATGTTGTTTCTACTATATTAATTAAAAAAATGTTTTTCTAAAATCTGATTTTTTTAGTAATTTAAGGAGTGCTTTCTTTTTTTAAATTGTGTGTTTACGGTGAGGCAGTTTTTAAAATTTTCAAAATGTATTTTTTTAAATACACCTAGGAACTTATAAATGTCCAGTAGTTAAAATAATCAGCCAATCCTTCAAATACTCTGCTTCCTCTGCTATTGGTGAACTGGAAATGATTGAGAGTTTGACTTGTGTTATGTATAAATAAATTGTGTCTCCTTCCTTCAGAAAAAGGCAAACAGAGAAGGAGAATGTGAGAGTGAGAGAGAAAGTGTTTAAAGCCAAGGTACTGATAAGGTTGAAGTTAAAGTGCATGCCTATTTTCAGTGTTGTCCAAATGCTTTCTAAAGACCGTTACAATTTTTGCAGCTGGTACTATTTTTTAAATCAAACATATTCATGTAAAATACCACATACTTAATGTATTTCTTTTCGTTCATGTTTTCCTAGGAAATCGAATACTTAAAAATACCAGCATTATTGGTATGCTGTTGGTAGTTAAACATCTTTGCACATAAATCAAAACTTTTAATGGTCTAAAAAAATCTATATCAGATGGACAATAGTAAATGTGACTACTGCTGTTATCAGAGCTCTATTTAACTGAGAAAGCTCTCCAAGATTTTTTAAAATGCTACAATAATTATAATAAGTGTGTATTTATAGAATATTTAAAATAGAATAGAAAAGAACAAAAAAATAGTCAAAGGTCTCTGAATACAAATAATTAAAAAAAATGTAAAACACTAAAAGCAAACCTTTGAAAAATCAAACATTGCTAGAAAGACTGCAGTAGATATCAAAAACAAAGAACTGAACCCATTAATGTTTTTTGTAGTCAGCTTTGTAAGAGGAGCTGATGAACACACACATTCCTGCAAAAATGACCAAGTTCCCATAACAACTCTTCAGAATGTTTAGTGTTTGTAAGAAAGTTTAAGACCTAAACAAATAACAAAACACATGCATGGCATAACAGCCAGATACATTTGGAGACTTAGTAAACTGTCTTTTAAAGTCGGAGCATTTTAAAATTTTCTAATAACTTCATCAAAGAAATTTTTATTTACTAATTTTGTAACAGCAAGTCACATTCAAAACCAAAAGAGCTAATGAATGTAAATTACACACATTAGTAAAGGGTGCATAAAATACAGTCACAGTATACTTCAAATTGGCTGTTTATTAGTCACAAAGTGTACAGGTCATTGCAAATGTGGGTCTGGTGTGTGTGAACTGATCTTCGAGTCTTTGTGTCTGCACAGCGGGTATGTGTAACTGTGATTCTCGATCACTGTTGTGCTGCCGGCAAGTTACAAATTGTCTTTGTTGGTTCACAAGTGAGTCACCTAAGCCATTGTTTCTCAACTACTGGGTTGTGACCCAGGTTGCTGCCAATAGGTTGGGGGTTGCTGTCATTGGTTCACGAGTATGTCACCCTGTTGCTAAGTAAACTCATTTCCCCAATAGGGACCCTCAATTGTTCTTGTTTCACAGAGGGAATAAGTTGCAGTTGCTGCAAATTGACAACCTAATAGGTTGTCAATGAACTTATGATTCAGCAGGTGTTTTACTATCTGTAGTCAAACGAGTAAAAGATGAAAATATACAAAATATAAAAATTGAAGCAATATCTCTAGGAAAATGTAAAATGGCAACTAATTCATAACTGAAGTTGCACAGAATATGTTTACCTTAAAGCATTAAAGTTTAAAAATTCACCAATGCTTTTCAATGGGAGGTATTAAAATTTTAATGTTTTTACAGCACAGTGTATTTAAACATCCCAATGAAAACTGCACTTTCCTAAAAAAATGGTGATGTATCATATTTCATCAAAATCTGTCCACTGGGAACCAAGTTGTTTCATGAAGACAGATAAACACACACAGACATTATGAAAACATGAAAACAGTGAGTGCTTTTTGCATTATATGCAAACACAACTTAAAAAAAAAAGCGTTGGCATAAATATTTTGTTACATAAAATAATACTTTAAATGGATAACAATACAGATTTCCATTCCGGATTGGTCAAGGCCTGGATTAAAAACAGTCACCGCCAGTACTGTTAGCCAACAGGATGCTAGGGGAAATTGGGCTACTGTTGGCTGAAGTAAAAGAATAGAGGGAAGGTATGTCCAGAGGCAGCAGGAGAGGAGGAAGGTTAGGAGAGTGGAAGTTAGGGTATGAATCTGAATGTTGGCAGTATGATAGGTAAAGTGAGAGAATTAGCTGATATGATTGAGAGAAGAAAGGTTGATATATTGTGCATGCAAGAGAGCAAATAGAACCGGAGTAAGGCGAGTTCAGATTGTTGTACAATGGTGTGGATAGTAGAAGGTTTATCCAGAAGGAACAGTATGTCAAGAGTATTTTGGAGGTGAAGAGAGTGTGGGACAGAGTGCTGATTACGAAGCTGGAAATTGAAGGTGTGATAATGAATGTTATTAGTGCATATGCCCCGCAAGCTGGGTGTGCAGTGAATGAGATTTGGGTGAAGTGGTTGAGAGTGTACCTAAGGGAGAGAGAGTGGTGAATTGGAGCAGATTTGGACATGTTGGTAAATATAACAGAGGGGATGAGGAGGTGATGGTTAGGTATGGAAAAGAAGAAGGTCAGGTAGATTTTGTGAAAAGGATGGACATGGCTGTGGTGAATACATATTTTAAGAAGAGGGAGGAACACAGGATGATTTACAAGAGTGGAGGAAGATGGACACAGGTGGATTATAGCCTATGCTGGAGGAACCGTCTGAAGGAGATTGGATACTCAAAAGTAGTGGCAGGGGAAGTGTAGTTGGGCAGCATAGGACGGTGGTCTGTAGGATGATATTGGATGTCAAGAAGAGGAGAAGAGCGAGGGCAGAGCCAAGGATCAAATGGTGGGAGTTGAAAAAGGAAGACTGCGAGGTTGAGTTCAGGGAGGAGGTAAGATAGGCACTAGGTGGCAGTGAAGAGTTAATAGATAGCTGGGCAACTACAGCAGGAGTGGTAAGTGAGACAGCTAGAAGGGTTCCTGGTGTGATATCTAGAAAGATGAAGGACAAAGAAACCTGGTGGTGGAATTGGAAAGTACAGGAAAGTATATAAAGAAAGAGGCTGGCAAAGAAGAAGTTGGATTGTCAGAGGGATAAAGAAATTAAACAGAAGTACAAGGAGATAAGGCATAAGGCAAAGAGAAAGGGGGTGAAGGCTAAAGATAAGAAGGGAGAAAAAGGACCTGTACTAATTGGCTTGACAGAGGGTCTGAGCTGGAGAAGAGGAGCAGCAGGTTAGGGTGATAAAGGATAATGGTGGAAATGTACTCACAAGCAAGGAAAGCGTGTTGAGCAAATGGAAAGAGTATTTTGAGAGGTTGATGAAAGAAGCAAATGAGAGAGTGAGAAGGTTGGATGATGTGAAGATAGTGAACCAGGATGTGCAATGGATTTGCTAGTAGGAAGTAAGGACAGCTATAAAGAGGATGAAGAATGGGAAGGCTGTTGGTCCAGATGACATACCTGTGGAAGAGACGGCAATGGAATTTTTAACCTGATTGTTTAAAGCAGTCTTGCAAAGTGAGAGAACACCTGAGATGTGGAGAAGTGTACTTGTACCCATTTTTAAAAGGAGCATAAGGGTGAGATGCAGACCTGTAGTAACTACAGAGGGATAAAATTGATCAACCACACAATGAAGTTATGGGAAAGAGTAGTGGAACCTAGGTCAAGAAAGGGTGTGATAATTAGTGAGCAGCAGTATGGTTTCATGCCGGGAAAGAACACTACAGATGCAATATTTGCTCTAAGGGTGTGGCTAGAGAAGTATAAAGAAGGCCAAAAGGAGTTGCATTGTGCCTTAGGGGACCAATTGTGGAATTGTATGAGGAAATCAGGAGTTGCAGAGAAGTAAGAAAGAGTGGTACAGGATATGTACAAGGGAAGTCTAGGGAAGTGGTGAGGTCTGCAATACGAGTGATGAATGTCTTAAAAGTGGAGGTGTATTACATTCAGGATCTGCTCTTTTTTTCCTTTTTTACTTCCAATGGTGATGGACAGGTTGACAGAGGAGAGAGTCCCCATATTTGCGGACGACACTGTGATCTTTAACGAGAGTAGGAAGCAGGTTGAGGAGACCCTGGAGAAGTACAGATATACTCTAGAAAAGAGAGGAATAAAGGTCAGTAGGACCATCACAAAAAAATGTGTGTAAATGAGAGGGAGGTCAGGGGAATGGTGTGGATGCCGGGAGCATAGATTGCAAAGGTGGATGAGTTTAAATATTTGGGATCAACAGTACAGAGTAACGGTGAGTGTGGAAGAGAGTGCAGGCAGGGTGGAGTGGGGGAGAAGAGTGTCAGGAGTGATCTGTGACAGACAGGTGTCAGCAAGATTGAAAGCGAAGGTCTACAAGACGGTAGTGAGACCAGCTATGTTATATGGGTTGGAGATGGTGGCACTGACAAAAAAAAAAAATAGACAGAGCTGGAGGTGGCAGAGTTAAAGATGTTAAGATTTTCATTGGGTGTGTCTAGGATGAACAGGGTTAGGACAGAGTACATTAGAGGGTCAGCTCAGGCTGGACAATTTGGATACAAAATGTTGGTTTGGACATGTGCAGAGAAGAGATGCTGGGTACATTGGGAGAAGGATGCTAGGGATGAAGCTGTCGGGCAAGAGAAAAAGAGGTTTATGGATGTGGTGAGAGAGGACATCCAGGAGGTGGGTGTGACAGAGCAAGATGCAGAGAACACGAAGATATGGAAACAGATGATCTACAGTGGTGACCCCTAACAAGAGCAGCTGAAAAAAGTAGTAGTAGTTAATTGTAGATATTTGATTTTATACAATGCAATCAGATCTTCAAACATATCCAATAATGACATGAAAGGGACCTTAGTGAAAAAATAACAAAATGTTAATATTTCATTTATTTTTTAACAAGTTATACAATACCCAATACTCCATTTGGAACACACAATGATACAAATTGGAACAAATGTCACTGAAGGCCAACAACAAAGGCCAAAACAACAGTATTTTTAACAAAAGAATTAAGTAATCTCTAAAGTATATGGTTTAAACAATTCTAAATGCCAATCAAAAGGAAAACACTAAAGTGACACTTTGCCTTGGGACAGGGCACATATTGTGTAATGAATAATTGAAGCCAATGAGATAGACAGACAAAGCTGTCATTGTTTCTAAGCTGAATACAGGGTGTGCCACATGCATAAAAATAGTGTACTGGGAGAAAAGGAAATAATTATTGGCACAAAATAGTTTCTAATTAAACGTGTGATTACAGCTACCTATAAACTCTTGGACTAAGTTTGATGCAGTGACTAACTGTTGTCAACTGCAAAAACAGTAACTTAGGTAACAGCTCAGTTTATAGGTTACAAAGCACAGTACCTATCAGTAGAAAATGAGCGATACTAGAAAATTCTGAAATAAAACTTTCTTATTTTGCCTCAAGTGTGTGTATCCACAAGTCCTTATTTCATCTGCTGGCTTAAAACATTTAATGTTGGAGTATACTAGCAAAATATATGTAAAGCCTGTTGTAAACACCCATAAGGCTAAGAAAAGCTCCACTGGATAAACCTATTGCCACATGCTTTTGATGGATACTATGAGGAAAGCTTAATAAAATGAAAGAAATTCAGGAACTGCAAGTTCCATTAAATTTGAGGTACGAAATGTCAGATTCTTACAAATTACTGCACACAAATGCTTGTTGAGAAAAATATAATCTGAGACTAGCCGAAATTGTTAAAAAAAAAAAAAAAAGAAACTATCTGCAGATGTAACTAACAAAGTCTAATTGATGAATGCAGATTGCTCTCACCTTTTCTAACCAGTTTGGTGATAAATATAAGGAAAGGCCAATATCACCCAGCAAAGCATAATGTCACATTTTCTCCCTTTAAGCAGTTATATTCACAGACAGACAGATAGATAGATCTTTATTAATACTGTATCAAACAAACAATATTACCAGCAAAGTTTGGTAAACCCAGGTGAATCTCATATTATATGAGTCAAAAAGATGCTAACAGCAATGACCTTCCCCTCACAACCACAACACAAAATAACCTCCACAGTGAAATAACCATATGTACATTGGAAAGTATAACAATAAGATGTCTATGTGGTAGTGCTACACAGCATAATAATAGTAATAATAATACTCATAAGTACAGTTATACGATGGCTTAGCTCTAATTGGGACAGGCCATTTGGGCGTATGTGAGATTAGCCATTTGTCTGTACAGGTCATTGCAACTGTGGCTTTGTGGTTCTGATATGTGTCACCAGGATGCATACTTTAAATGTCGGGGTAGCACAAACTGATCTTACTGTATCTGGGGCTGCACACCAGGGGCCTCATGTATAAATGTTGCGTACGCCAGTTTCCACGCTCGCATCACAATGTATAAAAACTAAACTTGGCATAAAGCCACACACATTTTCATGCCAGGTCAATCCCTTGCGTACACAAGTTCTCTGCTCGGTTTTGCACACTGGCGGCACCCAGCATCAAAGCAGTGCTGCTGTTCCTGTGTGGTTTCCCTTTATTTTTTAAATTCACATCCCTGACGCGGCTTTATCAAATACACTGACATTAACCGCATTTTTATTAGTTTAAGGCATCTAATTGTAATCAACCCGTAACCATATAATGTTGCACAGAATGGCCAAACTATTCCAAAAACTATAGCTGTTTTAGCGTTGTCACTGTCAGTGCACCATTCAGAGTATTTAACCCACTGCATCTGAGTGTGGAATCACAGCTCTACAGCAGCTGATCGGATAGCTTTACCACAGATTGTGTCAAGAGAGGAAAGAAACATCAGGATAGAGCTTCTAGCACATGCTGCCGCCATGCGCACAGTCTAATTGAACTTCTCCCATTCAGCAAATGCTTCAGAGTCTTTCCAGCACGGACCTCGCAGTTGAGAATCGGTTTCACCCAAGAGCTATAAATGCACTCAATCAGTCCAACAAATGCTACCTGCACAACTGTTTGTACTTATAAGTACAATTACCTCACTGCAAACTTGCATTACAGTTGTAATATTGCTCAACCTGAGCCACTTATGCTTTCGTATTGTATATTTTTCACTGTTTTTTAATCCTATTACTATTATTATTGTTTTGCTATTTTACCATTTTATAGGAAAGTAACTTTATGGAGGATTTGCATACTGAATCTCATTGTACCATATAATAACAAGAAAGGAATTCAATTCAATTGAGAGCAAATATTTACAGACTAGCAGAATACCCGCGCTTCGCAGCGGAGAAGTACTGTGTTAAAGAAGTTATGAAAAAGAAAAGGAAAAATTTAAAAAATAACGTAACTTGATTGTTAATGTAATTGTTTTGTCATTGATATGAGTGTTGTTGTCATATCTATCTATCTATAT
>JANRMT010062821.1:14988610-15009102 GCA_026402145.1 Polypterus bichir lapradei | reverse complement strand
GTGAGTTGGAGCCCAGATACATGTGTTTGTGGATGTAATTTCGGTCATTGCAGTGATTTACCTATATATATATAATTCACTAAGACCATGCAAGCAAGACACATAATTGATAAGGAAGGAAGAGAAGGTAAAGAAAGCGATCAAAATTGAAACGAAGATGGAAATTGTGTGGAAATATGAGAGTGCTGTTCGTGTGACCGATCTCGCTAATATGTACAGCATGTCGAAATCCACCATCTCGACAATTTTACAAAGAAAAGATTTGCATTCTCCTCCTCCTCTCTTCCTGCAGCCCAAAGATGTCAAATTAAATGGTGAGTACAGTATGAAATTGTTGTTTCTAGAACAGAATAGAATGCCTTTTATTGTCACTATACACATCGACAATGAGATTAAAAGCAGCTCCTTCAGTGCAGAAAAAAAGTTCTGTATAGGGCTTGTATGGTTGTTTTTTTAGCCTTAGCATAACGCCGGATCTGCCGAACCGATCGTGCACAAACGAGGAAAAAAAAAATAGTACAAAAACAACAAAAAAGTGCACTGAAAAGGAGAGCCCTGAGCCGCTGCACGCCGCCATGCTCTTAGCTTAATCTAGCCTACTTCTGGTAGGCTAGGCACTTTTTATAACTTTTTGGTTAGTACATTAGAAAAATTATTGGTGTTTTGGTAAATTATGCACATTATACAACCCCTTTTTATTATGAAAAGGTTAAGTAAGTGTTGCAGTGGGAGGTTCGGAACGAATTATGGGTTAGCCTTCGCGAACGAATTAAGTTCTTAAGTCAAGGGTCCACTATATTGCATATTTAAGTTAGTCAAATTTACAACGAGTCTCCGGAAATACACCCGCCGATATACCGTATTTGCTTATATAGTTTCAACACAAAGGCTTCATTTTACCAAACTTCTCCGCAATCACTTCCTGGTTTCCATCAAAAATGCCGGCAGTCTCAAATTCTCGCCGATAAACATGATAAATATAGCTGAATAGAAACTTTTAAGGAAATTTAGAAAATTTTGCTTGGAGAAGGGGGTCGGCTTAAATACCGGTCATCGGCAAATACATTTAATTTAGTAGGTAGAGAAGGGGGTCGGCTAATATACCGAGTCATCTTGTATTCCAGGATCTACGGTATATGCTATACCGATTTAATTATTAGTACATTGGCCTTGTTTTCTTTTTGCATTTTTTCAACTTGCCTTTTAGGAAGGCATTCAAATTCAAGTTGTACTTGCTTAGGCTGTACTTGCTGTATCAACACCTCTGTTCCTGGCATGCTAAAAAGTTCTCTGTAGAACCCACCTCGCTTAAAAACTGACACCATGCATTACTTTGGTGGCTATGTTGCATTCTTTGCATAAATTAGCAAATATACTGCAAACTGGATTAATGAGTAGGGATAATCATTGCACTTCTGTTTCATAGAATTTTATCATTATTTTAGGGCAGTAAGCAATGTAAGCTTCCTGGCAGACTGTCAAGTTAAATACAGAGATACTAGAGACTTAGTTTGGTTTTAGTGCCACTGAAAGAGAACTTATTTTACAAATCTGTGATTTGACAATGATTTTATCTTCTTACAGAATAATTACATGAAAAATAGAGAGCGTAATTTTTACCTTCTGTACTTTTCTTCAGTATTGCTCAAAGACTACCATAAACCCCCCTTCCTCCCATACCCCTGCACCTGTGTTGGTATGTATAAATCAAGGAAATGAATACCAGTACCACATACTGACATGTGGCAAGGCGTTGTGAAACCTGTAATTTCAGACTTTTCAATAAAATTTTATTTCGCAAAATTTTTAAATGTAGTATATACATATGGTACTGGATGTGTACGCAATTTTTTAGGTGCAGACTTTTTTGTATTGTTTTTTTGAGCGAGTGTCGCACCACTGAAGTGTGATGACTAGTAATTGCTGGAGCACGGGGCAGTTCATATACTGAAAAGTTACAATAGGATTTCTTCTCTATGGTTTGTCCAGCAATAACAGTTTCATTACTTTCTTTTTCTGTCTTAATGTGCACATATTCAACATCTAGTAAAACTGGATTAGGTAAATTCATACCCCTTTCTAATGTTATGTCTTTACAAAATAGTGTTTTTTATGTGTGTCTTTTGTTCTTTTCAGAAAAACTGGAGAAAAAATGTACCTAATTTTTAAAGAAGTATTTGTGAATACATTTAGGGATATTCTGAAAAGGATATAGGAAGTTAAGAAGGATATACTATATATTTTACCAACTTTAACTTTCCAAGCTAATGAGATAAAAATCTTGTTTCATTTTTTCCATCCATCCATTATCCAACCCGCTATAGCCTAACTACAGGGTCACGGGGGTCTGCTGGAGCCAGTCCCAGCCAACACAGGGAGCGAGGCAGGAAACAAACCCCAGGGAGAACGCCAGCCCATCGCAGGGCGCGCACACCCCCCCCCCCCTCCCCCCACAACAAGCACACTGTGGGAGGAAACCGGACTACCTGGAGGAAACCCACACAGACACAGGGAGAACATGCAAACTCCACGCAGGGAGGACCCGGAAAGCGAACCCGGGTCTCCTAACTGCGAGGCAGCAGCTCTACCACTGCGCCACTGTGCCACCTTCATTCTTTCCATTAGATCGCAAAATGGAAATTGTCTATAAGTTTTTAATGCCTATATTTTTTTAGAAATTTGTAGTGTTGTGAGGCAATCAGAAGAAAGGTACTGAGTTTACTCTGATTTGTAGAACTTTCAATGGAAAAGCTGTAGTAATAGTAGCATTGTCAAGTATGTAGCATGTACTCTTGGGTGCCATAATAAAGAATGTATCAAAATGCAAAACTTCATTTAAATTAATAGAAAACATACATTGGCTTACATAAACTCTTAATTCTGAGCCCACAGATTCAGTACACAAGAATGAATCATTAAGGTAGAATATATGTAGAATACAATATATAGAATATATTGTCATGAACAGATATTTTTGTTTAGATCTTTTCTTTATAATCCCCTGAATTTCAGTCTGTCTGTGGAGGTAGATAGTTAAGGGTTCAACAGCAGTTGCTAAAAGAATTATGATAAATGGACATCTTGTCTGTTTCTGCATTATACAGGAAAGTATTCTAAATTCATAAGGGTTGCATCTAATGATTATTCTGATAATTGATTAATCTGGTGATTTATTTAGTCAATTAATCGATTAGTTGGATTGTAAAAAAAATCATTTGAAATTAAACACAAAGTTCATTGAATTGAACTTTTTACCAAATAAACATATTTGTATAACATTTTCAAAAATGTGTTTGTTTAAATGAACTACTTGTAGATATTTTAAATGAAATATGTTTTTATATAGCATTTATATAATACATTGAAAATAAATAGTAATAAATAGAAATAAAACATGTAGTACCACTTCTTGTTGTGCAATGAACACACACACACAAGATTTCCTTAAAAACACAACTATTTTCAATAAATTAACTAAACTTGCAATTTCTTTATGTATTCAGAATCACCCTAAACCTATACTTTAAAAATTAAACACATAATTTAATCATGTTTTCAGTTTCTGTTACAAAGGTTTACTGGGAAAGCATCATGTAAAAATATGACCACCACAACACCACCAATCTGCTGCTTTTTTTTTTTTTAAAAGTCTGCTATAATGTTTGAAATTAGTTGTGATGTGTTAGGGAAATGTCCAAACTGTTTCCTTTTGAAGCAAAGCAAGTGGTTTCATTAGTTTGAAACTCATTAATATGTCCAGTTTATTTTAATTGAAAGTTCATATCTTTTTGCATCATCTTTTGTCTTTTTTTGTGTTTGAAAACCTTTTACCACTGTGGATTCTTTGGCCTACTTGCTTGCAGCCAACACACTGTCTCAGCCTGCTACATGTCATTTGCTGTTGGGAGTATACTATTCGATTTTCATATTTTAAAACTGTGTGATCTGGCCACAAAATCTGTTTTACCGGCTACATTAAGTGTGTTGTAGCAGTACTTGCAGATTACCGCATCTTCCTCCAGACTGTATAAAAGCCATTTTAAGTTCAATAGACAACTATAGTCTGGAACTTTCGCTTTTCCACACTGCTCCTATCTTTTTACTCAGAATGAATGATAAACCCGTCAGTCATGGTTGATGTTGATTTCCTTTACACATGAAACTGGGGAAAAAAGTTTTATGCTTGGACAGGGACTTAAGTTTCTTCGCACCCCTTTTTTTTGTAAACACGCACATGCTAATGTTTCACTTGTTTGGCAGTATGTAATGCAGCACTATTATTTAGCAGACTGACTACGTCAAAAATAAAAAAAAATATGGAAAGTGAAAATTTGAATGTTCATTAGCTAATGTCTAATGACACATTGTTTATTTTTATTCGCATTATAGAGGGCTGCACTTTGACTCAAATTATTCCTCAGTTCAAACTGAAAGTCATGTCGCTATGCCTAATGTAGCAAACACTGTGTTATGTATTTGTATCACATAATACTGAAGTTAACATTCAACTGACAGTGAAAACGGTGAGTCTTCCTCTACTGCAGAGCCTGTAAAGATAAGTTTCCTATTCAAATGTTTGTGCATCTCCCTTGTGCACTTGTGTTATAAAAGGTCAGACCAACACATTTTGTATCACAGCTTTTTTTTTTCCTGTGTTCAGAGTAAAGTATTCCCAAACTCTGGAAGTCTAAGGTCTTACTGTCTTTTCTGGAATTTGCTTACTTGCATTTTTTCAGTTGTGTTCACAACTGAATGAATAGTAATGCAATTCCATGGCAAAACATACTCAGCCTAATGACATAACCAATGAATCGATGAAAGTGATCGTTGCCACTATTTTTAGCAATCGATTATTATCGATAATGTCGAATAGTTGTTGCAGCTCTTAAAATTTATGTTGTTTATATAGAGTGAAGGCTCTGGGCGTGGCTATTTCTACTAATTTAATCTATGCATATACAATATGTTGAGTCCAAACCCATGTGTGTTGCGCCATGTACATATATCCACATTTAACTGACAAATGCTTTTTCTGCATTCGGGAATAGCACAGTCTGTTGAAACTCGAATATTGCAGGAGTATACATTACACTAAACTCAGGTTTTAAAGGTTGCATAATTGATTTTTACTTTTAAAAAATCCAATTTGATCTTGTGATATTACGAAAGGGAGAACATTTAATGCCCGTTTATATTATCTTTTACTGTCCTTGATCAATTCTTAATTAAGTTTAGGCATCAGAATGACAGTCAGACATATGCGTAAAGCAGAAACAGATGTTTTAATCCTTTCTAATTAAAGTGCAAGCTGGCATTATTTCTACTGTGTACATTAAGCTTTTTCTTATTTTTGTATAACCTTCTTAAAGTTCACTTTAACAATTTTATTTTTAGTTTTCTATAAATACAAATGCTCTGTGGTCTCTTAAAACCTTGTAGCACTAAATTGAGCTTCGTGTTGTATTTTTTGTAAAGTTGTTGTTTTTCAGAGATTTTCTAGTGGCATTCTCAAATCCCTTAGAGGGCTTAAATAAAAATGAAAAGTGTGCTAAACAGTGAGGGCCTCAGCTGTGTGCTCTGGGCGTATTAAGTTATACAGATGTGCAACAATATTTTTCAGCTCCTTAGAGGATTAGGTAATCTGACATTTTTTTCAGTGCAAGAAGCTCTACAGCAATGCCAAATGAAGTTAAAATTTAATAAAAAGTGTTGTTACTGGTTTATGGTATTTGATATATAGTTTGTAGCTGAACTGGAGTGTCTGAAATGACAAGATTCAGTACAATTTATTTGAACAGGACAAATGGTTTCTGAATAGTTGCAGGTGCAAGGAAACTGCATTTGACAAAGATAAACATTTCAGATATTTCCAGTCTAGTCAACAGCACCAGGCAAGGAAAAATCATAACATTACCTCCAGTACTATCAGGGTCTTACTTACTTTACACCTGTTTTGAGACCATTGCAGAAAAACACGTGTCTTCTATTTTGAAACCATTGAGGTTAAATGAAAATAAAAATAATAAATGTCTAGAATCAGTACAAAAGTACTCACATTAAACAATGGCAAAGTAAAAAAAATATATTTATAGTACAAAATGCACCACTTGTTGGCATGGAGTGCTGTCTTGGTTTATAGCTGTGAAGTTTAAATTTTCAAGTTCTGAAAAGGAAAAGTAGCCGTATTTTTGTCATGTGACAGGAGGTATTGCCCTAGTTATATAAATTCACTCCTGAAGATACACCTGAGAAAACAAAGGTATCAGAAATGGAATGGTCATGCTCTTAAATATACAGGTGAAGAATACATTAGTTTGGATTACAAAGTACAAAGCAAAAGGATGTTAAAAAGCACCTTCTGTGCTTTGTTGAATAGATGCCAAACCCTCGGTTACCAGGTTGCATGATTTGTAACCGTATTTACTCATAAATTCTATAAAGTGCATGCTACTTTATCTCGCATCTCTCTCTCTAGGGTCCATTATAACCTAGCTATGGAATAACCTCCAGGGTCAAAGAAGGCCATTATTTTTCTAGATTGACACTGTGCTGCCATATTTCGCTCAGGCACTTTTTGCACTGCCTGTCTTTGAAAGGGACAACAGAGAACATTATACTTCTACCTGATGAGGTGAATTAACTAATTAACTAACCTCTTGTCTGTTCTCATCTTTTTAAGGAGAACATGGTCCCATTATTCCTGATCTGGAACTTTCTTGTCTTTTGCATTTTCCAACCTCTTGCCAGCCATGTGTGATAGTTTTAAAGTGCAGAGAGCCAGGTACCCTAGCATCTGCTTATTTACTGTATGTGGCTTCTATCCTTGATATAGGGGTTTTAGATCTTTCGTTCAGGTTGTATTTCACTCTTTTATGCTAATGGTCCTTCCTGTTGCTTTTCCAGGGAACTATATATAAAAGGGTCTGATACCAACTAATGAACCCTGTTTTCCATCACTGTCTTGTCAAGTGCTGTATTCTACCCAGTGTGTGTCTCTTTCTCTGTCATTTAATGTCTGTTGTGGGACTTACCTCTGCAGTATGTCATCTTGGTGGTGCCCTTGCCGTGACAAGCACTCAGGATCATACTGGAAATATTAATTGAGTCATGCACCGGTTTATGGCCGACCAAGTTAGGGGATGTACTTAGGGCCAATGGCCATAGGAAAACAATAGAGTAATAATGTTCTAAAAATTGACAAAACCAGTCACAGCATATATTTCTTTTGTACTTATTTTTATTTAACTCCTGAAGGCCCCTTAAAGGTTTGTTTTGATCTGCACTATTTCATGTGGCTAATTCTTATGCATTCAGCCTCCACTGCCTTCTTTACACCAGTATTTTTCAAAATATTTTGCCTTTTTAAATTAACTGATGACCCACCAGCAGCAATTGCAAACTGCCCTTGGTATGATGTGCACAATACGGTGTTTATTTAGAAACGTAGAAACATATCGCTGCCAATCATTTAGGCGACCCACTCGCAAACCAGTCCTTTACCAGCAACTCATAACCAACTGGCAACACAATCCAGTAGTTGAGAAACACAGACCTGGGGCCTCATGCATAATGCTGTGCGTAGAATTCACAGTAAAACATGGCGTACGGACAAAAGCGGAAATGTGCATATGCACAAAAAAATCCAGATGCATAAATCTGTGCATATGCCAACTTCCACATTCTTACGATCCGTAAATCCCGGTCAGTGTGAAATGTAATGCTCGTGCACACGTCTGTCGCTCCACCCCAACTCCTTCCAAAATTACGCCTCTTTGAATATGCAAATCAATATAAATAGCCCCTTATGTTTTGCATTCTGTGAAAAGACAATGGCAAAAGCACGGGAATAAAGAAGAATTTCAGCGAATACCAAGTAGAAGCAAGGAAAAACTTACTATTTGTTGTTTTAAACAGTGATATAAACAACAAAATCTGCAAATCAATATAAATAGCCCCTTATGTTTTGCATTCTGTGAAAAGACAATGGCAAAAGCACGGGAATAAAGAAGAATTTCAGCGAATACCAAGTAGAAGCAAGGAAAAATGTACTATTTGTTGTTTTAAGCAGTGATATACAGTAAACAACAAAAGGAAGTTGATCGAGAGACAGAGTGGCGGAGAAACTCGAAAGTTCAAGTTCAGAAAGTTGCACAGTGCCCAAAATAAATAAGAAGTGGTCAGATATGAAAGTCACAGTGAAAAGGCGAGTCATAGCCCACCGTCTGAATATCATGTGGAAACGTATTAGGGTACAGAGAAAAGTAAAAAAAAAAAGTGGGACACAGTGTGAAATACAAGGTTGAAATTTCCACTTTAATCACGTAGTTTATTTTGTCATTAAAGTAGAATGTAATACATTTCATCTTAAAATCATTTAATAGTTTCTCAAATCCCATCGTAACTAAAGTAGCATGTTAAATGCTTCGTATTCTATGCACTCTTACGTGTTTGAATCAGTATGTGCTTCTTAAAGGGGATTTCTCTTACTCCGACAGGACACAGAATACATTACATTCATGATGTTACAGCTCTCTGAACAATTTAAATACTAAGATGTATACTTGATATAATTTTCATGATGATAGAAGTGAAAGCCTGTATAAAACATTGAGGCACGTTGGCGCAGTGGTAGCGACGAGCTGGCACCCCTTCCAAAGATTATTCTTGCCTCCCACAAGATGCTTGCTGCCCTGTGCATGACCTTCAATAAAATAATTTATTGCAGCAGTACTGTCTCTTTCAAAAGTACTAACCCCCCGATTCCTGTCCTTTTTTTTACTTTCTCCAAATAACCAATATCCAAACAATCAGCTCTTTAATAAATGTCAAGCCATTTGTAAGCTTAGAACGCTGATTCTTCAAAACTTTTAAGGAACAGTGAAATATCTTCATAGTACATGTTTAATTATTCTATCCATCCAGGGTCACGCCAGCCCCAACAAGCATACAGCGCGAGGCAGGAACAATCCTCGAATGGGCACCAGCTGTTTGCTGATGCTGCACCACCGAATCCTCACATATTTATTCATTAACAATATACGTTATTTAAATGAAGTTTAAAATTTATCTGTATAATGTAATATCTATATATATATATATATACAGTAATCCCTCGCTATATCGCGCTTCGACTTTCGCGGCTTCACTCTATCGCGGATTTTATATGAAAGCATAACTAAATATATAACGCGGATTTTTCGCTGCTTCGCGGGTTCTGCGGACAATGTGTCTTTTTACTTCCTGTACATGCTTCCTCAGTTGGTTTACCCAGTTGATTTCATACAAGGGACGCTATTGGCGGATGGCTAAAAAGCTAACCAATCAGAGCACGCAGTTAAGTTCTCCTGACTGAGAAGCTAACCAATCAGAGCACACAGTTGAGTTCCTGCGTGCTGAATGCAGTGTTAACCAGGAAGTCTCGTCTCGCTCATTCAGCATCAACGTGTTTCGCTGTGTAAAGAGTTGTGCTCTTTTGTGATTATCTTTGTGCATAGTCAAGCCCTTCATTATGGCTCCAAAACGATCTGCTACTGCTTTAGGGGCCGTGCCCAAGCGCAAGAAGAAGATGTTAACGATTGCCGAAAAGGTAAACGTTTTGGATTTGTTGAAGGCTACGATTCTTTTTATTTAAAAAGTAGGAAAGGAATATAAGATCTACGGCCGCAGTGTCCTTTTAACCAGGGTGCAAAACGAGTTGTAAGTGGATGTTAAAAGGCAGTAGTCTGGATGGAATCTGCTTTAGGGATTTGGATTGAAGACTGCCAGAAGAAGAACAATGGCAGTGCTACACAATCGCCTGAAGTGGCTCCTTTACAAGGGCTGTAACGCTCTCTTTTGTTGTGCAGTAAAATTAAACTCATTGTTATCGGACAAGTCATCGTGTCATTGTTGGTGAGTAACCATAATTAATTTTCTTCTTACAGTTCTTAGTACATGTACGTACGTTTAGTGTCACTGTACACACATTTACTGTATACTATTTTTCTTGCATTGTACGTATTTATTGCTGGTGGCCTGTCTATCGTAATGGCTGTAACATATGTGATATCGGAGACACTCAATATCTTTAAAATAATATTTAGGTTTTACTGTATATAAACAGTGTGTTTATATACATAATTTCAATGAATCTTACTTAATATCCAAGAGAATACAAAGGGATTATGCTGTATAACTCTGCGGAAAATATTTATAAACAGTGTGGGAGAGTTTATAAGGGCTTAAAATATATAAAAATAACCATACAAACATATGGTTTCTACTTCGCGGATTTTCACCTATCGCGGGGGGGTCTGGAATGCAACCCCCGCGATTGAGGAGGGATTACTGTATATCATGATAGGTTTGTTTTCAAATGATGCTTTAAAAAATATTGTTCATATCATGCCACTTGATATATCGCACAGGCCTACTTCAAATATTTTCATATTTGTTTGTGCATTTGTATCATTTGTAGGAGAAACAAAGATAATGTGGGCAAGTTCGCACAGACACAAAAATAGGCAGGTGCACAGATGGCTCACTGTGCAAGTTTGAATATCTATGATATCATTTTGTTTGTGCAAACAATTGTGGATTCAGAAAGTGGGAGAATTATGTGGCCTCTGGCAATTATAGATACTAACTTGGGTGCTTTTTTCATACCAGCTCACCCAATTATCTGGCAAAAGTTTATTTTATTTTTTCTTATGCTAGCTGGGTAGTAATCTTGTCATCACCAAGAAAGCCAAGCACAGAGGTGACCAAACTAGCAACAAAGACTCCTCATCCACCAAGACGACTCTTTTCAAAGACATCAGTAGATAGTGTTTGAATAACTTACTCTCATGAAAGTCAGGTGCAACGTTAAGATTTTAGTGGGGTCAGGGAGAAGGAAAAGAAAAAGGCTGAAGGTGTTCAGCATTGTGAAGACATTGGTCTGTTCATGTGACAGATTAACATGCTGGAGAGCCTGGTTATTGCTTTAAGTTTAAAATTGAGTAACATGTAGGGATAGGAGCAGAAGAAATAGTATCTGTATTGTGGTGCTCAGAGAGAATTTGGAAGATAGCAAACCTTTGAATTCCTTTTAAAAATCTGTGGCCTGCAATTTTAGCTCTTCTTTGGGAATTAGATCATAGAGATGTGGCTTTCAGCCTTTGTTTATCCAAGGTCCTCCATGCCATGGTATTTACCTTCTTGAATTGTTTCTTCAGGCTTGAAGAAGGAGCTTATTTTTGAATTTAAAAGAGTATTTTCTAGCTAGGGCTAACCCTAGTGCTAGCTACTAGCTAGTGCTATGTGTTTTTTAAAATATAGTATGTTTTTAAATGTTAAATGTAGTGCCTGAATTTTCTGATCATAAAACAAAATGAGTAGGCATTTTGTAGGGATAAATAATAACCATTAATTACCAAAATTTGTCACTGCTACAAAAGTGCTCACTGGTTAGTCAGGTAAGGTATTAATTTTTAAATAAAACATAAGTTAAGCTTTTCTGGAAATAAAAAATAATTTGATTTTTAAAATGCAAAGTAATTCACTGCAGACATTTTTTAATAAGTTAATTTCAGAATGTTTCCATCAGCAATGACCACATTTAACACAAATGGAAATGCAAATCTGTTTTCTCTCCACATAAAACAATCAAGTCAGAATAAAAGACAAAAGATTTGTGTAGGCCGGTGGCAGCAGTAAAGTAAGCTGTAGAAGTGTGGTCAGTCCTCACACCCGTACAGCTCTAAATAGTGAGCACGGCAGCAGTAGCGGCGTGTGTGAAGTCAGCTTACTATTTCCTTAATGAGACTGTCAAATCTTTGGCATTATGCTAAAATACTAAACTTCTCTATGACATGTCTCTTTGTTTTCACTTCTCCGTGTTCAATCACCATTAGTAGCACTTTTCCATTTTAACTACAGGTTATTAGCTGCAATGTGCTATGCTGTACTGTGCAGATAAACGATTAAAATGTTCGGCAATTTAAGTATTTTGCTGCTATTTTATAATTATTTTCAGTCATCTAGTGGCCTACCTGGAAGTTGAATGATGCCCCTTGGTTGAAAGTATATACGAGAGTAATTCTAATCAGCCTTGACCCGATTGTGAAATTTTTCAACTATGAAGACTACCAGATTATTTTACAGATGGCTAGGAAACATTCTGATTCACTTTATGAGGGCCAGTGTGTGTACTCTTTGCTGATTACTACCCTAATACTGTGGCCAACCGTAAAATTAAAAGAGTTCAAGAAGTGAGGCTGTAGCCCTTCCTTCTGTATCGTGTTTGTCGCAAGCTCATTCAAGTCTATGGAAGCATTATCTTTAATGATCCAAAGCCGGCTTTTATGTTAATAATAATGTACAAGTTTTGGAGGGAACTCCATTTGTAATGCGGACTGTTGTCTTTCCTCTGTAATTATCTATGGCTTCTCTGTAACTTGCAGTGAAAGTTCTATTCTTTGACAGACTCCTGTCTCTGATGTTTTACGCTGCAAATGATCTTCATTAATTCTAACTTTGCATCTCATTGCTTTCACCATTAACCATTTTATCATCGCATTTCCCCCTACCTACTCCATTTGGTTTTCTCTGCGCAACTCTGTTGTTATATTACAGCAAGTATTAAAGTTGGCGCTATAGCATGAATAACTGCTCTTTTATTTTCTTCTTTACTCTGTCTCATATAAAGAGTTTGGCTTGGTTGTTTCTGTCTTCTGTCAATGAGGTTTTCTTAAAGTTAATGAGAGGTCTAATCAGCATGGTTCTTGTGTTCTTGTTTTTCTCTCTGCTATTAACATATTAACTATTTATTACGTTTGACTTTTTGCTAATATGGGCATTCTGAGTTTTTATTTTTTTTTTCCTGATGGTCTGATGTTTTAGGTAGCATGGTGAGTTCTGGGCTTGCAAGTGTGGAGGAAGTTTACACCAACCTGCAACAGATGTGGCCATCTCTTGTTCTTTTTGAATTTTTGCCAGTGGGAGGATATCTGTGTTGTTATTCACAGTGTTTAAGGACAGTCAAAGAATTTAAGATTTCTGCAGTTCCCGCTCTATTGCTACACTCTTTTCCTGGGTAAATTCTTGATTTTTTTCTCCTAAATGAAATAGCAAGAGAATCTAAGCATGGTACACCTTCCTAGGTACATGCAGAGGCTGATAACATGCAGTAGTGTATGTGGGATAAATAAACTGAAGATGTACAGAGCAATTAGTAAATAAAAAGAATAACGGTTTATATTTCTTTTTTAAGCTCATATGTAAATAAACAGGGTCCAAACAGGATGTAGAAAATTCCAGCAGTGTTTTTCTAATGACTAAGCAAATTCACATATGCAGACTTGTTCACCAGAGGCAATATAGATTCATTGGGTCCTTACTGTCACATGTATAGAGTAAAGTTAAATTCATACTTATATGTGGTAATCAACATGCAACACATTGCCACTCTCTAGCACTGTAGTTATTGAATATTATTCAGCATAGTTTATTATAATAGGCCCTGTACATTTCACTTTTATTTGACTTTTCTCATATTCCTTCCCTCCTGGGTTGTGGCATAGAAGTGGACACCATTCAGCACAGATCGGTAGTGATGAACAAATTGAATTCTTTGAAAGCAGTGGAAATTGGACAGGCAATTGAGACAGTCACGGTGGTACAGAGAAGGAAGCAGATCAGGTAACAGATTGCAAGTTAGTCACAAAACTAGTCATAAGAAATGCTAGACAATATTGCCCAGATGTGGAAGTGAGTGCAGTGCAACAATTTATTACAGCCAAATTATCAAAAATGTTCTAAATAAAGGCATATTAAGTGGTGGAGATATGGAAATAAAATTAATAATGGCTTTGTACAGTGCAAACAAGTTAGGCTATCTGTCAAACAGCAAATGTAATCTTTCAAATACAGATTTAACTTGATTAGTTTTTCTTGTTGTCCCCTACTACTGTCTCCACATATTTAGCCCTTAAGGCTTATGTAAACCACCAGTTTGTCTTTTGTGTGGGAGTCCCATCCTCTATCTGTACCCTTTTCTTCATAATAGTTCTAAGCCCATTTATTTTCTTTTTTCCATCCTGCAATAGTCATTTAAGGATGTTTCCCTATTTTTCTGTTGTCCAGCTAGAGAGAGAGAGAGAGAGATTTATGACTGAAGCTGATAGCTTTTTTTTACACTTTTTTTTTCTAGAGGAATTAAATGAAGAGCATAATACATTCAGTAGCATCTAATATAAACAGAATTGCTGCTACACCTATAATCCCTAATTAAGATACTGTATACATTTGAAAGGTAACCATACTGTGCAAAATCTGGAGTAGCCCTTTTTCCATTTAAAATGTGGGCTATTCTGTAGAACGTTATTGATCATGCCCATTAAATTTACATGTAGAGTTGAGCCTGAAGACTGAGGAATATTTTGTTCCTAGTTTAAGATGTTCTGCATGCCCAAAGTGAAGTTATTGAAGGAAAAGTGGAGAATCATGCAGTGCATCTGTTTTAGCTGTTCCTTACAGTAGAATTGCTGGAATTTATTTACAAAGAAACCTAGGGAATATCGCTCATGACTGGTCATACTAAACTAAGTCATTGGTTACTTTTTTATTGCTTGTGGCTATGCTTGTCTGTATGCTGTTAATGACAGTGCCTACAGAGCTATATGATTTAAATTTGTCTTACAAGTGCACACTATGACTACTTCCCACTAGTTGGCAGAATATTTGGGAAAAAGCCCTGATAATTTTTGCTGAGTATGAATTGTAAATCAGTGCACCATTTCAATCACAGCATTTAGAATAAAAAAAACATAAGGCACCTATGGACTCACACAGAAAGACGAGTTCAGCACAGTCACAGAATTGAATCAAGATCCATATAATCTGTCAACTCACTACTCAAAGCATGGAATGTCAGGACTCGAACCTACAACCTTTCCGTTATAAGGCAGCAGCTTCGTAACTCTGACCCACCACACATATGTATTAGCTTTCTGTTGATTGACATTTGAGCTTGGGTTTGTACTCATTGACAGCAACATGTAAATTGATGATTTTTTTTTTTTTACTTTGGTTATATTCTTGAATAAAAATGCACTTGTTTATCTGATATTTGGACTGAAGTTGACACACATTATACACTTCACATCATTATTAGCATAACATGGAAAAAGTTTCTGCTTTACGTATGTGTTCAGCATTTCTTGCCTCGCATTTCTTTTAATCCTACACTTAACCAGATCTTTGTAGACACAGAACACACATGAAATGCATGTGTTCCAAATAACGATATACTGTATTAGTTACCCTGTACAACTCCAGGCACCTCACGCGCATATAAGGAGCCTTGGCTTGAGCTTGGAGAACTTTTTGCCCGAGTTGATCTCCTACTACGGAACTTGTGGGGGGATGATTGTGGTTGGCTGTTTGCTGCTTGTGCTGATTGACACATTTACAAAACAAAAGACGCTGATGGAGAGGTGCAAAGGAATTTAAGGTGGGAGGGGATTATGAGTTTTTTCGTTGGCTTCAGGGATTCTAGTGTTAAAATGGAGATACTTGCGTGTACAACATGGCTTGTTAGGTGACGAGGCTCTTTAAAGTTGGGGTTTTAAAGCATTGTAATAAAGGGAAAATCTGAATTATGACAGTTATTTTACAGGGATCTCAGGTTTGAGAGTGAATTGGACAGATGCAACACAGTGCTTTAGGGCACAAGAGAAGCATTTACAAAAATCCCTCTGAATTCACTTGTTCATCAGAGTGCAGGAAATGGGATTTTTTAAAAAAATGTATATTGTGAA
The DNA here is from genome assembly GCA_026402145.1 of Polypterus bichir lapradei. Taxonomy (NCBI): domain Eukaryota; kingdom Metazoa; phylum Chordata; class Cladistia; order Polypteriformes; family Polypteridae; genus Polypterus; species Polypterus bichir. The sequence goes on along the minus strand of JANRMT010062821.1, from coordinate 14,993,323 downwards.
GGGGTCTGGCTTTAAGTTTTACTGATAATGTTAACAAGGGAGCCATTCAAAATTAAGAAAATTCTAATCGTGGAAGTGAAGCACAAAAATGGATCAGTAAAATACTTCAGCTTTACATAGCGTTTTTGGAATAAAACAAAGCCAGAATTATTATGGGATAAACAAACAACCATTCTTTGACAACTGAAAGTCAGTTTTTACATTTGAACAAGACTTTTTGTAAATAAATTTGAGTTTTTTTCGAATAGCCACATTTGTTCTGATATCCTGAGGAATAGTAGTACTATTGCCAGACTAAAGTGTAATTCTTTGTTGCATGTCCAACCAGCATGCAACATGTTGCCACTGTCTTTGTCAATGATATTCGATGAACAATGATTAGTCATGATGAACAAGAATTAATTAAAATATGTAACTTTATATTATTATTATTAATACACAGATTAGCTTACCTGATGTACTTCATTACGCCCACCTGAACATAGAGCTTTTATAAAAATTGACAATCAAACTGTGCTCAGTATTTCGCCTGTGTGTTATGGCTGCAACCAAAAGAATGATTGCAGGATTACTCGCAGATTGGTAGTGGTCTTCTTGCAAGATTCATGTACCTCAGAGTGAAAGATGTGTGTAGCCAATAGAATTATGTGAAGGACTGTATTAGTATGAATTTCTAAAAAGGAAAAAAATAAGTAAATGTTATTTCTAGGGGTGTTTTTCTTAAATTGTACATATTTGATGAATTCCTGACTGGTTACCAAGTGATTGTATAGTAAAATTAGCTGAATTTGTCCAAGTGTGAATTTTGTGGCGAGAGATACCTAGCCCTCTATTTGATGTACTGTTTATTGTAATAGTATGCAAAACAACACTGTTGATACAACACAGAGAACAATTGTTTTTTTGACAGTAAATACAATAAATATTCCTCCTGATACCACCACCCCTCTCGAAACTCATTAAAACAATTAGCTGAGATTACTGACAAGGAAAGACATATATTTTAGTTAAAGAGAGCGCAGCGCTAGTTTGAACTGTTGAAACAAAAATGAGTATGTGTCGACTCTTAGGGAAGTTTAAGTGGCCATGAAAAACGGATCATTGCATCATACCATGTTCACCATTACAACATACATTAAATGCAAGTCTGAAGCGGGTACAAAGAAGAATTTACATTAAGATTTTTTGGCCTTAGCAAGGGAAAATTGCTTCTCATAACACTATTTTAAAGTGGTTTAATAAATCTCATTCTACCGGTAGTGTGAAGGGTGTGGGTTTTTTTTGTCCATTGGGATCTGTAATAAAGCCAGAAAACATCAAAAGGGTGAAATGACTGTAGAGCAGAGCCCTCAACTTTCAGCATAATGTCAGTCGGTAGCACTAAGCATTTCAAATTGGTCTGTTTACTGAATTATTTATAAAGATTTATCCTTATACGCACAAAAAAAGAAAATACAGCATACATTTTTAGAATTAAGTTATGCGATTCAGCCTTTTGTGTTCAGTTTATTGGATTGTTATATGAAAACTGAGATATTGAACTATTTGCAGATTCATTTAGAAAAATGTATTGTTAACAATGGCGCACATTTGAAATATATATATGTATTTTAAATAATGTTATTTAACATAAGGTAAATAAACTGCATCAGTTAATATTTATTGTCTCTTTTATTACTTATCCAGTGCCAGGAGTCAACTGAATAAGTTAGATGAACACTTATACTATTCTCTCAAAAATATATTTTTCTCAGCTTTACCAAATTTTACTAAAGCTTACATAAAGCATTTACACCTCTAGTAATATAAGTCAGAAATTACCCCTATTTTGAATAATTATTGCTATATTGTTTTATTAACAATATTTTTCTTTTAGTAATATTCATATGAGAATTACAAAGCTGAGTTTATGGCCTTCTTTTCTTGCTCGTTTAGTTTAGTAATTAGCCTCTTTTGTTTTTCATTATGGAGTCAATAGAATTGTTACCCAGTATTTGTATATTCATTCACACTTCCATTTATTCAAATAAATGCAAGTTTCTAATATTCTTATGTTATTGGGTCACTCAGTGTATTCTAATTCATGTAATATGGCACACACTATTTTTTGATTGTACTCATGTCTCTTAAGTGTATTTAATTGTAAAATTTCCATAATTGCACACATAGTACGTAACAATTACCGCAGTTGCAGCTCCTATATAATGATATATGGCATTGTAGTCTAGGAGTTTGGTTGTGGCTTCTGGCCTAGGTTCAGTGTATTGCAGAGTTTGTATGTACATGCTAGTTTTCACAAGGTAATTACACACTCAGTCCTCAACATCCACGCATTTCACTTTCATAACTTCAATTATTTGCATGATGTTATTTGTAATCTCTTTTTTTATTCTCATGTTGCCAACCCCACACAAGTTTTCATGATCTCTCATTTTTTTGTATTGAGATGTTAGCACAAATTCTTACCCCTATTTCTAGTTGATTCAATGTAGTAACATTGGAACAAAGAGGATTGCTGTAATTGGTTTTGCATAAAATGTAGCCTATTATATTTTTTTAAAAGGAATATGCCACCCAAAAATATATTTTTTTTATATTTTACTTGCCCAGTGTATTTTCTAGTGGTTGCCTGGATAACAGGCATATGAATTATGCAGAACAAGTAACATGTTTATACCATGGGTAGTTTTCACATTGTTTGCCATTGTACTGCACTGGATATTGTTGATTTGTGTTATTTCATAAACTTTTCTCTCCATTTTGCATCAAGACTTGATATTAAAATTTTTTCTTAACCACTGCAAAATACATGGGATAAGTAATATATTAAATAAATATCATTTTTGGGTGGAGTAATTCTTTAAGTGGGAACCAGAAGCAGTATTAAAGAGTTAATTAATAGTTCATTTCAAGTGACTTGTTGTTTACTATAATTCCAAATTCCATTATAATGTGGCATTTTATCATTTTACTTCATTTTACTTCAGTGGTCATTTTTACTGCTGAATTGACCTTTCATGACTTTAAGCCAAATGTAAGTGCTATATCCTGAAGGTGTGAAAAATTCATTTTTTTCCCAGAGGCAGTCAGCAGCAGATCATATGAGTCTTTGCTTTTGTAAGCTCTCATTGTATGAAGAAGTAATCTTGTTTTTTGTGGTAAAATTGGTGAAGCCAATGGATCCTTTATCATTCACTTATCCAGTATATATCTTAAGGGTGGCCTGTGTCCATGCTTCACTTTTGTATGATACCATGCCTCATTATGTTTTTAAAGAGTAATTTTTATTAAATTAATCTGGTACTTTTGCTTTTTAAATAAATCATATTATTGGTGTACTTGTACTTTTTCAATGTGTTTATATAGTTTACAGTAATGGAGTCTATATTAATAAGATATAGCAAAGCAGCCTGAACAAGTTTTGAGATGTTATTGAACAAGACAATATATTGAAACATATCACCAGTTGTTTCAATAGATGTTTCAATTTTTTTCATGATTATTTTTTGTATCAAGTATTTTTACTTTTTCTTGTCCCATTAACGTTGTCCCTTTCTTTTAATAGTGTTTGACTACAGCTACAGAGATTATGTCCTTTCCTGGTATGTGGAACTCAGTAGAGATGAAGGGCAACTGTACCACATGCTGTCAGAAGACTTCTGGGAGATGGTGAAGCAGCTAAGAAATCGCCTGACTAGCATTGACCTAGTGCGACTTGTCTGCATTGACACAGTTAAGACTGTGCACACTCACTTCTGCGACCTTAAAGCAGCTAACACCAGGTAAAATAACACTTAAGGTTTTAAATCTAAGACTTATTGTTTTTTAATGTTACTTTTGTGTAAATTTCTATACTTTTGCTTTTTGAGATTTCTGTAATGCCACACAGTTGATATTGAACTGAAAGAGTTAAACCCATGAAGCACTACAAGAGGTTACCAGGGGCTAGGATACCACCAAGTAGACATGAAATAGGGTGAAGTCCTAATAGTGAGGTCGGATTTGACTGACAGAAGGCAGAACATGGCCTCTGACATTGAAGGATGGAACTATGTTGTACCTTTAAGGTAAGGGTCAGCTGATTGCAGACCACTCCCTTTAAAATTTGCCAGGGACTCCTAGAAAATAACTGTAGCTTGGTGCCCCTCTAGCTGATGTTTCATTACACTGACTCAATTCCATGCATTACGCAATTATTTACAGAAATTCTTCTTTGAAGCTGTTTTTTGGAAATTGTTTTAAAAGCATTTTTGATGATGCTTTTATGGCACATAATAGCTCATAGGAAAAGCATACAAAGTCCCTTTGTCTCCTTAAAATGGAACCCATGCTTAGAACGTTGTGTGTGTATGTATGTTGTGGTGTATGGCCGGCCATTTATCCCAGCCAATACCCCCAAGCCGCCAGGTGGAGCCCTCCATGCAGTATGGAGGTTCCCCGAAGACCAGCAGGGCATCATGGACATTGCAGTTTTTATACGCAGCCCTGCTGGATGCCATGGGGGCCACTAGGAGACGCTGCAGGGGGGAACAACGGTTATTATCCTACTCCCCGGAAGTATGTCCAAGTCACATGGACAAGGGAAATGATGTGCTTCCGGGGTGAAGAAAAGGACTTTTTACCTGACCCGGAAGTGATGCATGATCATATGGACTGGGGATTGGGAACACTTCCGGGTCAGGGAATATAAAAGGATTGTGGGAGCTCCCAGAC
>JANRMT010062821.1:14967873-14978610 GCA_026402145.1 Polypterus bichir lapradei | reverse complement strand
CTTGGAGTTTGGGGTTCGGTTTATACAACGAGTATCATTTCAGATTCCAGATTTCCAGCGCAATGCCGGTTTTGCCGATGAATACGGAAGTAAATAATGACGAAACCACAGAGCCATCTTTCAGATGAAGAAGTAACTTTGCATGACGGTACTTTAAATTAAATAAAGAATTTATTCAAAAAAGTGTTTTAGTTGTTGATTTTATTAATAAAATTTATAATAAATTATCGGGAAGTTTAAAATAAAATTTTTTGTTTTGATTTACGACCAACATCTTGCGTTACGAAACGGATGCGGTCACGTGTATCCGCTTGCGCGATTGTAAACAAACAACCGAGAGCGTTAGTAGCGTCAGTCGGAGCCCAGATACATGTGTTTGTGGATGTAATTTCGGTCATTGCAGTGATTTACCTATATATATATATATATATATATATAATTCACTAAGACCATGCAAGCAAGACACATAATTGCTAAGGAAAGAAGAGAAGGTAAAGAAAGCGATCACAATCGAAACGAAGATGGACATTGTGTGGAAATATCTCCTCCTCCTCCCTTCCTGCAGCCCAAAGATGTCAAATTAAATGGTGAGTACAGCATGAAATTGTTTCTAGAATAGAATGCCTTTTATTTTCACTATACACATCTACAATGAGATTAAAAGCAGCTCCTTCAGTGCAGAAAAAAGTTCTGTACTGCATAGGGCTTGTATGGTTGTTTTTTAGCCTTAGCATAACGCCGGATCTGCGGCCCCGCTTCTGCTTTCTTTACCTCCTAGACCCTAAACCCGACAACAATCCACGGAGAGCCCGCTGGTCTCGCTATGTTGTCTGGGATGTTGTGCATGTGATGAAAAACACTCTAAACAGATGTCTGGCTCTGGAAACCGATGTCTATAAAGGTTCTGACGGGTGTAGCGGATGTTCGCCGAACCGATCATGCACAAACAAGGACAAAAAAAAAGTACAAAAACAACAAAAAAGTGCACTGAAAAGGAGAGCCCTGAGCCGCTGCGACCATGCGCGCCGCCATGCTCCTAGCTTAATCGAAGTAGGCTAGGCACTTTTTATAACTTTTTGGTTAGTACATTAGAAAAATTATTGGTATTTTGGTAAATTATGCACATTATACAACCCTTTTTTATTATGAAAAGGTTAAGTAAGTGTTGCAGTGGGAGGTTCGGAACGCATTATGGGTTAGCCTTTGCGAACGAATTAAGTTCGTAAGTCAAGGGTCCACTGTATTGCATATTTAAGTTAATCAAATTTATAACGAGTCTCCAGAAATCCACCCGCCGATGTACCGTATTTGCGTATATTGTTTCAACACAAAGATTTCATTTTACCAAACTTCTCCGCAATCACTTCCTGGTTTCCATCAAAAATGCCGGCAGTCTCAAATTCTCGCCGATAAACATTATAAATATACCCGAAGAGACACTTTTAAGGAAATTTAGAAAATTTTGCTTGGAGAAGGGGGTCGGCTTAAATACCAGTCATCGGCAAATACATGTAATTTAGTAGGTAGAGAAGGGGGTCGGCTAATATACTGGGTCGGCTTGTATTCTGGGATCTACGGTAAATCTGGAGACTGAGGGGGTAATTGCAAAACCTTGATTCTGTTTTTTTGAAGTCAATTCTTTGTTGATTTTGATGTGTGCTTCAGATTATTGTCTTGATGGAAGCCCCAACCATGGCCCAGTTTCAACCTTCTCAGAGAGGCAGCCAGACTTTCGGCTAAAATGTTCTGTTATTAAATTAAATTCATTATGCCACTGACCTTAACAAGAGCCCCTTGGACCACTGGCAGCAAAACAGCCCAAAGATTGAAACAGCCACCACCATATTTTAACGTGAGTATGAGGTACACGTTTTAGTTCGCAGTTCCCTTTTTTAGCCAAACATGGAGATGATATGCATGGCCAAAAAGCTCAATTTTTGTCTAATCTGACCACAACACACGATTCCAGTTGTATCTCCAATGTTGCTTGGCAAAGTTGAGCCACTGGGATTTGTGGCTTTTTTCATGCCACTCATCTATAAAGCTTTTGTTCATGGAGGTGTCATCTCACAGTTGACTTTGAAACAGTGAATCCCCAAGATTCAACTAAACTTTGCAGTTGTGAAACTGTGATCTTTGGGCTTCTGTTTGCATTTCTTAGCATCCAACTCACTGTGCGTGGGGGCTATATGCAGATGTGTCCGCTTTCTGGCAAATTTTTAACAGTTCCATGTTTTTCAGATTTCTTTATTATGGCACTGATTGTGCTCACTGGTAATTTCAATTGAATACCTATTTTTGCAGCCATTCCCTAATCTATGCAGCTAAATAACTTTTTTTCTCTCATTTGAGTTGAGATTTCTTTTTTCAAACCCACATTGATGGATGACAAAAGGATTTTGCCTGTATGTTGTGTTACATAATATTTATACCCCAGTGAAACAGGAAATGGCTGTAAGCAACAGTTCCTGGACACCAAAAGGAACATCAACAAACATTTTCCCCAAAGATTCACATTTATTTGCTCTTATTTGTAAAGTCCAAATAAAATTAGCCTATTTTTCTATCACATTATTTTGCTGACAGAGACACAGGAGTGCACTACCACTGTTGGCAGCATGGATTTTCCTGCCATTTTCCCCAAAACACATGGTAGGTTAGGTTAGTCAATTGTCAATTCCAAATTTAGCCAAATGTGACTAAATGCTTGAGTGGTCCCAGGAGTGTACTGATGCCTCACCCAGAACAGTTTTCTTCCTTTTGTGAATTGGATTAAGACTGTCTGAGAATGTGGTGTTATATTATGTTAACCTGAATTGATAGGATGGAATGTGGAATCAGCCTAAAATATTACAGCATTTTGTGCTTTTCTTTATGTTTATCATTTCATCTCAAAATTCACCTGCCTAGAAACAGTAAATAATGCAATTCTGACATAACTGTTGTTTGTAAAAAGAAAACTGAAGTACTTCTATTTGCAAAAAGTATTCATCATTATGCATATATACTAATGATCATATTTCCATGTTTAACCATTGAACATTCTCCTTTTACTAATCAAATATTATCTATTAAACTATATTAAAGAATCATGCATGATAAATTTTCGATAAAGGTTTGCAAATGTGTAAATGTATCCGTTTCTACAAACGTTATCTGTTTTTACTGGAACACACACTGTGACCACCAGGGGGAGCTCCAGCCACCCAACCCCAACACAGACAGAATTTAGGCACAAGTCTTTGCAACAAACACATTTTATTTTCAAGGGGAAACACTTTTCTTTCATTCCCATTATAGCACAGTACTATAAACAGTCCAAGCACCAATACATAATCTTTTCTTCTTCCTTTTCTCTTCCTCCTTTCACCTCCAATCCTCCTCTGGTAAGCGTTGTCCTCTCCCTCCCGACCTCAGGTGAAGTTAGGTGGCTCCTTTTATGGTAAACCTGGGAGCACTTCAGATAGCTCATCAGAGTTAACTGGAAGTACTCCGAGGTGTGATGGAAACCCCAAAGTAGGGCTCTGCAGCTTCCCCTGATGGCCCCCAAGGAACCCAACGAGTCCAAGTAGCTGCTGCAACCCAGGGGAGCTGCCATCTGGTGCTCTAGAGGAGGCAGTGTCCTGTGCACATCTGCTTTGCTGGGCCTTCCTGCACATTGGCCTCCTGGCAGGAAAGGGGCTATGGCTGTCCATCACAACACATATCATGTTGGTGAAGTGTCTGATTGCTGTTTCACACACATAAACACTATAAAGGATAAGTTTGGTATTTTTCAATTCAAAGTTATTTCTTCACAATTGTATTTATCAATATGCCACATAAAATTGTGTTCTAAAGCGAAGCATCTTTTCTAAATTTGTCTGTTGTCTATTCTTGCAACTTACAATGGGGTTACAATGGAGCTGAAGGGTACTATGGTCCACAAGTGATTGCAATAGCTTTAAAACTTACTAAATACTTTGAAGCAGCAAAAGTTTCAATTTAGGAAAACATCTTCGTGGTTTATGAGGCATCCTTCGTATAACAAAAGGAAACTAGGAATAATTATTTTATCACAGATTCTTTTTTCTTGAGATAAGAATACTTTTCTTATCTGCTTGTCTGATCACATCCATCACTGTGAGTGGAGGGATAACAACTTCAACAAGGCCCAGCATCAAGTTATATTCTGCTTATAATACTACTTTTACTTCTGCTATTCTATTTTTAACAGTTATGTTCTGTCATTGCTTGTAATAACAGAGAGATGCAAGCTCCAATCACATGCAGCGCCAAATTTTCACCAGCTACATTTTGTGTTTCTATTTTACATAGCCTACAGACTGAGTGACAGCGTAGTAAAAAGAAATAATAATACAAGTAACAATAAATATGAAGTGAACTCAATACACAGGTTTGTATTTTTAATAAATGCCTTAGAATTTTGAAAGAGCCAAGCCACTTGCACATTGTAATTTTCGTGGTGTGTTCAGAACATGCATGTTAAAAAAATATATTACAAACAACAGAGTGTGCAACAGAGCAGATCGAAGTGCCACAAACCAATTACTGATTTTAATGCAAAAAGAGTGACTGCTGCTGAGGATATGGTAATAAAAGAACTTAGGACATTGTGTTTGCAGGAGTAAACTCACTAATACCAATCAATCCGTAAGTACATTGGGAGACCATATAATACTCATACAGTCTGAAATGCTGTGAGACAGGTGGGACAGCTCTGCATTACCTAGAGAAGCTGGCATAAAAGATACTCTGCAAGCAGCAGCGGCAAGGGGTTGGGGTCATTCAGGAACACAGACACTGCATTTGGAAAGCACGTTGGATGCATCTCACAGCTGCTAGTTCATTGGCCCTGATGTGTAGCTGCCAGGAAGAAGACAAGGGAAACGGTGTATTACGGGTTGCCTCTGTTACCAAGTGAGTGGAGTGAGGCAGAGCTTGATGGCGTGCATGAGTGGGCAATAGGACGAAGCAGCTGGGAGCACATGTCGCCACTGAATATTTGACTGATGTGGAGCTGAAGATACCAGAAAGTCTTTTCGGGCCACACCACAAGCAGTTGTCACAAAGTAGCTAAATGTATTCCTTTGTCTCTTGCACCTCCCGTTGGGTCATTACAATAGTCTTTCTCAGTGAAGCACATGTGTGTATTATCAATCCAGTACCAGCAAGGATTATCTTTGCAAAATAATTAAATAAGCTTCTGCATAGTAAAATAATATAATCAATCTTAAGTGTGATGTTTTCAGTTGTTTGTCCTAGTTGTCTACAGAAAAAAAAGCAATTATCCTCTGGGTATCAACTCTCAATGTCAATACTGGCACTTGGTAAATTCATTTACAGCAGATGAAGATGAGCAGCAAAGTAAAGTGCACAGCCAGTCTCCTTTTAAAATGGCTGAATGCTGCAACAATATTTTGCTTTGTACTTTTCTTCCTTCTTAAAATGACATGGATACACTGTTTTGCAATATGTATGTAATATCAAGATGCAGATTAACACTAGATACAAATTTTTGGCTTGGAAAATGGATTTTCTCAATAATGGGACTCTGGTACCCATTAGCTCCATTACAAATTCCAAGAGCGGGCTAATTATTTCTTTTAGATTTATTAATTTGCTTCACTTCAAATGTAATTTCATGTGGCAATTTAATATATACCATAATTGTGAAGAACTACCATTGACTTGATAAATATCGAACATATCCAGTACTTGATCCAGTAGAATTGTGACAGTTACAGAGAAAAATGTCAAATTGGATATCAGGAATCTAGAACATAATACCCAATCATGTACCAGGAGTGGAAGCCCAGACATATTTTTAAAACTATCTGAACGAGATACTGAGACATATACTAAACCTGCCAAAACAGTTTTATGGACTAAATCCCCTGTCTGTCATTTGTCACATTTCTGATTTACGTTCATTGGATTGAAAGTGTCCATGAAAGGGAAAAGAGAGAAAGGGAGAGTTGTTAGACCATACCACGTTAACAGCAGGAGCTGAAACAGGTACTTTAAAATAAAAAGTGTCCTAAAATTTGGGAAGACTGTCTTTCAAAATACTAACATAAACTTGTAACTTTCCCACTTGGACAGATACTAAGTAAATTTATCGATGGAGAATTTACTCAGTTTACATTGCAGGCAGAGAGGGAGAGAGCAAGGGGTTTTAGACAAAGAGATAAAGAGGGACACCAGGAGAAACAAAAAAAAAAATCTATACGCATTCATGGTTTTAAATATTTCTGATTCTTTATGATTTATAACCTTTTAAATATTTACAGGTTAAAATATGTCACAGCTTACATACCTACTTGCATGCATACCACTGGAACAGAACATCACTGCTAACTACATATATACTGTATCTGTTTTTCTAAAAGGAGTCTCTTTCAAAAAATATTCATCAATTCCTTAGGGGAATAAAATGCTTGCTCTTAGAAAATCAATCAATAAGAACACAAATGGCAGTCTATTTGGAGAAGTAAGTTGTTTCCAGTAAGGAAAACAGATTTTTAAAGCTATGGTAGTTAATTATGGTACGGAAGTCAGAGGTTCTGAGGTAAGGTCGGTATAGAAATGAATAATAGTGACAGAGAGTAGTGAAATATTGCATGCTGAATAGTTTATGCAAGTAAGAATTTCACTATACTGTAATCTATACAAATATCAAATATAATTAAAAAGATACAGTAAGTCCAGCCTCACAGTACCAATCAGCAGTTTATTGTTTGATTAGCATATTTTACAATTCTCATCCTAAAAGAAACTACAGGCAAATATGTTCAACAATGTTGATGCACATTTGTAAAATGAAGTATCAAGTTGTTTTTGAAATGTTTCTGATATAAAGTATCTGCAACAAAGAACCTTTCCCGAAAACGGTGTTCCTTTTCATCTGACAGATATGACTACAGAAGATTCAACTATAAGAGCTGAATACAATGATTACCATTTTGTAACTCTTTTAACAAAGTCATCCAAATTAAAAGAATTACTGCGTTTGGACTCAATGCTTTCTATAGCCAAATCTGTCTGTCATAGTAGATTGCAAATGATTCTTTATTAGATTTGGGGCTGAAAAACTTTGTGTACAAGAAGTACTGCTGACTGGTAATACCACACATCTTACACCACCATAACAGCTCAAAGAATACATCCCAGTATATGTTAAAAAAATTACAAATTCCAACAGAGTGGCAGATTTTTTTATGTCTTTCTAAAAATCTCCTTATCTGGTGAAGTTCATTCCTGAAATCTTCAAAATTGGGCTCCTAAACTTTTGCCAAAAGAAGAACATCCTACTCTCTCAGGAAGATACAACTAGATGGATTTACAGTCTGAATAACATTTCCATTTCGCAAATCATGCTATCAATAACTGGGTAGTACACTTTGACTTGAAAAGCATATTTGCTGTCAGGTTCTACAAACTGTCCCAAGGCTGGTGGTGACAACACAATCTTTGAGTTTTCAAGTTACCATTTTGAGAAGTACTGAGTTGTAGAAATACCACTTCTTTCATATGGGTCAAATATATCACTCCAAATGTCATCAAATTAAGCATCACCACAATAACGTGTCATTGTGTCTTTCAGTGATTTAATTTTATCAACAGCTTTAGAAAGATCAAGAGTTTTTGAATGCAGCATGTCTGAAAAAAATTTAGAATCACTTAAAACCTTTCTGAACACTGCAAGACACCCTATAAAATTCAAATCAATTTGACCTGGTATTCCTTGTGCTTCAATAGCTCTCTGTGGATTATTCTCAAATTGAATTTCCTCAAGCACTTTAAGAACAGTAGGCAGTCTGTGCATTACATTGTGACACAATACATGGCAGCAAGGCCAGCGTATATTACCGAGGAGCTGAAGCTCCCTTGGTGTCTCTGTAAACATCTTACACTGCACATTCAATCATTCCTGGTGGGCACGGGGTCCAGACATGAATGTGTACAATCTTCCAACAAAGCAAAAAAAATTCCAGTATCAGGTACACTTATGACTGTGTCAACTATCACCAAGTAAAAACCAATGTGTATTGCAATGGACATAAAACGAAAATCTGGCAACATCTTTTATCCTAGCTTGGACACCCAAATGTACTCCACTCATAACTGCTGCTCCATCATATCCTTGACCTGCAAAGTTTTGTTTATACTCCAAACCATTCCTCTCCAAACAGCTAACAATTTCAGTTCTCAATGCATCAGCATCCAACCTTTCTGTCTTTTGAAAATTCAGGAGAGACTATACAAACTCATGCAAATTATCGAACTAAGCAAGTGTTACACCCCTGCCAAAAAGGGAAATCATTAATAAATAAGGCTCAACACACTGTTTCCTCAGCTGTGTCTGTATCACAAATTTATTTACAACAGCACAATAAAAATGCTTTTAGTACTATATTACCAGTTTTATCTCTCTTCAGCACCTTACAGTCTTTATATGCATAACTTTCACCAATTTATAAACATTGGTGCTTATATTTTATCCTTCATCTCTATCCCTTAAACTTTCTTTAATTCAATACATTTGTTTCAACTGCTTACATTTATGTACTTGCATCATATTATCATTCCACATTTCCTCTTATTTAACTTATTCAAGGTTCCTATTTATCATAAACAGTCTTAGGTATTAATATGCATAACAAAGCCATAATAAGCATGTAAGAAATACTGCATATACAAATCAAATCATACAGTATATAGAAACAAATTCCCATTAAGACATATAAATACATATATACAAACATAAGCATAAAGGGATACTAAGGGCATTCTGTAATAATATCCTAAAAATAGATTGTCACTTTTATTTTACTTAATAAATTGCTCCGTTTTGCTGTTAAACGTTACAATGTTACAACAGTAGATCTTTAAAACCAAACCACTGCTTTAATATCAGGCTGAACAGGCTCCTCTAACGTACAAACTAAAATAATTTTACAGACACCTATGTACAAACAACGCCCATTCTCTCTCTCTCTTTTCCCTTTACAAAAGTGGAAGTTAACACTTTTCCAATATCACAACTCAAAGTCTGCCATGGTAAACCTCCTGCATACCTGTATGTTGAGTGTTTTAACACTAGAATTACCAGAGCCTACGAAAAAACTCATAGATCTGTCCCACCTTAAATCGCTTCTTAAATCCCTTCACACCTCTCCACCAGCGTCCTTTGTCCTCTAAATGTGCTGATAAACTAAGGCTGCAAGCAGCCAGCTATTTCATCCCCCCACCGACTTAGAACGTGCTCATGCCTTGATTGATTTTCTGGGAGTGAAGTGGAGTTTTAGAGTGGAAATAATAGATCGTTGTTTGGAACACACGCATTTCATGTCTGTTCCGTTTCTATAGTCATCTGTGTAAACACATTGTTAAAACAGAAACGTTTTTTATATTCTAGTAGTAGATGACAAAATGTAGGCATAAACTATATAATATATGAAGCCTTAACTCCAAATATCAAAGAAATACTTTCACAAAAGGTACAAATCTAACACAACAATTGCACTTTTATTCAAAAATATAACTGCAGAAACAAAAAGCCGCCTTAATATGTGACATTGACACCCATTTATTATGACTGCCTCCGTGGCTTAATAGAATCAGCTGCTGACTGAGAATCTAAAGGTCGCAAGTTCGATCCTGCACTACTCCGTTTTGAGAAGTAAACTGCTCTTAGTCTTACTATTTTAGAATAAAAACATACATTTGATTTCAGTCTGTAACAGCCGGTGTAATTTATGATACTTGTAAAGGTTAGCTTTGGTTTTTTTTTGTCAGTTTTATTATCTCAGCTGCGTTTACGAGCCCAAACACACCCCACCCCCGCATCTGACACTGCTGTTTTCACATAGACGCGCTATAAAAGAGGTAAACTCAGCTCCCTTCTACATCGGAGCAAGAATGCACATACCATTGCTTCCATACTAAAGTGTCAGCAGGCACTTTTCATGGCATTACACACATTTTTGAGCATGCCCTCTGCACACTACTTGTGACTTTAGGCTTTAGGAAGTAAGTAAATAAATAAAGGTAAATCATGTCATAAAATGATTTCTTCAAAACGTCACATATATTTGTCTCTTTCTTTTTTTAAAATGTGCGTTGATCACCGCCAGCATGTTGTAGCACACAGCATTTGGCCACCTGCATGTTCTTGCGCGCACTGAATAAGCTCCTGATCTGACTCTAAGTAATAGCACCAGCATAAATTCAAAACCGATCTGACGCTGTTCATTTTCAAATAATATTGCATTTGTGCGATGATGTTTTCACATATATTGTCTCTTTCTTTCAGGTGTGTAATAGAAACCACAGCATAGAGAGAAGTGTGTACAACGCTTCTTACAGAAGAAGGCGATGGAAAAAGAAAAGATGATGCAGCATCAACAAGCTTCAGTTCTTTATTTACCTTTAGTTACCTTTATTTATTTACTCACTTCCTACAGCGTAAAGGCACATGTAAAATGCAGAGCTTCCCATATACATATACAAAGTACAGCGATGGCAAAAGTGCGATGTGCATTCTTGCTACGACGCTAGATCTGCAGTGTATCAAGATACATTCTCTTACCAATGGTAGAGAAATGAAGTGTCTGCATGCACTTTTTGTGGCATTATACATGTATGTTTTGAGCATGTCCGTACCAAATAAATAACATTCGAGCTATAGCGTGTCTCCAAATAAATAACATTCGAGCTATAGCGTGTCTCCAA
>JANRMT010062821.1:14937651-14957651 GCA_026402145.1 Polypterus bichir lapradei | reverse complement strand
AACTGAAGCTTTCTGATCTGAAATAATCATACTAATATGTATGGATTTCAAAATATTTATACAGTAAACTTGAAGCCTTTGGCTAATTGTAACAGAAATTAGGTTAAGAAACAAGGTAGTGTAATTAAACAGGGATAACCATAAGAGAAAACGTATATATCATGTTTGTTTATATAGTAAAATTAAAGATAAAGAAGAAGAAAAACTGCTAAAGATGACTGCAGAATCAACCCAGAACAGAATGCTCTTTAAAGGCTAAAGGTTGTCACAATGGAAAAAAAGGTTTTCCAAATGTGCACTGAAAATTTTGATTAATAAATAGGATTGACTGAGTTAAGACATTTCATTCTGATGATAGAATACATGGTCATACACTCTGTCAGAGCTACTGGTTTATTATAAGACCATTCTCTTTCTTTACGGAAGCTCATTCCCACCACTTCAAAAAATGTATTGCATTATTTCTAAAAAGTATTGCATTATTTTACAAAGATATTGCCTACTGCTGCCATTATCGTCCATGCATGGACATGTCTCAGTCTTGTAGTTATTATCAATCATGCGCATGATTTGGTTTTCTAGTAATAATGGAGAGATTAAGCACATAGATAACTCGCAAGCAAATTATAAGAACTGAATAGACATTGCAAATATACATTTAGTTTTAATCAGGTTAATATTTGGTACATATGTTTTTAACATAGGCACAGTGATAACACAGAGATTGCATTCCTGCCTTTCAGTGCCAGATGCTGAGTTTCTGTGTTCTCCCTATACATTTCTGGATTGATTCATATGAGTATACGTAATTGCATATTTACCTGTTTAACACTGAATACTGGAAATGCATCAGTAATATTATATTCAATTATGAAAATAATTTAGTTCTTCAAGCGCTGTAAAATAAATAACAAGCATTCCCTTTTCCAACCCAACCATCAACTACTACCAAGTTGAGCTACTAAAACAGCACGGTTAATTTCTAGAATCCTATAATGAAAACAACTATACCCCTTTAATTTACGATGTAACAAAACACAATATATTTAGAATTTAGATTTAAATCATAAGCAAATACAGGTGCAGGAATATATATATATACCTGTATATCTATACTAATAAAAGGCAAAGCCCTCACTGATGACTGACTCATCACTAATTCTCCAACTTCCCGTGTAGGTAGAAGGCTGAAATGTGGCAGGCTTATTCCTTACAGCTTACTTACAAAAGTTAAGCAGGTTTCATTTCGAAATTCTACACATAACGGTCAACAACGTCTACCATGTTGAACTTTCTTATTTATGGCTCCATCTTCACGAAATTTAGTAGGCGGCTTCCCTGCGCTAACCGAAACTGATGTACGTACTTATTTCGGTGGTATGACGACACTGTCGGCCGCCATACTGAACTTTCCAACGTCACCAATTCTCCAACTTCCCGTGTAGGTAGAAGGCTGACACCATCTTCACGAAATTTGGTAGGCGGCTTCCCTACGCTAACTGAAACCAATGTACGTACTTATTTTGGTGGTATGATGCCACTGTCGGCCGCCATATTGAACTTTCCAACATCACTAATTCTCCAACTTCCCGTGTAGGTAGAAGGCTGAAATTTGGCAGGCTCATTCCTTACAACTTACTTAAAAAAGTTAAGCAGGTTTCATTTCGAAATTTTACGCGTAACGGTCATAACTGTCGACAATGTCCGCCATGTTGAACTTTCTTATTTATGGCCCCATCTTCACGAAATTTGGTAGGCGTCTTCCCTGTGCTAACCAAAACCAATGTGCGTACTTACAACGCTTGACAGATGCCGAATGTCACTTCAACACAAGTCCTGCAAATACTAACGTAACTGAAACAAACCATGAAACTCAAACCGATTATGACAGCAGCAATCCAAGCTGTGAGATTTGAGACAAGATTACTTTTCACATGGCCAACTGTACGTTGCATGCTCAAGAGTAAGCTCAACGCACAGCTTGGTCATATTACAACCGGAGGGCTGAACTAACAATGTGGTATACAAAGAGATCCTTAACAAATAATTATTGCTATATTTTCCCTTTGTTTAAAAAGGTTTAATTTTCTTCTAAATAAAAATTTTAAGGCAGTACTTCGCCGCAGCTCGGGTATTTTGCTAGTATATATATAAACAAAAGAAAAATGTTAGAATAAACTAAAGAAAAACGAGTTTGTTATTTTTAACATTTCCACCAAGCAAAGGAATAGTCTCCGTTTTGTTTATGAACTATTATTGATCTCACCCATCCAACGGAACCTTTTTCTTCATCCAATGCTAGTGTTTTTTTTTCTCTTTTTCTATAGTCTGAAAACATCCAAGAAGTATAATTCATTAAGCGAATTATCTGGAAGTTTCTACAATCTACATAGAATTCCACAGTCACTTTGTAATCCCTAGTACCAGCCCCAGAGGTCTACATTACCAACCTGATTCCCAAGATGGGAGGATTTCCTGCTCCCCACTGGCTTCTGTTCTTTTTCTCCGTTACTTTTTTCGTTCTCCCTTCCAAATGAGGATGAACTTTCTGTTATACTTTGCCTCAATATAAAAGTATTTCCTGTCTTCACATTACCTCTGGCAGTCTTTTCAAAATAAAAGCTTAGCAAAGAATTGCAGTTTCCGTTACACCTAATCCCTTCCAATTGTAAAGTTACGGCTCACTGTGCCTTTGTCACAGGCTGTGCAATTGTGCCCTGCACAGGATTTGCACACCGCCCTCCATGTTTGCTTCTTACCTTACACCCAGTACTGCTATGATAATCACTGACTACCTGTGAGCCTAAACTGGGCGGATTAAATTTACCCTTCAGTACATGCAGGATTAAATCTATACCTGTAATTTTTTCTAAATCCTTGTCAGTTGATTGCCTGCTATGCATCTGCTTAACCTCTTCCTCAATAGATGTCACTAGACAACTGAAGAGCGTGCATCCCTTATGTTATTAATTATTGCATTATTTTGAAACATAATTACCTTCAGCATTATGTTTCAAAATAATGCAATAATTAATACAAAATATTTAAATCTTTTGCAAATAAATTCAATAATTTGCATCTGGTATTTAATATTACATCAATTGTACTGGTTTTTATTGTAATTTGCTGTGTGCTTTAATAAATACGATAAAACTTTTTCAGCATTAATTTGACCAAGATTCTTGCACTTTCCTGGTCTCAGAAGTTATGGTGGAAGACAGTGTTAACTGTTAGGGACATGAATTACAGTAGGACAGGGGCTTCAAGAGCACAGTGGATAATAATCTGTTAAAGCTCTACCATCAAGTGCTAAGCTAAGACCTTAAGGGTCACCACTTCCTCTAGCCCG
Organism: Polypterus bichir lapradei; assembly: GCA_026402145.1. Classification (NCBI taxonomy): domain Eukaryota; kingdom Metazoa; phylum Chordata; class Cladistia; order Polypteriformes; family Polypteridae; genus Polypterus; species Polypterus bichir. The sequence goes on along the minus strand of JANRMT010062821.1, from coordinate 14,954,302 downwards.
CTCACCTCCATGCCTGGGAAAGAGGGACAGATTACCTAGCGGTCCCCCTAAGCCCACCTCTAGACAAACTACCACACAGAATTCCTATTATTAGACCAATAGACATTTTTATTGAACTTAAATGTATTTAATGCTATGTATTAGCCTTCTTAACTAATAGTATACAGGAATACTGCTTTATGTAGCAGTTCACTAGTTTAAAGAACCTAACCTAAGAACACAATCCCAAATGTGAAGATAGTTAAACATTCCATGCCTGTGAATAAAGCCCATTTCAAACAAACACTTCACCTTCTGTCACAGTACACCATATTTTGTTTTGTAACCTCAGTAATGTGAAAAGGCCTACTTTGGTTGGAACAGGGTTATTTTGGAACAATATGATTCAGTTTCTCATTATACCATACAGATGCTAGATTCTACTGAAGAAGAAACAATACTTTACATGACACAATAACACAGAGCAGCAGATGCAGTTTGACAATTGTGCAAATGATAATACAGAATAATAAAAAATGTAGGATAAATTTTACAGTAAAAAGTATGCACCACTATCAGAAAAAATAAAAATAAATAATAATTAGACATAAGCATAACAGCAGAATGAGCAGATGAATTATTAATAACAGCAAGCAAGTAATGAAAACTGACTCATACCACAGGAGCTTTGCACTGTGGAGCCTCGGTGACAGATCAGGTCAAGCAGATGACAGTATGCGAGCTAGCAGCTTGGTGCTTGGGGTAAAAACTGCTTCCTGTGTGTACTGATCAGTGCAAAGCATTGGTAATTAAAAACATTCACTTAATAAACACAACCTCATGGCTGAAGAATAAGCTACACACTATAAATGCTTTAGTTCTAAATATTTCCCAACTTAATACCAAGAATAAAAATGTCATTGTTTTATTTTGTTTGCTGTCAAAGTTGTATTTACTTTTTTTATTTCAAATGCAAAATATGTAATTTGGTTATTGGCAGCCAAACCTTTGCACTGAACCATAACCCTGGAGCCAGTGTGAACCTCCATGACCAAGATATACTGTACACTAAAAGTCTTTTTTACCTTGGCAGTGTTACAGTATATGCACAACTGCCACTGTTCATCCTGCAGTGCATTACATTTCTGTCATGCTGGCAGCTCATCGCCCCCAGGGCTGTGGAGTCGGAGACAATTTTGGGTTAAATGGGAATTAAAAAAGTAAGTTGAAATGTCCCAATTCACAAACAGTCATAATGAACTACTTCTCTGCTGTAAGAATAAAGCCCAATGCATGCAGTGCATAATGTTACCACAAAACGAACATGTCAAGTAACCATGAAGCATGCTTTTCATTGACTGTATGCGTCACTATATGGGATGTAATGCACAGGTAAGGTGCGGCACCGCTTTCCATTGTTGTTCCATATTTATTTCCTTTCCTTTAACTATAACTGTATTCCAAGTTTAATATAGGTTTTCCAGATATTGTTTTTAGTTCATATAGTTAAGCTTTTTTTTTTGTTTTAAAAGTTAAAACTACCAAAGAATGTGGTTTGTATTTTTGAACCAATACATTTCCTTTTCCTGATTTTTATGCCAGCTATTACTATCCAGACACTTGTTTAAAAAAAAAAAAAACCTTGTTTTCATTGTGTTTGTCTTTAATCTGGCATTATAGTAGAGTGTTGGCTTCCTAGCCAGTAGTTCTGTGGTGAAATGACATGTATGTTGCCTTCCTTTCCTTCAATGGATGTAGAAAATACATTAGCATAGTATATACATACAGAGGAGTCGGAGTCGAGGAGTCGGAGTCGGGGAGTCGGAGTCGGAAGATTTAGAAACTGAGGAGTCGGAGCATTTATCTACCAACTCCACAGCCCTGATCGCCCATTTGTATAATGTTCATAGTTCAAACTTATAAATACTGTATATGTATCTGGTAACTATTACCTTTCTCTGTAAATATAGTAACATTGCTCTGCATTTCTAGTTTATGCCACTTATGACCAAAGGAAAAGAAATAATAATTATACGGAATTTAACATATTAGAACATCTTTCACCCTGAAGAAGAAGTCCATTAAAGGACTTGGAGTTTTTGCCATGTCATTTCCAGCCCACTTAATCCAGACCAGGGTCACAGCGGTTGCTGGAGCCTAACCCAGCTAGCACAGGGCACAATACAAAAACAAACCCTAAAAAGGGTACCAGTCCATCGCAAGGAAACAACACACACACTTTAGCATTGCCAATTCTCTTGCCACATGCCCATGCTTGGGAATGTCAATTTTTCCAGAGTAACCTGCAGCTGGTTTAATCTAATAAAACATGACAACTACAAATGAAAAACAACTCATTGATTGATCAATAATTAATCATTAGCATCCCTGCTGAGACTAAAATGAAGTTACCCACTAGCCAGCACAGTATAAAGCACCAATTCCCAGAGCACTTCTCCTTTTCTTTCTCCCTCTCTCTCTCTCTGCTTCCACCTCCACTCCTCCTACAGTAAGCTTCGTCTTCTCCCTCCTGACTCTGGCTCCTGCTGCAGAGGCAGTGGGCTTCTTTTTTTACATATTTTTATTGCTTTTAATTAGAAATAGATAACATTCCATACAGACAAGTCAAATTTAACAAATTAACACTAGAATTACCAGAGCCTACAAAAAAACTCGCACATTCGTCCCACCTTAAAACGCTTTGCACCTCTCCATCGGCGTCTTTTGTCCTTTAAATGTGTTGATAAGCAGCAAACAGCAAGCAGTCTGCTATCACATCCCCCAGCCCGCACAGTTTTCTCAGCTCAAGTCTGTTTACCTGCGTGTCAGTTGCTTAGAGTTGTATAGAGTGAGAGGTCAAACAAAATGACACCTTTTATAAATACTATATCGTCATTTGGAACACTTGCATTTCATGTGTGTTCCGTGTCTACAACGATCTACGCACACTAAACACATCGTTAAAACAGAAACGTTTTTCATGTTTTAGTAATAATTCACAAAATGTAGACATGAAGTGTGTAATGTGTGAAGCCTGAATTCCAAATATCAAAGTAACACTTTCACAAAAGATACAAGTATAACAGAACAAATGCACTTTTTCCAAGACTACAACCAAAAAAAAAGAAATCAGGTTAGTGTTGTGTGTTGTCCTGACTTCTTGGGTAATATACTGGTTAGAGCTGCTGACTCCAATTCAGAAGGTTCTGGGTTTGAGTCTTACCGTCTCCCAAAATAAACATTTTGAGTAGTGAGCTGTTCTTATTGTTAATATTATACAATAAAAACAATGTGTTTACTGTGCATAGATAGCAGGCTGCTTGCTGTTTGCTGCTTATCAACATATTTAAAGGACAAAAGACGCTGATGGAGAGGTGCGAAGCGTTTTAAGGTGGGACAGATCTATGAGTTTTTTTGTAGGCTCTGGTAATTCTAGTGTTAAGAAGCACAGGCTTCTTTTATTCTGCGGAGGTCTTGGAACAGAAGCTTGTCGATGTTGCATCCTCTTTTCTTGTTCTATTGCCTTTTTTTGTAAGAAGTGACAACAAAGTTCCTCTGCAAGGTAAGCCATGAACACTCTTCTTTTCTTAGTGGACCCTGTGCATGCCTTGTACAGCACATGTGCGTTCAAACCACGTTTGTGTGTCAGCTTTGATCCAGCCACATTAGAGAATTCCCTGTAATTTCTAGCTGAGAAAAGAAGACCTCCGCTTCCCCTAGGAAAGAAAGTTCGGTGTCAGGTTTTCCTTCAGTGTAATAGGAACCACAGCATAGAGAGGTGTGCACATTGCAACAGGTACACATGTCGTAAATGTAGGAGGACAGTCCTTGGGTGTGTGGGAACTGTTAACATTTGAATATGATGATTGTATATAGCACAGAACTGACCTCTCTTTCAGATTGGGGGTTTGAGGGGGGATGCATGAACATGACTGAGAGAATAAAACTGGAAAAAAAAATGCTATAAATTTACACGGGCTGTTACAAACGCAAATCAAATGTATGTTTTTATTGTATAATATTAACAATAAGAGCAGCTCACTACTCAAAACAGTAAATCTGAGAGGCAGATGGTATCGATTCGGTGAGTTTTTGATTAGAAGTCAGCAGTTCTTACCACTGCACCACGCAAGCTGTTGTATCAATAGCCTATCCTAACTTGCTTTCTTTTCTTCAGAAGTAAAAGCACACTTGTTTTGTTACACTTATACCTTTTGTGAAAGTGTTTATTTGATATTTGGACTTCAGGCTTCACACATTATACACTTCCTGTCTACATTTTGTTAATTATTACTAAAACATGAAAAACATTTCTGTTTTAACGATGTGTTTACACAGATTGTTGTAGACATGGAACACACGTGAGAGATGCGAAGGAATTTAAGGTGGGCCAGGATTACAAGTTTTTTCGTAGGCTTCGGGAATTCTAGTGTTAAGTAAATGAGCAATGATGTAAAAACTGGCATATTACAATTAAAAATAAAATTTTTAATCCAGGCACTGACATACTGGCTGTTGAAATTCATCAACGTTACCCACCAAGGCAGATACGTTATAGTATAACATCCTGATTAATGTTAATATTCCTCCCTCAGAAAACAGGGACTTAGCAATAGAAATGATTCACTCTGTTGCAAACACTCTAAATGATGACTCCGAAAATAGTGATTTTAACCAGAGAATTTTCAAAGGGGGAGGAGGAGGTTGGGAGCATGCGCCAATTACAGCATGTTGCTGCAATAACCACACGACAAACCACATGGATTAGAACAATGATAAATTACCATCGGTATGTGTCATGTTCTACTCGTGGACTCAACAAATGGTATCTGCTTTATTCTAATTATGTCTTTAAATGCACAACAGGGCATTTCTGAACACAATCTGATTCACCTTATTTCCAGCTACAAGCCTCTTATTAGATGGCAACAGCTCTCCTATCATTATCCAAAACAAAAGCTATTGAGTGTTTTTCTGGAGGGTGGGCGGGGTCAATATTTCTATTTTCCTTTAATTTTTGTTAAGTCTTAATTTCCCCTTGGAGACAAATTAAATAGTACCTATCTATACAGTATAAAGTTTTCAAGAAGTAGAATAAATTACCTCCTTGAGTTTGTGCTTGTTTGAATACAATTTAACTTATAATAAATAACCAGGAAAAACACTCCTCTATGTGTAAGTGGGTGGACCAGAGGCACTTTTCAGGCATTGTTTTAGAAACCTCATGTGCCACCTCCCACTTTATAAAGAGCGCTGTGTAAACAATTTGTCCCAATAACTTACAAAAAGTCTTACAAACACTGAATACTATTACATTTAATCACTACTCTCTGGATTGTATATAAATCTTAACCAAACAAGCATGGCACTGGACTTTAAACCATTAGATTGCCAGTTAAGTCCCTATCTGTAACTCAGAGTGTGACCCAAAGTACATTACTTAACCAGAATCCGTGGACAATGTAAAAAGTTAAAAGGATTAGAAAAACTTATAATGTTTTCTTTTCTTTCAGGCTGACTTGTAAAAAGCTAATTATATGGGGGCAAGATGCATTGTTGTGATTAAAAGCTCCTCACCAGTTTGTTTCCTGGCAGTTAGTCCTTTGACTAACAAAACAAAGTATTGTTTCTAATGTTTATGTCTCCATAAAATACAGAAAGGTACATTACCCCAGTGCATGCATTTATCTGTCCATAATCCAACCTTCAAAATCTTAGTATTAAAAGTCATCGTTAAAACCATGCTTGCAATTATTTCTTTTTCTGAATCTGCTGAACAGCACAGATACATAGCCTAACCTCTGCAAGTAAAACTCTCTCAAATCTAGAATATCATCACCCTTTTCTTCTTTGATGCAAATAAAAAAATAGTATTTTATTGCTAAAACATTATTTTACTGCCTTAGAGACTTTAAACTGTGAAATGAAAATGCTGCTGGTGATTCAGACAAGGTGAAATGATGTGTTTTCTTCTATATTTAGGTATCCTAAAATAAAAAGTACCATGGTAGTCTCTTTAGAGCTCAACAACAAAGAGCAAAGCAACGTAAGATGACAAACTAGATGTTTCAGTCTAATGCAGTAAATAAGGTGAGAAGGTATGTGTTTGTTACAACTTCACAGGCAATGCATTCACTTGGATGTGCACTTGACAGATATAGAACATTAGGGGCTATAAGGCCAAAAAGGTCTTACGGCTGATTACATTAATATCACTGCTGAAGTGGGTGGTTAGTAATGTTGCTAGGAGTTTAATTTTGATTTGAAGGCTTATAATCAGGCAGGATTTTTCTATCTCAGCTTTACCTAAAAATTCCTGCAAAGATGACTAATACCAGTTCTTAACACAACAACCATCTCAGTGTCAATTAAAATTGGCAACATGTCCTCAAATATACCTCAACTGCTATTCCATTTACTTTATATAAGTGAACTGAAGTGTCCCAGGCTGTGTTTAGAAAGCATTTCAACTGATGACATCTGTGTCAAATACTCATATACAAGAATAATTCTTGGAGTACTGCTTCAAACAATCAATACTATGCAGTATTGGTAATATTTTACATTAACTATACAAAATTTCTCCTTCCTCAGTTTCCACTTTCTTTTACAATTTTTTAACCAAAAGTGTACATCCATCTTCTATCTAAAACCTTAATTTTTCTTAGTTTCTTTAACTACTGAATTGGATTCCGTAAAAGGAAACTGGCAAAGGCACAATTAGTTATTTCATCACTTTCTAGGTCAGTCCAGTCCACTCTGCACTCTACAGTGCTATACATTACAATCGCTTAGAAAAGTTAAATTCAGTGTATATTGTGATAGGTTACAAGGTGCAGACTGAGCTCAGGCATGACACATAAAAAGAGAAGGCTGTATTTATAGCTAGTAACCCATACTGGTAGCTAGAAAGACCATATGAGTACTACTATTGGTAGGCTAAGATTGATGTGAGGCAACACACCTTATAAATATTCATTCTACCAGTCACCAGAAAGAGATTACAAAGATTTAGCAGGAGGATAGGTGATAGATAGGCATACAGGAGGAGCAAGAACACAATGTACACACTAACAGGTGTCAGACAAAGAGATGTTTCAGTTATCTTTTCAGAGATTAGGGTGTGTTAATAGGGATAGATGGACAAGCAGTGGGTAGTTTGAACAAATACTGCATGAAATGACAAAAAAAGCTAGCCATGGATTCAGATACAAAGTGAGAAATAAAGAAAATGAAGAAATAAGAGACAAAAAGGATATATCAATCAATTGCTACACTCACTTTACCAACTAAGGCATAGTCAGAATGAATCTCGCTCAAATAAAAGCAAGGTAAAGCTGTTGCTTCACTATAAATAGGGATGTGCTGTGTGCAAGTGAAAAGGCTTGGAGATAGGGGAAATCACAGGCAAGTTTTTATGATAAACAGTAGTCCAAAGAGATATTTACAGTACATTTATTTTCACACATACAGCAGGTTAAGTCATTCACTAATGGGCAAAAATGGTTCATATGAAATTAACCTGCAGTCTTCTGTTTTTTTATTTTTAGCACAAAAGTTACTCTGGCTACTATAGTTCAACAAAAAACCCACTGCATAAAGTAAGTATTGATTGATTGATCTGCTAGTGTATGTAAACTCTATGAATCTTTCATGTAGAAAAAGAGACAAACCTAGTACCTACAGTTAAGGTGCCTTTTTCCACTATACTTCAACAATTTCAGATATTTGTGGCATTTTCCTAATATGCAGTATAGCTTTAAATTTTTGTTTATCTCATTCAATCTTGCTTTCTAATTCTTCTTTTCTCTTCATGGAAAATAAACCTAGGTTTAGAAAACAAAAGCCTATCTTGAGACATTATCAAGCCAGTTAAAATCCAAACCATGTCTGTGCTGCAATCTTTTGTGAACAGGCCTCTTCAGTGAACAGTGGCTTGAAGAAAAATGAAACAGTGTCTAGACATGCATCTTTGTGTGTCCATTTCCTTTGTTCTTTCATTCTTTCAGGAGATGCAAAGCAGAATTCACTTCACAGCATCAAGCCATCTGAATTTTCTCCTCTGTTTTCTAAGGCTTTGAAAAGTAATAATGTAGATGATTATCTTCAGATTGCAATGGTCATAAAATTATAGCGTCTTTTAAGTATGATGACCTGCTTAAAAAGGGCAGCTGTTTAACTTACAAGTAATTTGTCTGCAAGTTTGACCGGTTCTCATACAGTTCCAAGATAACATTGTTAACAATTATAAAACAAATGTGATGTAAGAATGTAAAGAATATAACAGATAAACAGCTTTATTTTTGTCATAGATGCTATGTGAAATTTAGCGATTAGCAAAAAGATTTACAGTTTAAGTTTATGTAGACAGTAAAAAGGAAATTAGTAAATAATACATAAAGGGAGGACTGAATAATTTTTTGACATGTAGTGTAGCAACAGGACATAACAGGAGCAATGTCTGTCAAATTGCTTTTACTGGCCAGTGGCTTATATTTTTTAATCTACTTTGGGGTAGTGCCTGTATTAGTAAGGTACAATTAGGCAATTTAAATATAAATGAAGGCAAGAATTACATTCTAAGTAATATTACAATGTTATGTACAAGAATAGTGGTTGCAGTCATATAATTACGTCAGTATTGTAAAGTTTCCAATAATGTTAAATATTTACTACTTGTATGGCCTGTATGAATACCATCCTCAAATCTGACAGCATTTTAGTAGAGAGCAGGTTTTCCCTCGGCTTATTTCTCATCTCGGGCTGCACCCACACAGTTGCCCTAACAGCACCTTCAGAGATTAGAAACATATGTGTCCTAACTGGATGAACAAAAGAACATCTTCTGTAAGTTGGGCAGATAGCATTGCCTGCAAAAGGCACACTCAATGAACACTGTCAAAGTATTGCAACAGGTTACATCTGCATAATTGATCTAAATGTTAATAATCAGTATTTTGTTAAAATGAACATTTCTCAGACTATGATGATTTCAAAGAAAAAAACTTTAACAATATATTTAATGAAGATGTCATGTATACAGACACAAAAATGGTTGACAAGTTTAAATAGTTTACATAAAGCCACCTCCATGGTGTATTATAAATTGTCACATGCCTTTACTTGAGGCAATTTATGACCTTGTGATGTAGTATTATGTTTGTTTAAAAGCAAGCAGGTTAAGCAAATATTCAAAGTTGACAAAGTCAGCAGGTTGGAATTGAACTAACAACTTTCCTTCCTTCATGTTCAAAGCTTTAACTCCTATGCTACATGAAGTAAACTAAAAAACAGTTGAAATATGTTCACTTATGAAATAAGCAAAAATCATTAAAACTTGGCACAATATTGTGTAACTACAATGAACTGTCTAGCACAGTTTATTGGGCTATTTTGGTTGTGTATTTGGTGTAAACCTCTGTGAAGACATATTTGCAACTATTGGTCTAGGCCAGGCCTATTCAAATGGCAGCCTGCAGGCCACACGTAGCCAAGAAGCAACATGGCTCTAGACTACAACTAATATGGTCGCAAATGTGACCAAAAATTGGCTTTGGCAATTATCATTCCTACTTAGTTCTCTAGCGTCGAATTAAATCATTGAAACTTAAAACTATTATATTGAGAAAAAAAAAAAAAAGGCAATTTTTTATTGTCGAGTTGATGTGCTGCTAACGTATGTGTCAGTATGGGCTGGCTCCCCTTGCATATCCCTGAGCCACATAAAGTCTAGTTTATATCCCGTAATGTGTGCGAGAGAGTTGCAACAAAAAGGACATCAGACTTGGAGACACATGTGGAAAAATATTTATAAGTACACTTTGCTGCTGACAGGACGGCATTGAATTTCAACACAATTGTGCCAGAATAATGAATGAAGGGCTGAAGATGATGTAACCTGTCATCAAAACAAAAAAGTTAGGCATGCAAAACATTTGAAATTCCTCTGCCCATCATACAGGTCCCCTGTTATGAAGATATCTGTGCACCGTGAAACACAGTTGTCATTTCTGATTTCATGACGGCACACTCAGGTTTGATTGTCTCCGATCTCCTTGTGCTTACACATCTTTGCATGTTTCTCTTTTGATTTAACGCATACTCCATGCAAAATGTTGCCCTGTCCATTAGTAAACATGTACGAGCAGTCGCCTGCCCGCTGTTTTGTCACGCACACAATGTGATAAAGTCTGCATTTGAAGGTTGCATGTGTATTTCTGTTGTTTTACTGGGCTGCTCTGTGATTGATGGTGGACAGTAAACTTTGTTAAAATGGTATAAAAAAAAATGGCATCTCGTTAGTTGTTACTTCAGTCATTTTGGCATGTGCGCTATATGCTCTGTTACCAGTAAATTCTTCAATGGGTGCTCATCAACAAGGAAACATGGAAAATAAGATTTAGTAAAAAATATTAGTAATAATTATAATTAATAATTAATTACTTGACACACAAGAACTCTTAATGAAGACATTTTAAAGACAAATCATTAAAATAAGGGTACTAATCCACTTTCACGCCATACATGGTGCCTTGCCCTTAAACATTTACTCAGGTAACTTTTTTTCAGGAGGAGGAATTTCTATGGGAAAAGCATTGTTGTGGAACTCAAATTTAAACTCTGTCACGTGAGTGATTAAAGCTGTGTGACTGAAATAGTTTAAGTTCTATGAAAAAAAAAAAATCCCTTGCCTGTCACGACCACCCCCTTAAATTAGGGGACAATCTCATATTTCAAAAGGGAAACCAAAATTATTGCTAATACTGTGCACTTGTTTTGATTTTATGCGCTCTGAGATGTGCCTGGGTCACATCTGAGCAAAATGTTTATTTTTTTATTTCAAAAGTAGAAAAAAAGAATTGCTACCACCTAAGATTCTGTTAAGTTATATATTAGTTATATATTTTTATTAAATACATTTTTGATGTGTCTGTGTCAGAGAGAGGTTTGGAGTGTGCACCTGGATTGTGACCCGAATGTGGCGGTGACACCTCAGCACCACACTGGAGCAGTGTGAGGTTTTTATGGTGGATGGAGTGCCAATCCTGCCACCAATACCCAAGTTTTCCAGGACCTACTTGCAGGGCTGGATGTAGATTAATGTCATACCCAGGATGAAGCAATTGAAGGTTAAGGGCCTTGCTCAAGGGCCCAGCGGAGTAGAGTCACTTCTGGCATTTACGGGATTTGAACCAGCAACCTTCCGAACAAATAACTTGCTTAACTCACTATTGTGATATATGGCCGGCCATTCATCCCGGCCAATACCCCCATGCCACCAGGTGGAGCCCTCCCTGCAGCATGGAGGTGCCCCGAATGCCAGCAGGGAATTATGGATATTGGAGTTTTCCTCAAAAGCCCTGCTGGATACCACGGGGGCTGCTAGAAAGCGCTGCAGGAAGGAGCAGTGCTTATTTGCCCTGCACCCCGGAAGTACGTCCGAGTCACATGGACATGAGGAATGACATGCTTCCGGGATGAAGAAAAGGACTTTTTATCTGATCTGGAAGTGATAGGAGGTCACATGGACTGAAGGATTGGGAACACTTCCGGGTCAGGGACTATAAAGGATTGTGGGAAATCCCCAGACGGCGAGCTGAGCTGGGTGGAAGGGTGGCAATGCGTCTGGGAGTAGGAGGATTGTGGTTTATTGAGAATTATTGTATTGTTTTTATGAGTATTATGGAGGGGAGGGTGCTTTGTGCACTGTTATTAATAATAAAGTCAACTTATTGGACTTTTATCTGGTGTCTGGCGTATAGTCTGAGGGTTCAAGGGAGCAACAGCGCCCCCTATCTGTCACACTATGTAATAGGCAGTGTGGGAAATCTAAAAAGCAACACAGCCCCATTTGACAAGTTTAAGGTAAAGTATATGCTGCTTATAATTTCCTAGACCTGTACATCCATTCTACATATCAACTCTGTTTGTTCAGCTTGTTAAGTCAAAATTATGTTAAACTTATTTATAATCTCTTTGTGACCATTAAGACTGGTTTCAAGTAACAGATTAATAAAGGTGTGTGATAGATGTGTAAATTCCTTGCATGGACTACAAATGGAAAAACAGCCGACCAGTTAGTGAATCCAGGAAGAATGGTAATGGGAATCTAGTTGATAAGCCCAAAAATGTCACAATACACTGTATACTGTTGCATACAAATACATTACAATAACTGTATATTTTCACCCTAAAAAACAGTAATTCAACAAATGGTGAAAACAATTACTTTAAACAGATACATGCATGTACATTTATATGTCAGCAGTGTTTCAGCTGATAAATTTTATGATAAATTGTTGTACTGCTGTAAAAATCACAATGACACAGAATTCTACATTTGTATAAAATAGGTACATCTGCATTAGGAATGCTCACTTTGCACCACACACAGAGAAAATTGTTCTTGCTGATCTCCACACCATATCACTGTGGGGATACAAAAACTTAAGATTGTTACCAAACTCTTTTTTTTCTTTTTTTTTGGTTATGGCAGCTGATTTATTGTGAGTTCTTTTCCATAGACTGGCAAACTTCTAGCAAACCCTACACCAAAAAAGAAACTTTTCTTTCTTCACCTGACAACATGAAATGCTTCTGTTGTATGTTGAATTAATTTCAATGTGTAAATCTAATGCCTTTTATTTCCTTGATTAAGTTTTGCTAGTTTTATGCAAGTATATACATTAAAGTATATACATTATGTGTCATATATTGTAGTTGAACAAATATATCTCCCAACTTATATTGGGTTGTAATGGTTTGACATAAATGTAATATGTATATTAAGTACTTAAATAAACAATGATATAATATTAATTATCGACTTAAATGCATTAAATGTATTGATATTGTAGACTAGACTGGCATTATCCATTTTACCAGACTGGAACCTGAGACCTGGCTTAGCAAACTGTTGCCAGACACTCTTATTGCTAGATAAAAGACTCATTTTGCCAGACTGGGCAAGACTGACTCCCTTTCAAATGCAGCACCTGCTCAGATGATCGATTACAGATCACGACCAGGGATATCTCTAAGTTTCAGAATGGATCTTACCTCCAGGATAAATAACACTGATGGACAGAACTTTGCACCACTGGTCAACCAAAAAGATGGATTTACAGTATGTGCACCCAAGAAACCAATGACACAACCTCTACTCCCCCTTTTAAAACCCTTGTAACACCCTAACTTATTGCTCTTCTCTCACTATGCTATGGCTTGACCTAGCCATAAATTGGCAGACCATAGCCAGAAACCATAGCTGAAAGAGTGTGACTGCAATCAAGGTCAAAGCAATCACTTTACTCCAGAGGGCAACCATACTGGACGGAAAAGGTGGAATACTTGCCTGTGCTGGAGTCTGGCCAATGTTTCCATTTGTCCAACCTTGCTGAGGGATACAGAGGACAAAATCAAAAGATAGTCCATATGTAAACCACTCTATCGCCTTGCTAACAACAGTCACTAACTGATCAACATTTGACTTAGCAGGCATAACTTTGCTAGCATTTGATGACATCTATACTAATAAAAGGCAAAGCCCTCACTGACTGACTGACTGATCACTAATTCTCCAACTGCAACAGAAGGCAAGAGAGGACATGTGAACTGCAGCACAAAAACCCCAATCTTTTGTACTAAATGTAATGTTACTCTGTATCTAGTGGTAAACAGAAATTATTTCAAGGACTGGCATGAAAAATAATTTTAAAAGTAAAGATTTAGATAAGCACATAATGATACTTACACATTTACAAATTAACTGCAACTACAATACTGATTTTAAAGAATGTTTAGATGCAAGAAACTAAATGTTCCCAAATGGGACACAAAATGTTTACAAATGGGGGACACCTGTTGCCAGATATTATCATTTTTCAGTGTTATGGGATATGAAATCTAAACTTGGCTCAATGATAGCTGACAGAAAATTGATTTAAGGGTTGTGCATCATAAACGGTCTTTGTTATGTACTGCAAAATACAATTTAATTTTTTGGAGGGAAACTGCTAAAATACCTAATTTCTGTGTTTTATTTAGTTGATACTGGTGTGAAACAAAGGTTTTTATTTAATTATTTCTTTTAAACTTTCTTTTAAAAATTTGTAGCGTTGTGCTCACCACTCTTCAGCTGTTAATTTATGGGTATATAAAGGGGTTAAGCTGTAACTGACCTTTTTATTTAATTGTGCATCTTTTTATTTCTTCCATTATTTTTACTTTAAGAAAAGCTCAGTAGCGTAAGAATAATGTTTATGATAAATGTAGACATTTTGTATATATATATATTAATATAAAAAATTCTTCTTCTTCTTCTTGTTAGGAATTGCAAAAGCAGATCTTCTTCCATATCTTTCTGTCCTCTACATCTTGTTCTGTTATATCCATCACCTGCATGTCCTCTCTTACCACATCCATAAACCTTCTCTTAGGCCTTCCTCTTTTCCTCTTCCCTGGCAGCTGTATCCTTAACATACATTAATTAACAAATACACCTGACAAAAGTAACTTTCATCTTACCTCCTTCACCAGTTCTTACTTACAGTTCTTTACTTTTCAATGTCAGAATAAATTTTTACCATTTTTCTTTGCAGATGCACAATGATGCAGCACTTTACTAACTTACAATAATAATGCTTGCTAAATCCAAATAAAAACTCAGTTTTGTCATTTTTGGATTGATGCTAAACCACTCAAAAATGAAGAGAACATTAAAATTATACTCAAACTCTGAATAGACAAACAATTAAATTCAGAACCTGGGAAGTTTGAAGACACTAGCATTAGCCACTATGCCACCATGCATCATATTATACGGTATTGTACTGTATCACATTTAACAATAGAATCCCCGACGCCTATGAAAAAACTTGTAATCCCAGGCCACCTTAAATTCCTTTGCACCTCTCCATTTGTGTCTTTTGTTTTGTAAATATGTTGATCAGCACGAGCAGCAAGCAGACTGCTATCCCATCCCCCACAACGCCGCAGCTCAACTCAGGCAAAAAGTTATCCCAGCTCAAGTCTTGTTTATCTGGGTGTGAGGTACATGGAGTTGTAAAGGGCAAATAATATATTGTTATTTGGAACACAGGCATTTCATGTGTGTTCCGTATCTATAATAACCTATATAAATGTAAAATGACAGGAAATGTGAGAAATGTAAGAAATGATGAACACATACCTAAGATAGTACTATTACATGAAAAAAGTTTCTAATGACAAACATATGACATGAAGTGTATAATGTGTAAAGTCCAAATATCAGATAAACAATTTCACAAAAGGTACACGTGTAACAAAACAAGTGCGCTTTTATTCAAGAATATAACCAAAGAAAAAGAAATCAGATTAATACTGTACAAAAGTAAACCAACTGAAAATATCATAACCAAGTGTCTAAAATGCAGTGTAGCACAACAAAGTCTCAAGACAAGAATCAACTTTGCCTAGGTTGCCTGTTCACTGCAGCTCCAATCTTGTTGCCTGCATGATAATATAAGCTAGAACCAATTGGCAATCATGATGCCATAAACGCCTTGTTAATGGTGTTTCCATCGGCATGGTTTTCACATATGGACAAGTAAGCAATCAGCCTACAAAATTTTACAGACAGTTTCAGGAAATGTCAGAAAAACATCAGGGGAGTAAAACCAGAACAAGACAGGATTCAACCTTATTGCTGGTGTTTGTAGAAAACCAATATTAATTTGTAAATACTGACATACAGAAAGATACCATTCTCCACTGCTTTATTTGATTATTTATGATTATTTCCACTCTCTTTGTTTAATCATTTTTTTTTATTTAAACTCTTTTTAGGCTGCATTGTTCATTTACAATTGCAGTGTCCTGTACTGCATTGTTATCTATACTAATAAAAGGCAAAGCCCTCACTGACTCACTCACTCACTCACTCTCCAACTTCCCGTGTAGGTGGAAGGCTGAAATTTGGCAGGTTCATTCCTTACAGCTTCCTTACAAAAGTTGGGCAGGTTTCATTTCGAAATTCTATGCGTAATGGTCATAACTGGAAGCTGTTTTTCTCCATTTACTGTAATGGAGATGAGCTTGAAAGCCGTGGGGGAGGAGTTTCGTGCGACATCATCACGCCTCTCACGTAATCACGCAGTACGTATAAAACCAGGAAGAGCCCCAAAAAGCGCTCAAGAAAACATGCATTATATAATTGAGAAGGCAGCAAAACAATAAGAAGCGAGCGAGTGACATATACAACCATATTCATGAGTTCTGCTACTTCGGAAACAAAGCACGATGTAAACCTAAACTTTAAATTAAGTTCATAGACAGGCTTCCGCTGGCGTTTGTAATTTAGTGCCTGCCCATATAAGGCCGTCCGTCAGCGGCAATCCAATAGAAACACTGCCACTAAATATTCACGGGTGAAGGACTGTGCTTATGCAGAGGAAGATGAGATAGTCAGGGTGGTGTTTGGCACAAACTCAGCGAAACTGCGAGAGAAAGTTTTAAGTGCCGGGACTTCGGTAACATTAGATACAGCCATGGACATAGCACGACATGGCACCAGCACAGCTGGGAAACTTCGATGCATGTACACCGAGCGGCTCACGTGAACTGACGCAGTGCACAGACAAAAAGCAACAGTTCCAAAGAGCGCTGAACAAAAACCGAATTACACAATTGA
>JANRMT010062821.1:14878989-14932651 GCA_026402145.1 Polypterus bichir lapradei | reverse complement strand
TGACAACAACACTCATATCAATGACAAAACAATTACATTAACAATCATGTTACGTTATTTTTAAAATATTTCCTTTTCTTTTTCATAACTTCTTTAACACACTACTTCTCCGCTGCGAAGCGTGGGTATTCTGCTATATATAGATATAAGAAAAACACTCATATTAATGACAAAACAATTACATTAACAATCATGTTACGTTATTTTTAAAATTTTCCTTTTCTTTTTCATACCTTCTTTAACACACTACTTCTCCGCTGCGAAGCGCGGGTATTCTGCTAGTATACACTAAAGTGCAAACTTAAAGTTCAGCAAACACAACTTGATGAAGGCCTGGCACATAGTGCCATTGTGATGACACATACACACTGTGCTGACAGCTTTCAGATTTTAAATCATATGTAAAAAAATACCACACTTCCTCCTTTTGATTTTCAAAAAGGAATAAACAAAGATATAATTGCACTCCCCCAAAAAAATAAAAAAAAAATAAACACTTGGTCTTTTTCATATGAAGTTATCAAAAAAGTGGATTGAAATAATTTCAGCACTTCACATATTCATTATATTTTATTCACCAAGCCCTACCCACCTCATTTTGTAAACAGAAACAAGAACATTTGATGTTTCTCTACTTGCACAAGTGATCAAACTAGTATTTGCCTTTAATAAGAAAAAACAATAACCATAAAAATAAAACAGTAGTAAAAGTAAGCAATAATACTACCCCAGTGCCTAAGACCACCATTTATTGGAGTTCAAAGGTTTAAATTAAGTATGTCTAGAATCATTCTCCATGCATTATCAGTCTGAAATTAAAAAGGCAGACTTGATTTTAAACTGTTATTTTTCTTACCATTTTGAAATATGTACTAAAAATGACATATTGACAGTGAATCAGTGTTATAAAAAACAGACCAGTAAGTATTGTTTGCTATTAGCATATTGTCCTACCAATATCATTATACTGAAACTCTGTAATTCACATTTTGTGGGGAAGATGTAGGCAGAGTAACAAAGTACATACTGTATAAGTTTCCAAAAAATATCAATATAAAAAAAGTCTCAGGAAAGTAAGGGGTGACATGTTAGATCATAAAAGTAGCAAACACCTCATTAATATTTGCTTAATTACATGTCTGTTCAGTGAAAACACGCAGATTTAAAAATATTTAAAATTGTAGTAAGTACGCTCATTATCCAGATGAATCTCAAGAACTTAAATTATCTAGACCACTCTTTTAACAAGTTTGTGTCTTCATTTAAATTAAGCTATCAATGTTTCAGTTTCTGTTGTAAACTATGTACAGTCAGGTCCATTTGGACAGTGACACAATCTTCATAATTTTGATTCTGTACGACACCACAATGAAATTGAAATGAAGGAACCATTATGTGTTTTAAGTATAGAGTTTCAGCTTTAATTTAAGGGGTTTTCTAAAACTGAAGGCCATTTTTCTGCTTAGCCCCCCACCCCCCTTTCCAGAGGCTCAAAAGTATATGGACTGTAGATGCCACAGTGGCTAGACAGGCATCCCAGCCAGAAAATGGGTTGATTTCTTACCAAGATGGGAGGCAGCTAATACGCAAACAGGCATTGTTAGATGGTAGCGGCCCTGGATAGTGGTGCCCAGTATGGAACCAGTTAGGCATGCTAGGAAGTGAAGTTCCGTAACAACACAGCCCTGCTGGAGCCCCTGGGTGCCACAAGGGGCTGCTGCAGGGAGATTCACTGCCTAAAATAGGACTTCCATATGACCCCGGAAGTACTTCCATCGTGCACCTGGGACTCATGGTGTGTTCATGTTGGTTTCCATCGCAGGACATTTGACTGACAAGATGTTCCAAAGCCAGGTGTGAGCAGGTCCCTTATTATTTCATTAACTATTAAGCAAGTAAAAGGTCTAGAATTGATTCCAATTGTGGAATTCATATTTGGAAGCTATCACTGTTAACTCTTAAATATGAGGTCCAAACAGCTGTCCATGTAAGTAAAAACAATCCAGCATTAGGCTGAGAAAACAAAACAAACCGTTTAGAGAGATAATAGAAATATGAGGAGTGGTCAAATCAACCATCTGTTACATTCTTAAAAAGGAGGAACACATTGGTAAACTCAGCCTCACCAGAAGGTCAGGAAAACCACAGAAGACAACTGTGCTGGACATCTTCAGAATTCTGTCCTTGGTGAAGATCAACCCCTTCACAATATTTAGCCAAACCAATAACACTCTGAGGGAGGTAGGCCTATCATTGACAAACTCTACAATCAAGAGAAGATATCATAAAAATAAAGACAGAGGGTCTACCACAAGCATAGGAAGGACAGATTAGACTTTGACAGAAAACAAATTTTTTAATAGTCTGTCCAGTTCTGGAACAATTTTCTTTGGACAAAAGAAAGTAAGATCAACATATACCAGAATGGTGGAAAAAGAAGAGTACAGAGGAGAGAAAAAATGGCTCTTGAACTGATGAATACTACATCATCTGTAAAACATGGTAGAGGCAGTGTAGCCACATAGGCCTACATGACTGACATTGGAAGTCGGTCACTGGTGTTTATTGATAATATGACTGCTGGCAGAAGCAGGAGGATGAATTCTGAAGTGTATATGGCTATACTATCTGCTCAGATTCAGCCAAAATGTTGCAAAACTTAAAGGACAATGCTTCACAGTACACATGGACAATGAGCCAAAACATCCTGCAAAAGCAAACCAAGTACTTTTCAATGCAAAGTAGAATAATATTCTTCAATTATCAAGTCAATCAACTGACCTCAACCCAATTGGACATGCATTTCACTTGCTGAAGACAAAACAGATGGCAGAAAGTTCAAACAAGCAGCAAATGAAGACAACTGCAGTAAAGGGCTGGCAAAGTATCACTACGGTAGAAACCCAGGATTTGGAGAGTACCATGGGCTCCAGGTTTCAGACAGTATTTGGTTGTAAGGGATTTTCAACCAAATACTGAAAATAACTATTATATTCATGATTTTGTTAACTTGTCCAAATACTTTAGAGCACCTGAAAACAGGTGGACCATGTAAAAAAAAAAGTCTGCCTTTTCTAAACTGCTCATAATAATATTTTTGTTAAATCCCTTGAATTAAAGCTGAAAGTCTATACTTTAATCATATCTTTGTTTTACATCCATTGTGGTTATGTATAGAGCCAAAATTATGAAAACTGTGCCATTCTCTACATACTTAAGGACCTGTGTGTACGCAAATTAAAACATTATGATAATCCTAAACAACAGATACTAAATACACGCTCAAATTATGCGTAGTAGTTATAAATAGCATTCTCTACATTGGATTTTTTTATGTTTTTAATATGATACAGCATGAAAGCAGAAAAAGTGGCATACAAGGTAAGGAAATGGCCTTTAATCCAAAAGATACAAAGTCCAGCTCACCACTTCTAGCTCACCTGCTCAGTAAACCATAGGATTGCTGGACTAAAGTATTACCATTCATTGTGGAAATTAAGATGAAAACAATAAGAGCTTTTAACATTAACAACAGTAATCTTATAGTTCTTCAGTATATTTTTCAAGTAATTTTAGAATTAATTTAATTAACTCCACCAGTACTGTTAGCCAGCACGGTGCTGGCGGAAATTGGGCTACTGTTGGCCGAAGAAGAAGGAGAAGAAGAGGGGGGACACGTGTGAGGAGGAAGGTAAAGAGAGTGGAACTGAGGGTAGGAATTTTGAATGTTGGCAGTATGACTGGTAAGGGGAGAGAGTTAGCAGATATGATGGAGAGAAGGAAGATTGATGTATTGTGCATGCAAGAGACTAAATGGAAGGGGAGTAAGGCCAGGTGGATCGGAGGTGGACTCAAATTGTTCTATAATGGTGTGGATGGGAGGAGAAATTGGGTAGGGGTTATTCTGAAGGAACAGTATGTCAAGAGTGTTTGGAGGTGAAAGAGTGTCAGACAGAGTGATGATTATGAAGCTGGAAATTGGAGGTGTGATGATGAATGTTGTTACTGCATATGCCCTGCAAGTTTGGTGTGCAATGGATGAGAAAGAAGATTTTTGGAGCGAGTTGGATAAAGTGATGAACAGTGTAACCAATGGAAAGAAAGTGGTGATTGGAGCGGATTTCAATGGACATGTTGGTGAAGGGAACAGAGGAGATAAGGAGGTGATGGGTAGGTATGGTGTCAAGGAGATGAATGAAGAAGGTCAGAGAATAGTGGATTTTGCCAAAAGGATGGACATGGCTGTGTGCGTATTTTAAGAAGAGGGAGGAACATAGCGTTACGTACAAGAGTGGAGGAAGATGCACAGGTAGATTACATCCTATGCAGAACAGTCAATCTGAAGGAGATTGAAGACTGCAAATTGGTGGCAGGGGAAAGTGTAGTTAAGCAGCATAGGCTGTCTGTAGGATGACGCTGGAGATCAAGAAGAAGAAGAGAGTGGGCAGACCCAAGGGTCAAATGGTGGAAGTTGAAAAAGGAAGACTACAAGTTTGAGTTTAGGGAGAAGGTGAGACAGACTGCCTGGCAGTGAAGAGTTACCAGACAGCTGGGCAACTACAGCAGATGTAGTAAGGGTGACAGCAAGAAGGGTGCTTGGCGTGACATCTGGACAGAGGAAGGAGGAAAAGGAAACCTGGTGGTGGAATGGGGAAGTACAGGAGAGTATAGAGAGGAAGAGGATGTCAAAAGAAGAAGTGGGATAGTCAGAGAGATGCAGAAAGTAGACAAGAGTACAAGAAGATTAAGGCGCAAGGTGAAGAGAGACGTGGAGAAGGCTAAAGAAAAGGCGTATGATGAGTTGTATGAGAGGTTGGACACTAAGGAGGGAGAAAAGGACCTGTACCAATTGGCTAGACAGAGAGACCAAGCTAGGAAAGATGTGCAGCAGGTTAGGGTAATAAAGGATGAAGATGGAAACATACTCACAAGCAAGGAGAGTGTGTTGAGCGGATGGAAAATGAGTACTTTGAGAGACTTATGAATGAAGAGAATTAGAGAGAGAAGAGGTTGGATGATGGGGAGATAGTGAATCAGGAAGTGCAACGGATTAGCAAGGACGAAGTAAGGACAGCTATGAAGAGGATGAAAAATGGAAAAGCCGTTGGTCCAGATGACATACCTGTGGAAGCATGGAGGTGTTTAGGAGAGATGGCAAAGAAGTTTTTAACCAGATTGTTTAATGGAATCTTGGAAAGTGAGAGGATGCCTGAGGAGTGGAGAAGAAGTGTACTGGTACCGATATTTAAGAATAAGGGG
This sequence comes from Polypterus bichir lapradei, assembly GCA_026402145.1. Lineage (NCBI taxonomy): Eukaryota > Metazoa > Chordata > Cladistia > Polypteriformes > Polypteridae > Polypterus > Polypterus bichir. Next base: position 14,927,392 of record JANRMT010062821.1, on the reverse strand, counting down.
GATGTGCAGGACTGTAGTAACTACAGGGGGATAAAATTGATGACCAACAGCATGAAGTTATGGGCAAGAGTAGTGGAAGCTCGGTTAAGAAGTGAGGTGATAATTAGTGAGCAGCAGTATGGTTTCATGCCAAAAATGAGCACCACAGATGTGATGTTTGCTCTGAGGGCGTTGATGGAGAAGCATAGAGAAGGCCAGAAGAAGTTGCATTGTGTCTTTGTGGACCTGGAGAAAGCATATGACGGAGGCCTCGGGAGGAGCTGTGGTATTTTAATGAGGAAGTCGGGAGTAGCAGAGAAGTACGTAAGAGTTGTACAGGATATGTACGAGGGAAGTGAGACAGTGGTGAGATCTGAGGTAGGAGTGATGGATGCATTCAAGTTGGAGATGGAATTACATCAGGGATCGGCTCTGAGCCCTTTCTTATTTGCAATGGTGATGGACAGGTTGACAGACGAGATTAGACAGGAGTCCCCGTGGGCTATGACGTTTGCTGATGACATTGTGATCTGTAGCGATAGCATGGAGCAGGTGGAGATATGCTCTAAAGAGGAGAGGAATGAAGGTCAGTAGGAACAAGACAGAATACATGTGTGTAAATGAGGGGGAGGTCAGTGGAATGGTGAGGATGCAAGGAGTAGAGTTGGCGAAGGTGGATGAGTGTAAATACTTGGGATCAACAGTACAGAGTAATGGGGAGTGTGGAAGAGAGGTGATGAAGAGAGTGCAGGCAGGGTGGAATAGGTGGAGAAGAGTGTCAGGAGTGATTTGTGACAGACGGATATCGGCAATAGTGAAAGGGAAGGTCTACAGGGCGGTAGTGAGACCAGCTATGTTATATGGGTTGTAGACGGTGACACTGACCAGAAAGCAGGAAACAGAGCTGGAGGTGGCAAAGTTAAAGATGCTAAGATTTGCACTGGGTGTGACAAGGATGGGTAGGGTTAGAAATGAGTACATAGATACTACAAAAAATACTAGAAAAAGTAGTCGCCAATCAGCTTCAGTCACACCTTACGCGTTACAATTTACTTTAGAAATTCCAGTCTGGTTTCCGCACTGGTTATGGAACAGAAACGGCACTAACGTGGGTTGTAAACAACATTCTGATATCCTCTGACAAAGGAAACTCCACTGTAATTATGTTGTTAGACTTAAATGCAGCGTTTGACATCATTGACCACTCTACTGCACAGGCTAGAAAATTATGTTGGGCTTACAGGCACTGTGCTTGCTTGATTTAGTTCTTATTTATCAAATCGATTCCAATATGTACAGAAATGTGCTGACAGTACTCCATCATTATACACAGAAGTTCAATATGGTGTCCCGCAGGGCTCAGTATTGGGACCTTTACTGTTTTCACTTTACATGCTTCCACAGAGATCTATCATTAGGAAACATAATGTTAACTTTCACTCATATGTAGATGACACCCTTTTATACCTTTCATTAAGATCAAATGAAGTTTCTCCGATGTTGTCTTTAATTAGTTGTGTTAGTGAATTAAAGGACTGGATGGATGAGAACTACTTGTCTTTAAACACAGCTAAAACAGAGATGTTAATTGTTGGAGGGAATGACGTTGATCACAACAATATTCTGTCATCGTTTAACTCAGTTGGAATCACCATTAATTTTACTGAATCAGCCCGAAATCTCGGAGTTCTCTTTGACTCTAGCATGTCATTTAAAGCACATATTACAAAGTTGTCCAAATCATGTTTCTTCCATCTTAAAAATGTTAGGAAATTAAGGCGCTTTCTAAATAAACAGGATTCTGAGAAATTAATTCATGCATTCATTTCTAGTAGGATTGACTACTGCAATGCTGTGTTCACTGGATGTTCAAACTTCTTTATGCAGCCTCCAGTTAATCCAAAATGCTTCTGCAAGAATTATCACAAGAACAAGAAAATACGAACATATAACTCCAGTTCTTAAATCCTTACACTGGCTCCCGGTTAAGTTTAGGGAAGATTTCAAAATCCTCCTTTTAACATATAAAGCATTAATTGGCCAAGGTCCGGCTTACTTGTCTGAACTTATCATGACTTACAAACCAGAGCGCACATTAAGATCTCAAGATGCCGGTCTGCTTAGGATTCCAAGGATTAATAAAATAACAGTGGAAGGTTGAGCTTTTAGTTACAGGGCCCCTAAACTGTGGAATGGTCTGCCTGCTACAATAAGAGATGCCCCTTCGGTCTCAGCTTTTAAATCCCAGCTGAAGACTCATTACTTCAGTTTAGCATATCCTGACTAGAGCTGCAGATTTACTGTACATACTGCATCTCTGTTTTCAGTCATTAGCACTAAAACATAAGTAACGTGATAGTTATAATTTGATACTAACCCTCACCTATTCTGTTTCTTTTCTCGGTACTCAAATGAGGCACTTGGTGCCATGGCCCACCTGCCAACTTTTTGTGCCTGCTTATGGTAAAGTCACCCCTGATGGAGGATCGCTGGAATCATGGGCTAGAGATTTCCTTTCATCGAATTGGCTGGCCAAGCACTGTTTCAGCTGTGGAATGGCCAAATGGGGGAGGCAGCTTAATGGATGAGGTCTCCAGGACTATAAACAAATCCAAATCATATTATGTGATGTCATCCATTGTTAAATTCTGCTACATACTGTACTTCCTCAATACAGTATAAAAATTAAAATTTTAGATTTGTTCTGTTCTGTGTATTGTATTGTACTGACCCCCTTCTTTTTGACACCCACTGCACGCCCAACCTACCTGGAAAGGGGTCTCTCTTTGAACTGCCTTTCCCGAGGTTTCTTCCATTGTTTCCCTACTGGGGTTTTTTTTTGGGAGTTGTTCCTAGTCTTCTTAGAGAGTCAAGGCTGGGGGGCTGTCAAGAGGCAGGGCCTGTTAAAGCCCATTGCGGCACTCCTTGTGTGATTCTGGGCTATACAAAAATAAATTGTATTGTACTATATTGTATTGTATTGTATTGTATCAGCTCAAGTTGAACAGTTAGGAGACAAAGTCAAGAGGCAAGATTACATTGGTTTGGACATGTGCAGAGAGGAGAGATGCTGAGTATATTGGGAAAAGGATGTTAAGGGTAGAGCTGCCAGGCAAGAGAAAAAGAAGAAGGTCTAAGAGAAGGTTTGTGGATGTGGTGAGACAGGACGTGCAGGTGATGGGTTTTAAAGAACAAGATGCAGAGGACAGAGACATATGGAACAAGATGATCCCCTGTGGCGACCCCTAACGGAAGCAACCGAAAGAAGAAGAAGAACTTCACAATACAGTAAAGAGCACTGAGGTGAAAATTGTGAAAACACATAAAACTTCAGTTTAGTCTTCTATCACTTTTTCCTAAATAATCTACTCTGCAGTTATTCAAAGCAGAGTGCTCCATCTGACTTTCCTAAATACATAAACTTTTACTTCTATTCCATTCATTACCAACTCCATTCCTATTTATTTGTAACAATTGATGCCCCCCCTCTACATTTTTTTAACTTGCACTATCTTTCTTATTTAAGTAATCCTAGAACACCCATTTATCCTACATTAATTTCTGATTGGAAAACCAACCCCTGACAACAGAAATTACTTTATTCCATTCAGATCCCTTTACAGGAGCAGTGCTTTCAGTCTGCTTGCTGTTAATACTATTTTCAAGGCTGACAGGTTATTATGGATCACTAGTTAATAATCTGTTAAACTCTTTTTCAAAGTTCCAGTTATCACTCCAAAAAATAGAACATTATAAATCAGAGAAATACTTAACAAGTAATTCACATTGGATCATAATGATGCAAAATGTCATGGGTGGCTGTGTAGATATCAGGAAGGCACATATCCTAGTCCCTGTTCGGATATTTTTCCTCGAACAGCAGGGAGGTGCACACTTCTACCCTCCCAATGCTAATGAGAACTTTACAGAATTTTATTTAATGTATTTATGATTATGGTGCACTAGCCATGATATTAATATGTTGTCATTTTGTCAAATTAAACAATTCTGAGCCATTATCTAATTGGAAGATGCTGACAAACTAAAACCAATTGAATTCAGAATGCTTTCTGATGACGTGGAGCAAAAAACTTCAAAAAATGATTTGAGGGTTGTTTTGCAGCTACATGATCTGTTTGGTTTACAGTCTAAGAGTCCATTACAAATTCTTCTTTATACCAGAGTATTCTAGCTAAAGCTTGGTCAAAACTGATTGTGCTGTAGAACAATGATCCTGAGCACAAAAGCAAATCTATTATTGAATAGCTAAAAAAGAAATTAATGAAGGCTTTCAGATGGACAAGACAAAGCCTACATCTCAAATCCAAAATTTCTCTGGTATAATTTGATAGACTCATACCCTCTTAGATAAGATGGTGTTATTAGTTTTTCCACTCACATAGATAGCATCTACATATTGGCTTTAATTTTTGTTAAGTAAATAAGGGAAAAGAAAAGAAAAAATTCAGTTGTTTGTCATCTGAGGTTAGCTTTATCTAATTTTAGGATGTGATGAGGAATAAATAATTTTTAGTTATGTCCTATATGTCAAAGTATACAACTGAAAGAGGGCAAACTTCCTTTTTCACATGAATGTACACAGATTTCAGAGCCAGGTGTGGGAATACACACTATAATTGCAATATTACAACAGATCACAGAATTAACCCTTTGCTTTTATCACAATCTAAATTAAGACTTTTCACCACACCTAAGTAATAAAATCATGCATTAAGGGTCTGTTTTCATTTTGTATCCCTTTTCCTTTTATTCAAGTGAAGGAAGTGAAATGTAAAAAGATATAAAAAGGTGGATGTAAAGATAAATTCCAAACCAAAAAAAAGTTAATATGGGCATTACTGACCTCAACAGATGGTTAATTTAAAAGTCACACTACATCTCATAAGCAAGGAACTATCTATGTCATAAACACACCATTCACATTTGATTTCTAAAAATAAACAATAAATAAATTATGCCCAATCTTTCTCTCTGTCACAAACCTGCTTGGCTGACGTGAAGTTCATTTTAAGTTGGTCTGTTTGGTGGAATTAGTCATTACTTCAAACAGTGTAGAAATGATAACAAAAAAACTGAATGCATCAGTTTGAAATATAAAAAGCCAACACAATCATTACAGTGGGTGTCCCCAAACAGGCCACTGGGAGCAAACCCCAAATTGCTCCAAACCCACTGCTGCAAGTATCTTTTAACTCAATGTTCAAAAAAATACCCCATACTAATTTCATTACCATGACAAGTTAACATCAACTAGTAATGCCATCTGGGAATGCAGTATATATAGTATATATGGTGTTTATATGGTATAGATGGTATTTAACTAGTTGGACTCCTTAATGGTCTGCCCTGTGTCAGTTACTCTCAGTGTATATTCGTGATGGATCAGTACTAAAATATTGACCGTGGTGTCAATATCAGCATTCACACCTCAGCTATCACTACTATTGGAAATATTTAGTGCAAGGTTTAGTAAAGTTGAGAGAAATTAATTCTTAGGGTGTAGTGAGAGGATGTCATGATTTTTGAAAGAACAGTATGAAAGGTCATTCAACTTAGTTACTTGACTCATGGCACAGAATAAAGAATGAAGTAGTACAAAAATTAAATTGACGCAGATTATTAACCTTGTCTTAATATTTTTAGTAATGTTTTTCAAATGAGCTCCACCATTAACATACATTTTTCGAAATGTGTTTGCAAACAGTTTAACATACCCTGGTTCCCATTTAAAAAACAAGTTAAAAAAGAGAAAAAAAAGCTAAATTATTTTTAAAAAAGTACTATTTGTATTTTATACACGTGATAGGATACATCTTGATAGTAATTTGGCAAACAGTCTACTATGAAATGTTTTACTCTGACTGACATTGTGCTGCACATGCACTTCCTGTCTCAACCTTTTCATATTTTCTGATGTCCTCACGGTTCTTTGTGGTCCAACATACATGTCCTTCACACTACCAGTTGATGGACATTTATTGAATCATTTTAAATAAAAAATAAAAAAAATACAAGGAATCTTCCTCAACAAGGGAATTTAAACTTAATGTAACATCTTCTTTGCAAACTTTGTTACTGATGTACTGCAGATTTAATTTATACCATTAACAGCAAACAAACAATGAGGCATTGACCAGTGAAACAGTATTTAGCATGCAACGCTCCCACAACATACTATATACAAGAGTAAGTCTTTTGACGAATTTTAGCAGGTTGCAATTCCTCTGGACAAAAATCTCACTACAGCACATTTTTCAACAACAGTGCAATACCTGCAGCAGAGCATCCATGTTTACCGCATAATTTTAAAATTTCCTTTACTTTTTGATTTACACTCATATATGTACTTTACACATGTTCGGCCGAGCATGCTCGCTCATCACTACTAGTGAATATTCTAAATTAACTTCTATTATGCTTGAACTTAATGGAAGTTTATCTGTATAAAATGAAATATAATAAATTATCACAGTTGTGAATCAATCAACATTCTACTAAATATATACACTTTTTCAGAAATAGACCCAATGCTGGCTTCTGAACTTACAAATGAGTGATTAAAATAAAACTTTTTTTTTTTTTCCCCAGACATAAGCAATTAACATGAAAACACAGATGTTTACCTACAGGTTTACATAGGATCTATCTATCTATATATACAGTATTTAGAGGAAAAGCCAAATAAGCATTTCAGTTGTAGTAGTACCTTCTTTGATTGCCTTATCCATGTTGTGCGAGATTACGACCCTCCTTGATTGCAGTGACTCAGATGGTGGGTTGGAAAAATGTCCCTGAAATCCAAAATAATTTAAAATGAGTCAAAAGTTAATAAATTGGAGGTATTTTTTAAATAATATAAAACTTTAAACTAGCATAGGCTCTTCTCTTTTCAAAAATATTTCACTTCCATGCATTCTAAATACAAGTACAGTACCTACTTCATAAAAATTGTATCATTCATTTTGCCCACTAGCATTCTGTGAAGAATACAATTATTTTGCAAATTAACTTAAAGCAGCCAAACTGAAACCTCAGGGCTGTGAAATACAACAATTGAACTATTTGTATTTTATTTTAAATTTCTCCTCCCATTGCACATAACTCTTGATATAGGTTTGTATGAACAAGAAAGAAAGCAACTTTAAGACTATGTTCCATTGCCTGTTGTCTACCTTGAATTCTGTTTTGCTTACGTTTTGCCATCAGCCCTGGTACTAGGAGTTGCTGATCTTTAGATGTGCCAGTATTTGAAACTGATGAGCATTCCTGAACATTATGCCCTTTTCATAGAAAATGCTAAAAATAATATAAATGTGTCTTAATAATCAGGAGTGCAATACCAATAGCTCACCTGAATGCTTTTGTGTAGAAACATTGCCCTTAGTTGTTTTTTAAAGCTAATCTCACTTTTTGGTGGTGTGGGCACAGATATGGTCCTGTAATTCTTGTATTTGTGATTATTACATAATATGCAAAAAGAAGGCAGACGTTGTGAAGTATGAGAGGTATGAACTTCCTAAAGATGGTCATTTGTATAGGACAATAAACATCTGTCTTGCTCCCTCCTGAAACAAGTGGATGCAAACTAGTGATCAGCGAACCACGCAGAGTTCACTTTGACTGTGAGCTGCGTGAAATCATGCTATCTTGCCGAACTTAGCAAAATGCATTGAAGTCAATGGGGAAGTAAGAACTGAACTAGTTTTGGTGGATTATAATGTCACTGAAGGGTAGGAAAAAGTCTGTCAACCATGCTGAACCAATTGTGGTGGCTGAATATGGGATCTGAGCTGTGAGATAGCAGTGCTAACAACTGTACCTTAAACAACAAATGATGCAGATAGAAGGAATACCACAAACAATATACAACTAATGGTCATAATACTAGAAATAAGTAAAATAAAATATAGATTGTTGCGTTCACAGAGTTCCACACTTAGGGCACACATTGGTCAAGTCACAAAACAGCAGCATGGGACTGGCTCATTCAATTGCTTGACTGGGATCCAGGTGCTACCAGAACGACGTGCTCGCCTAGAGGCTGATTAATACATCTGCACAAAACAAATGGCATAGCTATGCACAAACACCACACCATTGAAAACAGTTTGCATTTCTGCGTTGCCTCATACCACAGGCAAATCCTTGAATGCTAGTTAGTAGTGTTTGTAGAATGCAAGAAAAGCAAATGATCCATTAAAATGTAGGCAGTTTTTGTCATCAAGGATCACCGGTCCTCTTGTAACACATTTTCTTCCAAAGGCAGATGTAACTGTCCCACAGATTTTTCCACTTTTTCATACAGTCACAGACTTCCACTCCAGAAGACAAACAGACTCATGTTTCAGGAAATACATAGCTACCAAATTGGCCAATCAGGGTCATAGGAGTCTGCGCAGGGATCACATTGACACAACGCATATTTACATTTTTAAGGAGGTGTGCTAAGGCCATGCCATAGATACACCGCAGGTTATGTGGGTGATGGTGTAGCTACGGCATAGGCTCAATGCAGAAATATAAATCAGCCTTAAATAGTCTGCATGGAGAATTTTCAGGAAAATATTTGCGAGTGAGTTCTCTGGCGAACACAGCATATTCGTTGCAAAAAATGCTTTGGTGAATTTTGCCAATCAACACTAATGATAACTGAATAAACTTCTAATAGTGATGGTGAGGAGAAATTGTTTGATGATTTTAATTCAGGAATTGACACCTTATCTATTGACCACTACTGATTATGTTGCTGAGAAAATGATTCTAAATTATTATACTGTATTATTATATTATTCTTTATTTTGAATTTTAACTTACTTCTACTTTTCTGTTTTCCCATTCATACTCACATACTGTATATTAGATTTAACATTTAAATATGTTTTCATTGCATATATTGTTTAAAATAAACAACAAAAACATTAAATAATATTCCTGCTCTACAAAAAAACAAGACAGAGCAGACACAAATATGGAGCTAATAGATGTTTAGGGTCAATCAGCTGTGGTCGTTTTGCTTTGAGGCCTACTTCCTTTTTCTATAATGTTACAGGTGCATACCACAGTCACCCAAGAATGCTTAAAACAATTATTGTGTGTAAAAAAAAAAAAAAAAGATTATACTATGTATCACAATATGGCATATAATAATGTTTATACATTTGACAGTGGCATAACTGACATAGAAATGAGTAGCTAGTCTATAAAATACATTGTGATTTATATTTACATGATTTTTTTGTTAACTGAAACAAAGGGGGGATATTGGAAAACATAAATAATGTTAAACACAACATAAAAATAAAGAAAAATGACTAAAAAAAGTGGCAGAGACAGAAATACAAAACTACTCAGCACAGACTAGGTAAATGACATTCTATAATAAATAACTCTATAGACAAAGATTTAAAATAAGTATCTTACAAAAGAAAAAGCTTTACATATATGTTTTATGCATACTGTATGTGTGTGCAGTGTATATACACACATTACATAACAGTCAAAACAGTTTTTCTTGAAAGTTCATCAACTGAAATGCAATAAAAGGCCTAATATGGTGAAAAAAGCAGTAAACTGCCAGAGGTTTAAATTTAAAGTTTAGGTTAGCAAAAACCAAAAAAGGGAAATTTCAGCATATTACACATGGGTCTCCTTCATAGAACAAAAAATAGGTTACAATCTGAAGATGTTTTGCATCAATTAAAGTAAATTAAACCTTGCCAGTTGAAGCAAACAATTTGCACAGGTGTCCCAAATTCTGTTGATTACTTAAAAACCCTCTGTCTTTCTTAAAGCAGAGTTGGAACAGACTGTGTTGCTACACCCTATGAAGTACTATTTAGGTACTATTCCAGTGATAATGGCAAGAAAACAGCAATTAACAAATGAAATGAGACAGAGTATTATAACCATTAGAAGTGTAGAACTTTTATTTAGAGAAACTGCAAAAAAAAAATTAAAGTGTCAGTGAGAATGATGTTCTATACAATCCAAAGGCATCTGGAAACTGGAAGAAGCTCTGATAGGAAGACATCTGGCAGATCCCAAATCACAACCCAATCAGAAAACAAGTTTCTGAGGGTCACCAGCTTGCATGATAGGCGTCTCACAGCACAACAGCTTCAAGCACAGCTTAACAGTAATCGAAAAAAGCAAGTCTCAGTTTCTACTGCCTTGAAATGTCAATTGTGGACTAGTGCAGTCTGAAAGAAAGTCTTATGGACAGATTAATCAAAATCTGAAATCTTCGGTTCATCACGTAGGGTGTTTGTATGCTATCAAGTTGGTGAAAGGATGGTTCGTCAGTGTGTGACTCCAACTGTCAAAAAGTGAGGAGGAAGTGTGATGGTCTGAGGTTGTTTTGCTGAAGGCAGAGTTGGTGACTTGCACAGAGTGACTGGCATTCTGAATCAAAATTAGCAAAAGGTGATTATTTTGATTAATCAAAAATATACAAAAATTTTTGTACACAATGATTTCTTGACATATTTTTTATTTGCTATTTGCTATTTTATTTGCTATATGTTCTATACCAGTATAATACTGTCCTAGTAGAACTTCAGAGGGTGTACTAACACAGTCTGTTCCAACTCTCTGAAAGGCAGGGGGCTTTTAAGTAGTCAACAGAAGTTGGGACACCTGTACAAATTGTTTGCTTCAACTTGCAAGGCTTAATTTACTTTAATTGCTGCAGAACATATGTAGGTTGTAAGCTAATAGTTGTTTCCTGAAGAAGGCCCATTGTAATATTTTGAAGTTTCCTTTTTTTTTAGTTTCTGCTAACGTATACTTTAAATTTAATTCTCTGGCAGTTTACTGCCTACCTTTACCCGCTTTGTAGGTCATTCGTTACATTTCAGGTGATTAAATTTGAAGTAAAAACTGGAAAACTATGGTGTTCTAAAACTTTTGACTGGTAGTGTACTGTACATACAGATACATTTGTATATAAGTAATTTATTAGTCCCAGATTTCCTGTTACAGAGATAATGGCAAGCTGCCATTTGCAATATACATTTCAGGTAATAAGCATCACAAAAATATCAATAGTATAAATCTACTGTAGATATTACTCTTTTATGTTTCATATGCCATATGTAATCTAATTTAAACAATGGTATTGACAAACTAAGACACTTTTATAAACAGGGTGGTTATAATAAACGTCCATTTTTTTTTTAAATTATTGAGCACCAGTCAATGGACCTGCTCATTTCTGTTCGGTAGAATCTGTGTATTGTCTCCAGCAAATTTTATGATGCTGCATGAATTTGTTGCACATTTAACTTAGCACACTGTTTAAATGAAAGTGTCGTACTGCCACCACCACATTTTACAGTTAGAATTGTGTTACCAGGTTGATGTGCAACCATTAAGAAGGATATCAGGGAGGCTAAAAGACAGTTGGAGAGGAATATAGCAGATAAGGCGAAAGAAGACCCTAAGAAATTCTTTCAGTATTTTAGTAGTAAAAGAACAGTCAAGGAGGACGTCAAGTGCATTAGAAATAGTAAAGAGGAATTAAAAGATACAGTACATTCAATGAAATAGCAGATGCCCTAAACTTGCATTTTTCTGAGGTGTTTACCAAGTGAGCAAGTGGATAACCTCCCAGAGGTAAACACGACTAGGAGGTACTGAGGGATTTGGAAATTGTAGAGGGAGAAGTGCAGCTCAGATTAAATAAGCTGAAATCAAACAAATCACCAGGACCAGATAATATTTATCCTCAAGTTCTTAAGGAGGCTAGTGAGTACATATATAAACTCTTGATACATATTTTTAGGAAGTCACTGCGCACTATATCATCCCATTATATAAAAAGGGTGACAGGGCAGATCCAAGCAACTATAGGCCAGTAAGCCTAACATGCATCACAGGAAAATTAATGGAAAGAATTACAGTATTAAGGATAAGATTGCGCAACACCTAGCAAGGACAGGAGTTATTAGGAACAGTCAGCATGGGTTCAGAAGAGGGAGGTCATGTTTTACTAATATGCTGGAATTCCGAGGAGGCAACAAAAGGATATGATCAAAGTGAAGCATATGATATTATTTATCTTGACTTTCAGAAAGCATTTGAGAAAGTGCCACATGAGAGGTTGGGCGTCAAATTAAAAGAAGTGGGAGTTCAGGGTGATGTTTTTAGATGGGTGCAGAATTGGCTCAGACACAGGAAGCAGAGGGTGATGGCGGGAACCTCTTCAGAATTGGCGTTCCACAGAATGGTGTTCCACAGGGGTCAGTGCTAGGGCCGTGGCTATTTTTAATATATATAAATGATTTAGATAGGAATATAAGTAACAAGCTGGTTAAGTTTGCAGATGATACCAAGATAGGTGGATTAGCAAATAATTTGGAATCAGTTATATCATTACAGAATTTGGATAGCATAGAGGCTTGGGCAGACTTGTGGCAGATGAAATTTAATGTCAGTAAATGTAAAGTATTACACATAGGAAGTAAAAATGTTAGGTTTGAATACACAATGGGCAGTCGTAAAATTGAGAGTACACCTTATGAGAAGGATTTAGGAGTCATAGTGGACTCTAAGCTATCGACTTCCCGACAGTGTACAGAAGCCATTAAGAAGGCTAACAGAATGTTAGGTTATATAGCACGGTGTGTGGAGTACAAGTCCAAGGAGGTTATGCTCAGCCTTTATAATGATATATTATAATAAATTATATTATCTATAATATCTCTATATATAATCTTCATTTGGATCTTGATCTTTGTTTATCTGCGAATGAATTAGAAGAAGAAGCACTAGATGGCAGTAAAGAGACAGCTAAAACATAGGCATTGCATTAAGAATCTCCTCCAGACTTATACTACTGAAGACTGTAGTACTCCAGTCACACCTCAAAACACAGGCATTCAAACTAAACAAATTGTTGTGCTTTAAATTAACTAAAGAGATCTTCATTTAGATCTTGATCTTTGTTTGTCCGCGAATTCCACGCATGCGTAGACCACCTTCCAGTTTAGTATGTTGTTGTTACTCACGGATGTCAACAATGTGCCGGAATAACGAAAGGGGTGGTGGACAGTGTTACGCTGGTTAGCTCCTGAGGCCTGGTTAGAGAATGAGACTGCCAAAGATAAAAGGTACATGTCTATGTAACATATGAATGAAAGAAAGACAGTGGGTAAAATGAATGACAACGTAACAGCACGTTCCGGACATTTTTTTTATTTTTTTATTTATTAATTTTATTACAATCCATACAAAGCAATCAAGTTTTTACAAAAAGAAAAAGAAAAATTGAGTTAAGAACAGATCGATCCCCACCCCTGAGAGAGAGAGTAAGCCAAGCCGCGTTAAATTTTAAGGCTTGTAAACATACCTAAATTAATAAATTCTCTGTGCTTTATGAACTTATTTTAAAATATTACTGATTAGATCCTGCCATGTTTTGAAAAAAGTCTGTACGGATCCTCTAACTGAGTATTTGATTTTTTCCAATTTCAAATAATATAACACATCGGTTTCCCACTGACTTAAAAGAGGAGAGTTTGGGTTCTTCCAGTTTATCCAGTAGTGAATGCAATCACAATTTGTTTGTCTTTCTCAAATTTAAGCCCATCTGGAAGAAGCCCAAACACAGCTGTTAATGGGTTAGGAGGGATTGTGAGTCCAAGGCTATCTGAAAGGTAAGTAAAAATTTTTGTCCAGAATAATGTTAATTTGGTGCAGGCCCAGAACATATGACCTAGTGAGGCTGGGGCTTGGTTGCAACGTTCGCAGGTTGGATCATGTCCTGGAAACATTTTGGAGAGTTTTAATCGAGACAGATGTGCTCGATATATAATTTTGAGTTGTATAATTGTATGCTTTGCACATATGGAGCTCGAGTGAATTCTCTGCATTGCTACTTTTCACTCCTTTTCTGATATATTAATTGAGAGATCTTTTTCCCAGTGTCCTCTTGGATCTTTGAAAGGGAAGGATTGTAAAATGATTTTATATATTGTAGAGATGGAGTCTAAGTCCTTGAGATTGAGCAATATTTTTTCCAGCATGGATGAGGGTGCAAGATGAGGAAAATCTGGAAGGTTCTGTTTAACAAAGTTTCTGATTTGAAGATAGTGAAAGAAATGTGTAGCTGGAATGTTAAATTTGGAATGTAATTGTTCATAGGATACAAAGACATTGTCTATATAAAGATCTCTAAGCAAGTTAATTCCCAATTTTTTCCAGATATTAAAAACTGCATATGTTTGTGAAGGTTGAAAGAGGTGGTTCTCTTGCAGAGGTGCCACAGATAGAAGCTTCTCTGTCTTAAAATGCTTTCTACATTGGTTCCAGATTCTAAGTGAGTGGAGCACAATTGGGTTATTAGTATATTGTCGATAACGTGTGTTTATTGGAGCACAGAGCAAGGAATACAAAAAAGTACTGCAGGATTTTACTTCTATTGCGGTCCAAGCCTGTGTATGTTCTTCTATTTGTGTCCAGGTTCTTATCGCCTGTATATTTGCTGCCCAGTAATAAAACTGGAAGTTAGGTAGAGCCATGCCACCTTCTGCCTTTTGTCTTTGTAGGGTCGCTCTTTTGATGCGTGGATGTTTTGAATTCCAAATAAATTAGGTTATTGTTGAATCTAATTGCTTAAAGAATCATCAATTTATTAATGTATATTGGGATGTTTTGAAATAAAAAAGGAGCTTAGGAAGAATATTCATCTTAACAGTGTTAATTCTTCCAGCTAGTGTGAGATGAAGGGTTGACCATCTATGCAAGCCTTGTTTAATTTTTTCCATGCAGACGGCGAAATTTTGCTGATATAGAGCTTTATGTTTACTTGTGATGTTTACCCCTAGGTATTTAAACTGTTCTGCAATGATAAAAGGTAGGGTATCTAATCTAATATTATATGCTTGAGAATTCACTGGAAAGAGTACACTTTTTTTCAGATTAATTCTGAGACCAGAGATCTTTTGAAATTCTGTGAGTGCTGCTAAGACTTCAGGCAGAGAATTTTCTGGGTCCGAAATATACAGTACCATATCATCTGCATATAATGAGATTTTCTGTTCCAGTCCTTCTCTGCTAATCCCCTTTATCTGATCAGTATTTCGACAATGTATTGCCAGTGGTTCAATGGCAATCTCAAACAGCAGCGGTGACAAGGGGCATCCTTGTATAGTGCCACGTTCTAGTTTAAAGTAGTCTGAGCAAATGTTACTGATGCAAACTTAAGCTTCTGGGTTAGTATACAGTAATTTAATCCATGCACAAATGTTCGGGCCAAACCCAAACTTCTCCAATGTAGTAAAAAGGTATTTCCATTCAATCATGTCGAATGCTTTTTCTGCATCCAATGATAGTAATATTTCTGGGGTGTTTGATTTAGTTGGTGAGTATATTACATTAAACAGGCGTCGAAGATTTGAAGATAAGTGTCGGCCCCTAATAAATCCAGTTTGGTCTTGTGATATTACAGAGGGGAGCACTTTCTCCATCCTTCTGGCTATGATTTTAGAGAGTATTTTAACGTCATTATTCAGAAGTGAAATTGGTCTGTATGATGCACATTGTAATAAGTCCTTATTTTGTTTTGGAAAGACAGTGATTAGTGCTTGGCGAAAGGTTTGTGGAAGAATTTGGTTATCTCTGGCTTCTGTAAATGTTGCTAATAGGAGGGGAGATAGCTGAGCAGAGAATTTCTTGTAAAACTCTGCAGGGTAGCCATCAGGGCCTGCTGCTTTTCCGCCTTGGAGTGACTTTATAGCATCTAGTAATTCTGATAACGCCAGAGGTTTATCAAGTTCCTCCACACTAAGAGCGTCTATTTGTGGTATCTGTAATGTATCCAGAAATGCATTAGATTGTGTATTGTCTTCTTTAAACTCAGTAGTATATAGGGATTTATAGTAGTTTCTGAAAGTGTGTATTATATTTTTGTGTTCGATGATTTTATCTCCGTTCGTGCTAGTGATTACCGAGATTGCGTTGCGCACTTCTTGCTTGTGAATTTGTTGAGCTAAAAGCTTATTAGCTTTCTCTCCATGTTCATAGTAATGATGTCTGGATTTGTCAATTAGTTGTTCAGTTTCTTTAGATGTCAAGAGGTTTAATTCTGAATGTAGAGCCTGCCTCCTCCTATGTAGAGTCTCGCTTGGTAGTCTGGCATGTTCTTCATCTATTTTAGTAATTTCGCTTTTTATCTCTGCTACTTTCTTGGCTTCGGATTTATTTCTGTGGGAAAGATATGAGATAATCTGTCCTCTTAAGAAGGCCTTAAGAGTTTCCCAGAGTATTCCTGCAGAGATCTCGGGGGATGTATTTGTCTCTAGAAACAATTTGATTTGTTTGGATATAAATTCCGTACAATTCTCATCAGCTAATAGAAGCGGGTTGAGGCGCCATCTGCGGGGTGAGTGTATGGGGCTTAGTAATTTCAGCTCCAAGATCATAGGTGCATGGTCCGAAATAACAATAGCATCGTATTTGCAAGATTTAATCTTAGGCAAGAAGTTATTGTCTCTAAAGAAGTAATCAATCCTTGAGTAACAATGATGTACTGGTGAATAGAAAGAATATGTTCTTGAATTTGGGTTTAAAAACCTCCAGGGATCTGATAAATTGTGATCAGTTATAAACTTTGTAATTATCTTTGCAGTGTTAGATGCTGTTCCCCCTGTGGAGGAAGTCCTATCTAAAAGTGGATTTAAAACACAATTAAAGTCCCCAGCCATTATAACTTTATGAGTGATCAGATATAGGAATGGATATGTAATGGATGCAAATAAATTTTGTATAAATTCCTTATCTTCAACATTAGGTGCATAAACATTTATCAAAATCATTTTAGAGTTAGATAAGTCTCCCATGACCATTACATATCTCCCTTTAGGATCCAATACTACATCTGATGCTACAAATGGTACTATTCTATGTATGAGAATTCCCACACCTCTAGTTTTCTTCGTAAAACTAGAATGGAACATTTGACCAGTCCAGTCTTTTTGCAGCCGGAACTGATCCTTGCTTAGTAAGTGGGTTTCCTGTAAAAATACTATTTTAGCATTTAGACCTGCTAGGTGAGAAAGTACGTTCTTTCTCTTTAATTCGTGATTCAGGCCTTTAACATTCCAGCTTACGAAGTTAACTGTCCCATCATGGAGACACTGATTCTGAGTTTTTGGTGTCATTTTATAGTCTTAACTGGAAGTGAGACAGCTTAGGTCTTAATTTCCTATTTCCCCTAGAGTTGTCGCCATTCAGCTTATTATTACGTTGGTAGTTATAATTATAAAGATTGAGAGGATAGATTAGGTATAGATCAGGCCTGCTCTCTTTCTCTCCCCCCCCTTAACCCCCCACCCTCCCTTTTTGCCTCCCCAAGTGAGGCTAAAACCCACTTCACGCAGTCCCAGTCCTCTGACATACCCAGAGACAGAGCACGTCCAAACCACAACAAGCCCCAATGCAGCGGCGTTTTAGGGTTAAAAGACAGAGATATCTATTATCAATATAGTCTTAAAATAATAAATAAAAAATAAAAAAACATTTGCAAGTTTTGCACTTAAAATATATATATAGTCTACAGCAATTTTAGTGCATTAAGATGATACACCCAGATAACAAACCCTTGGGATGGTGTTAAAAATGTGTCCAGAATAAGCATAACAAGTCTTAATGCAGTAATAGCAATAACAATAAACCAAGGGTATGATATTGAACAGTCTCGTTTAGGGTAGAGATGAAATAGAAAAGAAAAGAGAAAAAAGAATATTTAAGCACAATAAAACAGATAGCGCCCTAGTAATACTAAGTAATAATGAGAATATATGAGAATATATGCTGATAAGAACCCGTATTTTAAAACGAATAGATCAGACAGTAGATTGTTAATCCTTGCTTTATCATTAACCGCCATGACTCACTATTATGTATCAGAATAGTCCCGGGATCAGCTTTCTTAATTCCTTTTCTGCTTCTTCCTTGCTAGCGAAGACATAGAATTGACACTGCCATTCCACTTTCAGTTTTGCTGGATACAAGGGGCTGTATTTTACGCTGGCTTGCCGTAACCGCTGTTTAATGTTGTAGAAGGCTGCGCGTTTAGTAGCTGTTGCTGGAGAGAAGTCAGGGAAGATACGAATGTGGTTATTTTCATATATAATATCTTCCTTGTTTCTGAGGAGTGCCATCACCTCTAGCTTAAATGATAATCGTTCAAAACGAACTATAAAAGATCTTGGTCGGGGTCTAACGGTGTTTGATCCGCGTATGCGGTAAGCCGCTGCTATCTCAGATTCTGCTTTAAAGTCCTCCCCGATTATTTTAGAAAAAAGTTCAGCTGCGAATTTCACAGGGTTTGAACTTTCTCGATTCTCAGGCAGACCTTCAATTCTGACATTATACCTTCTACTCCCATCTTCCAAAGCAGCCAGTCTGTCTCCAAGTTTTTTGCATTCGGAGCTGACATTAACTGCTTTTTCCTCGGCACTGGCAGCTAAATGTTCGGCCATTTCAATCAGATTCGTGAATGTCTCCTTGAGATTCTCCAATTGATCAGTAAGCGTGCTCAGTTTAACCGAGTTTTCCTGAATGCGCTCTTCAATTTTACCCAGCACCTGTGGAAGCTTAAGTTGCACCTCTTGACGCAGCCTTTCATTTGCCTGTTGGAATTACTGTCGCAGCCATTTATTGGCCTGTTTCATCTCCTGTTTCAATTCCTGTTTCAGTCTCTCAAGTGCCTTTGCCCTTACTTTCTCATTAGCCTTCTCGCTTTTCTTTATATTTTGCATGAGCTCGCGAGCATCACCTCCAGTTTAGACATTTCAATTGTGCTTTCTTGTACCGTAGATGAAGCAGCAGACTCTGCTGAAGCCGGTGTCCCCGTTGCTCCCGGCTCGCGTAATTGAGGCCGAGGACTTAAAGGCCCTTTCCATTTTCAGTTGATCTTCTCCGATCAGCGAGCTATCCCGCTCTGCACTCACGATTGCACCTTCGCTCCCCTTTTCGCTCTCAGCCGGCGACGGACCGTGGTCCCGAGGAGTCTGTACTTTCGCCCATCTGATCCAGGTCTGTCTCTGAAAGGCCGTATCTTGAGCTGGGGCTTGCTGATCGTAGCTTGGGTGTAGCTTTAGTTTTCGGTTCTTTCGGACCCCCCTTCTTGTTGGCCATGTTTATATGTGCTTACATATACTGTAGCAGTCCCTCTCGGGTTGAATAAATACAAGATATCTCAGGATAATAAGCAAATAATATGAAAAATAACACCGCTGCTAGCGGAGCTCCACTTCAGACGTCCATCTCTCGCATCGGACGAGACCAAAAGCATTCTGGAAATTATTATTGTTACAATGTAGCCAGCGAGTGCTGCGCTTCTCACAGTTGTACCGTGGCTTGCTCACATGTTAGTGAAGTGATCCCTATTTATGCTTTAAAGAGCCTGGATACCTATGTGTCCCCCTTTTATAACCATTGCTCCTTGTATATTGCTTTACTCTTTGGATTGCCACAAAGCAACCTGCGAGATTGGAGAAAGGTTGAGAAGAGATCGTGAGAGGAAACGACAGCGTCATGAAAACGAGACGGACTATGAACGGACAGAAGCAGAAAAGCTCCTACACCACCACATAATTACGATTCGGACAGTGATTCCAAGTAGGCTGTTCCTATCGAATCAATATCCAAGGGTTTTATTTTGTAATTTTGTTTCCCTTATAAAAAATCATAATGCTGTGCGACGAAGGGCCCAGTTCACGACTCGCAGCCGCATTTAAACAGGGAGCCCTTCACAGACAACTTTAACACGCGCAACGTAGTTGGGCACACATGGCTAGTACGAGTAGCAAAATACCCACGCTTAGCAGCGGAGAAGTAGTGTGTTAAAGAAGTTATGAAAAAGAAAAGGAAACATTTTAAAAATTACGTAACGTGATTGTCAATGTAATTGTTTTGTCACTGTTATGAGTGTTGCTGTCATCAAGGATTTGATTATCATTATTTCTTTCAATCAGGTCGTATTTGGAGGACGTGTTGTGTTTAAGTTACATTCTGTGTTTGTCAACCGTTGTAAAGATAACAGGTTTCATTCATCGAAGTGTTCACTACCCAAATCGGTACTCTTGAATCTAAGATGTTTAACAGGCAATCCCGGTATTAACTTGTGGATTTGCCTGCGAATATTTAGCGGCAGCGTGTCTATGAACTTGTGGAATTGCCTGCGAGTATTTAGTGGCAGCGTCTCTATTAACTTGTGGATCTGCCTGCGAGTATTTAGCGACAGCGTCTCTATTAATTTGTGGATCTGCCTGCGAGTATTTAGCGACAGCGTCTCTATAAACTTGTGGATTTGCCTGCGAGTATTTAGCGACAGCGTCTCTATGAACTTGTGGATTTATCTGTGAGTATTTGGCGGCAGCGTCACGAAGCTGTTTCTGTCTAGCTGCATCAGAAAATGTAGCATGACGTCTGACACGCCTCCTTTTTACTGTTTTCTCACAGCTTGGACTGCTGCTGTCATAACCGGTTTGAGTTTACTGGTTTGTTTCAATTACATTAGTATTAGCAGGACTTGTTGTGTTGAAGTGACATTTGGCATCTGTCAAGCGTTGCAAGCATGCAACCGGTTTCAACGATAACTTCGCATCCAGCTTTTGAGAGTTGAAACATTCATAAACATCAAAGTGTCCACTACTCAAATTGTCACCTGTGAATCTAAGATGTTTAAGAGGCATTGGCGGTTCTCCAAAGGTGTAAAATATTTGGCCATTTCGGTACACTTGAAAGTGACAACCGAACAATTCAGTGGCAGCCATCAACTCACATGCAGAACCAAAGGTGAAGGGCTTAAGCATTAATTCATTAAGAACACATGATCAACATCCATTACTAAGGCAGATGGAGACCATGAACAAATTGGGTAAGTTTGCATGGTAAAATACTGTACCTGAGCAAAGTCACCATTAAGCTCTATATGGCGAAAAGATTTTGGACATCTGACCATCACACTTATATAAGTTTGTTGGATATCCCATTACAAAACTATGAGTATTAATATAGACTCTGGCCTGCCTTTTGCAACTGTAACAGCCTCCACTCTTCTAGGAATGCTTTCCACAAGATTGTGTCTGTGCAAATAAGTCACCCAAAAGAGCATTTGTGAGGTGAGGTACTGATTTTAAATTAGAAGACCTGGGGCTTCATAAAAAAAAAAAAACTTACTTAGATTCAATTAGTGCTGGGAGGTGTACCAATTCATACCTAAAACCGTTTTTTATTCTTGTTATAATATGGATTTTTCTTACACCGCAACACCAGTTTAAATAGCCTAAACAACGTTCAGAATGTGGCGCAGCGGGAAACTGTTTAAGTAGGGACCTTTTTCACTGCTACACCGCTAAACACACATGCAATGAAGTACATGCGTTAGTGGAGGTATTGAGCGGTGAAAATGGACAGAGAACATTCCGAAACTGAAGCTATAGCAGACGATAAAGTTGAACATGATGACACAGAAGAACTTTTGCCAAAAAAAGGAGCCATATCTGTTATCTGGAGATACTTTGGTTTTACAAGGTCGGATGTGGACCAAACAACGAATTACTGCAAATGCTGTTGAGCTAAAGTTGTTGCCAGAGGTGGCAACACAAGCAATTTGCTGTACCACCTTAACCGCAAATATGCTTTGGAGTACAATTAATGTATGGAACTAAGATTGTCACCCTCCACGTCCTCAGGTAAAACTGAAAAAGCTAAAGGAAACTCGAGTCAGATGTCACTTGTAGACGCTAGAGGTACTGCCAACGACAAATAAAGCAAGCGGTGGATCGAGATAACCAATGCCATTACAATCCATGTAGCTAACATGCCAGTGGACAGAGATTGTCAACATTAACAAAAAGTGGAGTTGGTTTACAAGCCATATTGACTATTTATTCCTTTTCTAAGACATGTTCAGTGCAATACAACTTTTGACAAGCACCTCTGGATATTTTACTAAGTCTAATGCCACTTTGGATGGTTGAAAATATGCTGTCAAAATTATAGTTTAAGTTATTTGCAAAATTTGTTCAATAAAAAGGTTCTATATTTTGACTGAAACTGTCATGCAATGTGATTCCTTCTCTTCATTAGTGCCACCTTCTTGAAAACTTTATCACTTTATGGGGCCATGCAAACCTGCATTAATACTTGTGTGCACATTAAAATTTCTTTGTACAATGTACAATTTTCATGACAGTGAAATAGGTTCTTCTTAGCCAGTCTACTGCAGTAATTGCAAGAGAAAATGTGGTTAACATCTACTCATGCATAGGGAAAAAAACACCGTTGAATACCGTAAAACCGGTATATTTTTGAAAAACACCGTGATGTAGAATTTTGGTCATACTGCCCAGCATTAGATTCCATTTTAAATTTTTTCTTACTTTCAAAAGGCAAAAACAACACAAACATTAAAAAAATTGGACTTCTAAAAGCATATGTATGACATGTGCCATGCCAAGTTTCTTTATAAATATTAAATTAACTTAAAATGATGTTAGCGTGCACACACTTTTAGCCACTCCCCATCACCACCTTTCCTGAATATCCGCTATCTAATCACTATATACAATGTGATGAGAGACCTGTTTCCTACAAACAATGGAAGAACAGAGGAAAACAAGGTAGAAAACAAAAACTAAGTGAATGTAAACTTGAGGTATTACTGACTGAAGTGAAAAATTGCTGGTCTCTCTGTGGGAGCCACAAATAAAAGAAAAAATGCAGTGGGAGAACTGAGTGAAGAACACGAACACAATAGAGAGATTGGTCTTGTCCATTACGGAAGATGGACGTCTGAAGTGGAGCTCTGTTAGCAGCGGTGTTATTTTTTCTTATTTCTTATTATCCCGTGGTATCCTGAATTTAGCCAACACGAGGAGTTTCTATTAAAGTACATGCAAGCATATATAAACATGAGCAACAAGAAAGGGGCTCAGAAAGAAACGGAAAAGAAACCTAAAGCTACATCCAAGCCTAGACAGACATCAAGTCCAAGTTCAAGGTACGGCCTTTCAGAGACTGACCTGGAACAGGCAGGTGAAAGCACAGACTTCCCAGGACCCCGCTCTGCTGCAGCATCTAAGTTTGAGGAAAAACTGAGAGCACTTGGTGATCAGCTCAAAGACGTTAAGAAATCATTCACAACTTGACTTGAAACAGCCAAACATCTGGCATCCACCGCTGATGGCAACAGCTGCGAATTCCGAATGGAAAAAACTCGGACACAGATTTGCTGCTCTGGAAGATGGATGCAGAAGGAATAATATTAGAATCGAAGGTCTACCTGAGAATCGTAAAAGTCCAAACCCAGTGAAATTTGTAGCTGAACGAGTCTCAAAAATAATTACAGAGGACTTTAAATCAGACACCGAGACAGCAGCAGCTTACCCCATACAATGATCACATACCTCTAAACCTAGGACTTTTGTCGTGTGTTTCATGTCAAAATCACAATCTAAATTTAATGTAATGTCACTTCTCAGACAGAAACAAGAGATTAAATTTGGAAATAACCTCATTCATATTTTCCCTGATTTCTCACCCTCAACAGCTGATAAATGTGCCACTTTTTACTACATTAAACAGAGCTTACAGAAAGTCGATATCAGATACAGCCCCTTGTATCCTGCCAAACTGAAAGTGGATATTCAAGGCAAGCATTACATCTATACCTCTACGGAGGAAGCAGATAGAGAATTAAGAAAGCTGATCCCGACACTTTTCTGAAATACGATCCTGAGTCATACCCTGTCATGGCATGGCAAAGAAGATATTACTGGCTGTCTGATCCGCTTGCAATGATACTGGTACCGTAATTAAACATCCTTTTTCCTTCTCTGCAACTTTCTGTTCATGTTTTAATTACAATTATACGCGTATATGTATGGATGTGTGGAAGAAATTAAATTAGTAACTTTTTTTTTTTTTACTATTTTAAGGAGACTGTTAAACATCATACCCTTGGTTTATTGTCATTGTTATTATTGTATTAGAGTTTACTATGCTTATCCAGGGCCACTTTTTAACACCATTCCCTGGGTTTACTATGTTACTATTTCAAGACTGATGAAGATTATATTGTATGCTTATAATATTTAGACTGCAAAAGATATTGGCAATAGATATCTCAATTTTAATCCTCATATGTCACTGCTGGGGGGCTTGTTTTGTTTTGGACGTGCTCTGTCTCTAGGTATGTCAAAGGACCGGGACTTTGTGAAGTGGGGTCCAGCCTCACGTGGGGAGGAAAAATAGGGGGTGGGGAACTGGGGTGGGGAGAAAGAGAGCAAGCTCTCTCTAATATATCCTTTTAATTCTTTGAATTCTCCACTCAGCTAGCTCCCCTTTTATTAGCAACATTCACAGAAGCTAGAGACAATAAAATTCTACCTCAAACTTTTCACCAAGCATTAATCACCGTCTTTCCTAAACAAAATAAGGACTTAATACAATGTGCATCATACAGACCAATTTCACTTCTGAATAATGATGTTAAGATACTCTCCAAAGTCCTAGCTAGAAGGATGGAGAAAGTGTTGCCTTTGATAATATCACAAGATCAAACTGGATTTATTAAAGGCAGACACTTAGCATCCAATCTTTGACACCTATTTAATGTAAAATATTCACCCGCAAAGTCAAACACCCCAGAGATATTATCATCCTTGGATGCAGAAAAAGCATTTGGTATGATTAAATGGAATTATCTTCTCACTATGTTGGAGAAATTTGGGTTTGGCCCGAACATTTGTGCATGGATCAAACTACAGTATACCAACCCAGAAGCTTCAGTCTGTATTAACAACATAAATTTAGACTACTTTAAACTAGAACGTGGTACCAGACAAGGATGCCCCTTGTCACCACTACTTTTTGCAACTGCCATTGAGCCAATGACAGATCACTGTCAAAATACTTATGAGATCAACTTCTCCTCTGATAATCCCCTTTAACAGAAAATTTCTCTATATGCAGATGATATGGTACTGTATATATCACACCCACAAAATACTGTGCCTGCAGTCCTAGCAGCACTAACAGAATTTCAAAAGATTTCAGGTATCAGAATTAATTTGACTAAAAGTGTGCTCTTTCCAGTGAATTCTCAAGCACAAAATATTAGATTCGACACCTTCCCTTTTATCATTGCAGATCAGTTTAAATATCTAAGGGTAAACATCACAAGTAAACATAAAGCTCTTTATCAACAAAATTTCGCCGTCTGTATGGAAAGATTAAGGAAGACTTGCATAGATATTCAACCCTTCATCTCACTTTAGCTGGAAGAATTAACATTGTTAAGATGAATATACTTCCAAAGCTTCTTTTTTTATTTTAAAACATTCCAATATTCATCAAAAAATAGTTTTTTAAGAAATTAGATTCAACCATAACCTAATTTATTTGGAATTTAAAACATCCACGTATCCAAAGAGCGACCCTAGAAAGACCTAAGGCAGAAGGTGGCATGGCTCTACCTAACTTTCAATTTTATTACTGGGCAGCAAACAAACTATAAAAACCTGGACATGGACACATATACAGTAGATGATCATACACAGGCTTGGTCCGCAATAAAAATAAAATCCTGCAGTACTTCTTTATATTCCTTGCTTTGTGCCCCAATAAATGCAAGTTATCGCCAATATACTAACAACAACCCAACTGTGGTTCACTCACTCAGAATATGGAACCAATGTAGGAAGCATTTCAAGATAGAGAAGCTTTTATCTGTGCACCTCTGCACGAGAACCACCTTTTTCCACTCTCTCAAACATATGCAGTTTTTAATATCTGGAAAACATATGGGATTAAATCACTTTGAGATCTGTACATAGACAACGGCTTTGCATCCTACGAACAATTACCATATTTTTTGCTCCATTTGACACACTTTTTTTTCCCCCAAAAAGAAGGGTGTAAATGTCTGTGCATCTAATGGAGCAAATATTGCGTCACAGACCATGATGTGTATTACCTGACAAAAGTCGACATCCAGGGGTAAAGGGAGACGATCAGCTGTTAATGGCAACAAAACTCACCATTACATTACAGGTATTCCCTCGCTGCTTGGAGGAATGTTAGACTCATTGACTCGGCACCTAATCCTTGCTTGTGCATGACTTACAAAATGTAAATAAATGTAAAAAATGGCAAGATGGCATCGACATCTCACAAGGGAGAGAAGCGAGTGCAGAAAACAAAATACTCAGCAGATGATGTTTTGAGCATTATCGTTGAGTCGGACTCTGATTTTTCAGAATCTGATTTTGTTGAGAATGATAAGGAGATCGAGCAAGAGAGTGAGGACACCAGCCGATATCACCCCAGCTGAGTGCATTCACATAGCCGATGCACCTACGGCAAGGGTCGTGTGGGAGGAATACCCAGACATTGATCCGTGGGAGCCCAACTGGCTACCGGACTTCACAAGACAGCATGGCTTGCTGTTGGATTTGAAAGATTATCAGCCGCAGGACTACTTCAAGCTGTTCTTTCCTGAGGCTGGCTTTCAGCTATTTTCAGACGATGCAAACAGTTATGCGGAGCAATTTTTTGAATCTCGGGCTGCACTTGCATCGCATTCTAGTTTTTCAAAGTGGAAACCCACAACAAAAGATGAGATGAAGGGCTTTGTGGGATTACAAATAGAGACGGGACTAGACTAGTGATATAACTTCAGGAAGCATTTGTCCAAACGTGCTTTGACCCCTGGTGTCTTTGGACAGGTTATGCCGCGTAATAGGTACTTGCTCCTGCAAAGTGATTGTGAACAAACTGAGCTTCATAAATTCTGACACTAGCAATGAGGAGTTCTTGGGGTTTCCAGAAAACTAGAAGAGTGCTTGGACCTTAAAGTCTCTCCTCATTTGTTAGTGACAGTGATGATGGTTCTTGAAAGCGCTGTTGAATTTACATGGTTGAAATATTATTCTGCTATATTTTAGTAAATATATTAGTATACCATTTGGTTCAGAATATTTTTTTTTTTTGTTTTCCTCCTCTAAACCTAGGTGCATCTAATGGTCAGGTGCGTCTTAAGGAGCGAAAAATACGGTATATTCCAAATTTAACTTTCTAGCAACACATTTCTTTCACCACCTTCATATTAGAAACTTTGTTAAATAGAACCTGCCCAATTTTCCTCACCTCCCACGTCCCTCTATGCTGGAAAAATATTGCTCAGTTTTGAGGACTTAAGACAGCATTTCTGCAATATATAAAACCATTTTACAGTCCCTCCCTTTCAAAGATCCAAGAGGACAGTGGGAAAAGGATCTCTCACTGAACATATCAGAGAAGAAGTGGAAGGTAGCAAGGCAGAGAATTCACTCGAGCTCCATATGTGCAAAGCATACAATTATTCAACTCAAAATTATATATCGAGCATATCTGTCTCGTTTAAAATTGTCCAAAATGTTTCCAAGGCAAGATCCAACCTGCGAACACCGCAATCAAGTTCCAGCCTCACATGCTTTGGGTCTGCACCAAATTAACATCATTCTGGACCAAAATTTTTAAATGCCTTTCAGACAGCCTTGGTGTCACAATCCCTCCTAACCCATTAACAGCTGTGTTTGGTGTACTTCCAGATGGGCTTAAAGTGGAGAAGGACAAACAAACTGCTATTGCCTTTACTACACTATTGGCACATAGACTTATCTTGCTCAACTGGAAGAATCCTAATTCCATCCATCCATCCATTTTCCAACCCACAATATCCTAACTGCAGGGTCACAGGCGTCTGCTGGAGCCAATCCCATCCAGCACCGGGCGCAGGGCAGGAAACATAGAATTACTAGACGCCGCATGACTAGCAGCATCGTACGTCAACGTCGCCACCATATTTAAAGTGCCACTGCTGTGGGGTGAAGTAGTGGATAAAGATGCCTCATGCATGTGCTGCTTGGGATTGTACAAACCGCTGTATGCTCCAAACCATATCCCGGGGGATTACATTTCACAGGTAAGCCTAAACAATTGTTTTGGTCATATTTGGCCTTTAGAAAATCCCGTTTTATAATCTTAACTTTAGCTATGCCAGGCTATGCTACCAAAGCTGTGCATTCATGTGCTCAAGTGAGCCGCCAAACAACGTTTTGGCTAAATGTATTTAGTCACTAACTATGTAGATTGTTGTTAGCTGTTAACATTTGTCAAACTTTGAAGGTTTCCCAAAGAAATCCACCTCAGGAAGCAGTGGGAGGTAGCCCTTAGACGGATTTTTGAGAAAACTGTCCTGTGATGTGTGCCATGCTAGTGTGGTAACAGATGCTGTACTGGCGTCATATGATCAAAGCTACTACTTGCTCACATTATAAAACAAAGGAGGTTTGATGATTCCTTCTGAGGGTACAATCAAGGTGGTCAAAGTAGCTAAGCATTTTATCCGAGAGTTGATATTAGGGCAAGCTGTCAGTGCATCTTTGATCAATCAGTTTGTTCGGGCTGAGATTGGTTCAGGTGATGTGTTTTTCCTCAAGGAGAACATTGAGGAAACACAGTTTGAAATTGACAACCATCATTTCATGCTCAAATCTTTAGTTGTGTCTGTCTTCCACAAACTAAGGCTGCACTATATTGCCAGACTGAATACTCTAAAATTACAGAGTGGCAACACACGGAAAAAGCTATGCAAGACAGTTCTGTTTCAAGGATTTTAAATACTATCCTGTATATATTTAAGTAACCACATTGTGTGTGTATGCGTGTGTGTGTGTGAGAGAGAGAGAGAGATTGAGAGAGGAATGAGTGAAATGTTTTCAAAAATTATTAAGCCAATTTGTATACAATAAAATTGCTTATTTTTG
Source organism: Polypterus bichir lapradei (assembly GCA_026402145.1). Lineage (NCBI taxonomy): Eukaryota > Metazoa > Chordata > Cladistia > Polypteriformes > Polypteridae > Polypterus > Polypterus bichir. The sequence continues at coordinate 14,898,572 of JANRMT010062821.1, read as the reverse complement.
TCATTGAGTGTATCATTTCACTGTTAAAAGAAAGACCAAACTGCCAGTTGCAGTCTTACTATTTTGACTTTCAGACATTGCTCAAGTTTTCATCTCAATAATTGCCATTATTAGTGTATAAATGAATATAAATAATTGCATTTAAACGATTCGCCAAAATCTGTTTTATGTAAACAATACTGTTTTAAACGTTATTGTTTTTCATCAGAAAACCAGGTTTCCACGTCTACCTATATTAGTTTAAATTGCAATTTTGCCACTCGCAATATGGCGGACGCGCTAACGTATCGTGTCGACTGGGCAACACAGTGAATGCGGCATCTACCTATATATGTCTATGGGAAACATACCCTGGGCAAGGCGTCAGCTCACCGCAGGGCACACATACACACCCCAAGCACACACTAGGGACAATTTAGGATTGCAAATGCACCTAACTTGCATGTCTTAGGACTGTGGGAGGAAACCGGAGGACCTGGAGGAAACCCACGCACTCTTCTTTTAAGTCAGTGGGTAACTGATGTTATATACTATTTGAAACTGGAAAAGATCAAATTTGTACTTAGAGGATCTGTGCAGAACTTTTTCAAAACCTGGCAGGATCTAATCAATAAAAATTTAGAATAAGCATTTTCTTCTCCATTTATCTTTATTTACTTATTAATTCATCTATTTACTTATTTTTACTAGCTTTAAGTTTTACTCTGCCGGCCATGCTCTCTTTCTCAGTGGTGGGGGTTGATTTGTTTTCAATCCTATTTTTTTAAAAATTGATCTATTTGTATGGAATGTTGTGTGATTACAATAAAATCAATAAAATTAATAAAAATAAAAAACAAAAAAAAAGAAAAAAGAACACAATAGCAATGTGCCATCATGAACTGTGGCACACTGCACATGCAGAACTGTGAAACAGTAAGAACATTCTCTTTGAAAAAAAAAGAAAAAAAAAAAACATAAAATAATTTTGCCAAGTAACATCAATGTCACATTACTGTTCTCTTTACATTCTGCCATTGCCTGGATCTCCTGAGGCCATCTGCGTTTCTGCGCTACTCAACAAAAATGCAGCAAATTTTTATGGAATTGTACAGCAGTGTGCCGCCCAACAGATCCAAACACTGACATTAACCTTTTAACAAAGCAATGGTCTGTTCTATAACCAATCATGTCCGGGAGTCTTTAATTACATCTCCTCTCTTGTGGTGTACCCATTATCACCTGAAAGAAAGATTATGCAAGTTGCTTGTGATGTTCTAAAATTAAATTCAATCCTGTCAATTAGGCTTACTTACCAAGAAACCAACTCTGAAGTCTGCTTTACCCACTACTATTTTGTAAAATAAAGGAATATTAGTCAGACACATTTGGTTATCACATACAGTACAGGCCAAAAGTTTGGACACACCTCCTCATTCAATGTGTTTTCTTTATTTCCATGACTGAAGGCATCATAAATATGAATGAACACATGTGGAGTTATGTACTTAACAAAAAAAGGTGAAATAACTGAAAACCATGTTTTATATTCTAGTTTCTTCAAAATAGCCACCCTTTGCTCTGATTACTGCTTTGCACACTCTTGGCATTCTCTCGATGAGCTTCAACAGGTAGTCACCTGAAATGGTTTTCACTTCACAGGTGTGCCTTATCAGGGTTATTTAGTGGAATGTCTTGCTTTATCAATGGGGTTGAGACCAGCAGTTGTGTTGTGCAGAAGTCAGGTTAGTTGGACGATCATTTATTTTTCAACAGGACAATGACCCCAAACACACCTCCAGGCTGTGTAAGGGCTATTTGACCAAGGAGAGTGATGGAGTGCTGTAAATGGTCATGAAAATAAAGAAAACACATTGAATGAGGAGGTGTGTCCAAACTTTTGGCCTGTACTGTATTAACTGAATTAAATTGCTTTCTGTTTAAAAAAGCAAGTTTTTCTGCGATGGTGCTTTTACTGCAATATATGTCCACAGTAAATTGTACAGATTACATTAGGAAAATCAGAATAGCTGCAGTTGCCTTTTGATTTTGGCTTGCTCAACCTGACAGTAAAGACACTGCCATGTATCTAAGTAGCATCTTAAGTATACCATTCCATACAGATGTCATGATGAGGCTCAGGGTGATTGCATGATTCCTGATCGGTCAAGCCTGTTTACGATAAAAGGCACTTACCGTCAAAATCCCTACGGTTTTTATTACTTGTAATAGAATGGGGATTGTGTGATTTCTGCATAATGGTCTCTATAATGTAGTCTCCAATTCAGCATAGGAAAGAAAGCTTAGAGAAGTATATATCAGCTTATAAGCCAGCCTTCAATATGAGCAAAAAAAGTATCCCTATTCTTGAATGCTTGCCATTTGTGATATCTTCCAAAAGAGCCAAGACTGCAATTGCCAGTGTTCACTTCATTGTCCTGTTATTTGGAGTCGCTAAAATACCAACACCAAAAAAGTCTGCGTAGGAATGGAATGTTGAGTAGGTATGGGAACTGGTTTTGACGAAGTTCATGTTTTAGAAATCCCTATTTGTATGCCAAGCATACAAGGACATAGTCATGCTGGAATAGAAAATGATCGTCCTTAACCTGCTGCCATAAAGTTGGAAGTGCACAATTCTCTAAAATGTCTTTGTATGCTGGTGGCATTCTCTGGAACCAAAGGGCATAGCCCAAACACCGAAAAATAACCACAGACCTTTATCCCCCTTACACTAAACTTTACAGTAGGTGCTATCTAGCTGAGGAGAAATTTCATGTACTGAGATGTGGTAAATGTGGCATTCTATGAAAGTGCCACTGAGCTCTTTAGTATGACCCATTCTGCTGCCAATGCTCGTCACTGGACATTGCACAGCTATGTGCTTGGTTTTGTGCATGTTAACAATGGATGTGACTCATATACCTGAACTCAGTAATTTGGAGGGATGTCCTCATAGTTTTTCACACCACTGTATATGGCCAAATCTATTTGCCCCCTTCCTGATTTCTTATTCTTTTGCATGTTTGTCACAAAAAATGTTTCTGATCATCAAACACATGTAACCATTAGTCAAATATAACACAAGTAAACACAAAATACAGTTTTTAAATGATGGTTTTTATTATTTAGGGAGAAAAAAAATCCAAACCTACATGGCCCTGTGTGAAAAAGTAATTGCCCCCTTGTTAAAAAATAACCTAACTGTGGTGTATCACACCTGAGTTCAATTTCCGTAGCCACCCCCAGGCCTGATTACTGCCACACCTGTTTCAATCAAGAAATCACTTAAATAGGAGGTGCCTGACACAGAGAAGTAGACCAAAAGCACCTCAAAAGCTAGACATCATGCCAAGATCCAAAGAAATTCAGGAACAAATGAGAACAGAAGTAATTGAGATCTATCAGTCTGGTAAAGGTTATAAAGCCATTTCTAAAGCTTTGGGACTCCAGCGAACCACAGTGAGAGCCATTATCCACAAATGGCAAAAACATGGAACAGTGGTGAACCTTCCCAGGAGTGGCCGGCCGACCAAAATTACCCCAAGAGCGCAGAGACGACTCATCCGAGAGGTCACAAAAGACCCCAGGACAACGTCTAAAGAACTGCAGGCCTCACTTGCCTCAATTAAGGTCAGTGTTCACGACTCCACCATAAGAAAGAGACTGGGCAAAAACGCCCGCATGGCAGATTTCCAATACGCAAACCACTGTTAAGCAAAAAGAACATTAAGGCTCATCTCAATTTTGCTAAGAAACATCTCAATGATTGCCAAGACTTTTGGGAAAATACCTTGTGGACTGATGAGACAAAAGTTGAACTTTTTGGAAGGCAAATGTCCCGTTACATCTGGCGTAAAAGGAACACAGCATTTCAGAAAAAGAACATCATACCAACAGTAAAATATGGTGGTGGTAGTGTGATGGTCTGGGGTTGTTTTGCTGCTTCAGGACCTGGAAGGCTTGCTGTGATAGATGGAACCATGAATTCTACTGTCTATCAAAAAATCCTGAAGGAGAATGTCCGGCCATCTGTTCGTCAACTCAAGCTGAAGCGATCTTGGGTGCTGCAACAGGACAATGACCCCAAAACACACCAGCAAATCCACCTCTGAATGGCTGAAGAAAAACAAAATGAAGACTTTGGAGTGGCCTAGTCAAAGTCCTGACCTGAATCCAATTGAGATGCTATGGCATGACCTTAAAAAGGCGGTTCATGCTAGAAAACCCTCAAATAAAGCTGAATTACAACAATTCTGCAAAGATGAGTGGGCCAAAATTCCTCCAGAGCGCTGTAAAAGACTCATTGCAAGTTATCGCAAACACTTGATTGCAGTTATTGCTGCTAAGGGTGGCCCAACCAGTTATTAGGTTCAGGGGGCAATTACTTTTTCACACAGGGCCATGTAGGTTTGGATTTTTTTTTCTCCCTAAATAATAAAAACCATCATTTAAAACTGCATTTTGTGTTTACTTGTGTTATATTTGACTAATGGTTAAATGTGTTTGATGATCAGAAACATTTTGTGTGACAAACATGCAAAAGAATCAGAAATCAGGAAGGGGGCAAATAGTTTTTCACACCACTGTAGTGCACCATCATAAAATTAAAAATCTTTTTCAAATCTGCAATTGGAAACAACAAGCTAACAAAGTGTGCACCTTAACAAAATCAAAGTAAACTGTGAAGCTTTAATCATATAGTTTTAATGTATATTTACTGTTCAAGATGTTCAGATATTTATATAAAGCTTTTAGCTCAAAAAAAATTACCTCTCCATAACCTATCAGCGAAAAGCAAAGGATTAGTTTTCTAAATGTGAACAAAGGTTAGACTACTAAATAAATTTATATTCGGAATAACCTTGGTTCTGTGTTATTTTTGAATGAGCAAAAGAAATTACTAAATTAATAAATTACAGAATTACTCATGCAGTAAAATTAATGGAACAAAACATTACTGTGCAGTAAATACAAAAGTATATTAAAGAGTAAAATGTTTATAATAATGCCCAGACAATTTAAATAAACTTAAATAATTTTCTATGCATTTTGAACTTGCTGAAGAAACAAATTAATTTTCTTCTGTCTTTTTAATATTTCATACTAAAGATTAGGATAAAAAGTAATCAATATAACCCATCATGCATGTTTGTTTGCCTCATACCCAAGATGCGCCACTACTCCTTCCTAATTGTTTTTGAAAGTTATGAAGGTTTATGCTTCATTGGCATGACTTGGTACTTTGTTACAGATTTCCAAGATCCCTTCAGTGAAGAAGCACTTACTGGATTCAGCCTTAAATGTACTTCCCCTTAATTGAAAACTGTGTCCTTAAGCATGTGATTTACGAGATAACTCGAAGAATTCTGCTTCATCAATAAAAAAGGCCCTTGAGAACTGTGAAGACCTGTGTTAGGTCTCCATGCAGTCTTCTCTGCTCCAGACTAAATCTTTAGTTTGCTAAGAGTAAGACACACCCTTTAGTACAGAAAATGAACTTGGTTTCCTCTTCTCTGTACAGTTAGTGCTGCTATGTCTCTTTCGTAGCATAGCTACACCCAGAACTCCAGATGTGGTTTCACTAAAATGTTACAGAGTCTGAGCATAACATCTCTTGGTATACAAGGGACTGTTTTACCTAAAATATTATTTGCTTTTCTAAACTGCTTCTTTACATTGCTCAACCTAATAGATGGGTGCATCAAGCAAACCTTCACATCCTTTATGGAGGTTGCTTACAATAGGCTAGTGTCACTCATTTTGTATTTATGATTAATAATCTTCTTTCTAGAATGCTGCACTTCACAATTTTCTATGTTAAACTTAATTTTCCAAGTGTTCATTCTCCTCTGAACACTCCCCATTACATTTAAGAGTAAATACAGTAATCCCTCCTCGATCGCGGGGGTTGCATTCCAGAACCCCCCGCGATAGATGAAAATCCGCAAAGTAGAAACCATATGTTTGTATGGTTATTTTTATATATTTTAAGCCCTTATAAACTCTCCCACACTGTTAACATTATTAGAGCCCTCTAGACATGAAATAACACCCTTTAGTCAAAAGTTTAAACTGTGCTCCATGACAAGACAGAGATGAAAGTTCTTTCTCACAATTAAAAGAATGCAAACATATCTTCTCTTCAAAGGAGCGCCGTCAGGAGCAGAGAATGTCAGAGAGAGAGAGCGAGATAAAAGCAAACAATCAAAAAATCAATACGTGCTTTTAAGAATGCCGAAGCACTGCGATAAAGCAGCATTTTGTAGAGGAGCGTCCGTATCCTCTAGGCAAACAGCCTCTGTGCAAACAGCCCCTCTGCTCACACCCCCTCCGTCAGGCGCAGAGAATGTCAGAGGGTGAGAGATAGAGAAAAGCAAACAATCAAGCTCCGTGCGGGAAGCATATCTTATATCATTGAGGAGTTTTAGTTAATATGTAATACATGCTCTGATTGGGTAGCTTCTAAGCCATCCGCCAATAGCGTCCCTTGTATGAAATCAACTGGGCAAACAAACTGAGGAAGCATGTACCATAAATTAAAAGACCCATTGTCTGCAAAAATCCGCGAACCGGCGAAAAATCCGTGATATATACTTAGATATGCTTACATTTAAAATCCGCGATAGAGTGAAGCCGCGAAAGTCGAAGCGCGATATAGCGAGGGATTACTGTATTACATAGGTAAAGCAAAAATAATACAGTTAAGTAGATGAACCTATTGATATAGGAATATGATGACTTTAGGCTGTTATAGTTATTATGGAAGAATGGAATTAAAAATATAGTTATGGTGAAATCTACTTAAAAGCAGATGACATAAGAGATTAAATGAATCTTTTAAGTGAGATTTCCACTGATGGAATTATGTAAATAAACTGATTTACTACCCCTTGTAAAATGGTATGGTACGCTGGTAAGTTTGGAATCAAAGGACAAATGTTTATCACCCTATTAGACAGATCAACACAGACTTTACTGTAGAATCTCAAAGAAAGGGTGGACACCCAGCTGGCCCAGGTCTCCAGGACTATGTCAACTAGCCAAATCTTGATAATAATTTTACTGGACAGATAGTTAAGTTCAATTTATGTTAACCAGTTTGCAACTGTTTTGTTTTACTGTGTGTTTAAACAGATCTGTATCTGTATGTGCATTCATTAGCTAATTAGTAATTTGTAAAGTGTGGGTAAAGGCATTTATGAAATTTATATTAATAAGTAAGTATCTCCACTCATTCCTACATCCATTAATAATATCTCATGAAAAAAACAAATAGTATTTCAAGTGGTGTAGATAAGCATACTTCATCACATCCCAACTATTATGCACTTGGTGATAAAAATGACAAATGTTTGATTCAGCTTTGCTCTCTGTATGTTTACTATACGAGCAGTTATTGTATACACTGATCATTTTTCAAAGATTGACAACCCCAGCTTCTCAGAAACAGACAGCCTGTGTTAATCGTCTACTGGCAAAAGCTAAGAATAATATTTATTGACATGGCACTGAGTGCCACATGCAAACCTGCCCTTGCTGTGCACTTCTCAAACTGCCACACAGAATCATAAACTTTTATTTCTCTGTCTGAAATGTATACATACCACTGAATATATTTATTAAACTAGAATAAAACTGCAAATGAAAACACCATATGTATCTTTGTGAAGTTTTTAATACATTGGAATTTTAAACTACCCAATGTATCTTCAAAATTAATTATAAAGTATATTTAACCGAACAAGCTACTAAATACAATAACATAACTAGGGAAAGTCTAGACAGATAATGAATAAAGAATATATTATATGCATAAGTTATGCCAGCACTATTCCAGGTACAGCACTGCTCACATGGTAGCTACAATTATACCTGCATAAAGTGTAGATAGCAATTAGCACAAAAAAATAAAAAAAAAATCACATCACACAAATAAATTGCCTACTTAAAATTGCCATGAGATCATAAAATGAAAACGGATGACCTGATGCGAGTAAGGGCAAGTGTGGGCAGGTGTGTATTATGTGATGGACTTGTGAGTCATTCAGGGTTGATTCCTACCTTGGACTAGCTGGCAAAAAAATCTAAGGCTCTGAAGCACTATACAATGTGAAGTACATTTCAGAAAAGAGAATGATTGAAAAGCTGATGAGATGATAAACTGTATTAATTAGATATTTTTAAAAGGTATGAATAAGTATTTCAAATATTTTAGCATTTTGCTAGTATACAATTGAAAAAACGAATATGTAAATAAAAACATAACAGAATTCATTTCTGCATGAAGATGAACATTTACTAAAGTTTCATTGCTTCTCTCTTGAGCCGTAAATAAGTATAAACTAACAATCCAGATTCAAGTTGCCTACTACTACTACATATATTGCTGCTTGCGTCCATCGTTCCCTTGCTTTTGTGCGCGATGCGCTGAAAAAAATAGACAAAATTATGTCTTTGGAAATAATTAATGTTGATGGAGTACAAATGCCTCACCGCGTAGTAAATATCACGGGGGTTCAAAAGGGCGACCTCAACATAGAAAAAAAGTTTAAATTTCATCACAAAAATAACAGAAACAACGAGTATTAAAGTAATACCGCTCAAATGCAATATAACCAAATTAATGAGTTTGTATAAAATATCAAATTGATCTACATATTGAATTGCCTTAAGAAGCGGTCAACTTAAAAGTCGGTCGCCTTAAAAGGCGGGTCAGCCTAGTTTAATTATAAAATACGTCCTACATCAGTAAAAGGTGGGCTTGTTAATAAGCCTATAGTGTGCCTATAGTGTGCCTCTTGAAAAACAGTATAACTTGATCAGCAACACCTGATAACTTCAAGGTAAGTTTTGAAAGAGATATAGACAGTGACTAAGCCTGCTTCTCAAGGATTTAAACATACCCTGCAAAATTTAATAAGTTACAGAACTTTTTCAGATTTTAAAAACAACCCTTTTTTGTGTACAATACCAGATGTAGCACCACTTCTACTTTTCCAAAGTGTTGAAATCCTAGCCATCTTACTGTAGTACAATGGGAAAGCAATATATATCATATTATTTAAAATTAGACAGTTACATTTACTGAACAAGAAAAAAACTCAGAAATTCAGTATACAGAAGTTCTCATTTAACCCATAACCCATTTATTTAAGTTGCAAATATTCAAATCCTTCAACATATAAATATAATTCATATTCTGCAGACCTGGAAAAGTTCTAATACTTATTGTCTAGAATTAGTTTTAGCTTTATATTTAATCTACCTTTACCACTAATGTTATGTAACACATTTGGAAAATTATTCAGCTCTTGACCCTTTATTCACATACTGTAAATGACTGTCATAACCTTCGATTTTGGTCAATTTTAGGTGGAAGTTTTTATTTGTACATCAAACACTATTTTTCACATCACTGTAAAAAAAGAAAGAAAATTATAAAATATTAAAAAAGCTAAATTTCAGAAACTGAAATGTTTCAATTTGAAAGTATTTGTCATCACTTATTTAAAGGAGCAATCTCATGTGATAGCTATGAGAGAAGATTTAATGAAATATGTATTAATTTTGCACAAAGTGATGGAGTAAGATTTGCTCTTTTCTCCTTGCAAAATTGCACACGCTACTTTATTCCAGGTTACTTGGGAAGCAGCAGTGGATAGTAACTTTTAGGTCTCACCACAGATGTTTGGTCAAGACTTTGACTGGGCAATCCAAGGACATCTTTATTTTAAGCCACTTTTTTGTTGTCCAGGCAGTGAGCTTTGTGTCACTATCCTGTTGAAAGACAAGCTTCCTTCCCATTTAAAGCTTTCTGGCAGACTGGTGCAGGTCTGCAGCACTCATCTTTCCATCCATCATGACCAGATGGCTATGCCCTACTGCTAATAACATGATTCTGCCACTACCATATTTTAAAATTGGGATGGTGTTACCAGGATGATGTGCACTGTACGATTTAGGCCACACATACTGCTTAGTGTTGATGCCAAAAAGGTAAACTTTTGTCTCTTTAAATCAAAAGATTTTCTGCCAAATCTTGGCAGTATCTACCAAGTGATTTTTTGCAAAAGCTTTGTACATATAGGAAATGACAGGATTTCTTTCAGCAACCTTCAATAAAGGTTCTGAGCCATGCACATCCTTTCCAGTTGTAGTCACTGACTTCTGCAACTAAGTCAGCGTGAAAAATGGCATCATCATAGCCTGTGTAACAAGTGTTATTTTTGTTTGGTGACTACAGGTAAGTTTAGATGGCTGAGCTGACTAGTGTCACACACGTGTGCATGGGAGGCAGCTGAAGGGCTTAGAGAGAGGACTGATTATACATCTGCCCAGGGGGTGGGGGCGGGGTACGCTAACGCTCTTTCTGAGTTCTCTACAGGTCTTTCCCGGGAAATCCCACCAGGAGCCGACACCTCGAAGAGGGACACATCCCTTCCGGTTCCGGCACCGAGAACGACATGGCATTTACTCCTCCATCCATCCATTTGTAACCTGTGCACTCCTGTAAAATTAAGATAGCTCACTTTAGATCATATTTCAAAATTTCAGTTTTTTCATGGGCAATATCTATGGTACAGGAACATGCCTTTTGTTCTGGTCAAATTTATTTTCAGTACTGTTCAAGACAAATCTAGGATGGAAGATAATGGTGCCATGTTAACACACTGTAAAAAGTATAGAAAAATCTCTGCACTCAGGCTTCAAATCAGTCTTTAAGCAAAGTAAACAGGATCCAGGATATAAATGCCACACACTTTTTTTTCTGCTGATCAATTCATGGCTCACAACAATTAGTAATCAATTAACTTTAGGCAAGAAAAAGAAAAGGCACTCCACATGATATTTCCACTCAAACATGTCAAACAAAGCTGCAGCAAAAGCTTTTTCAGTGATTGGAGATAAAAGTACTGTGAGTTTTAAACACAAATATTTTTCCTTTTTTATTTAAAAATTTTGCAGGTCATTTACCTTTGTCAATAACCAATGACATCCTCTGTGCATGCAAGGATGTGATGGTGACACGCTGCATTTTAGAAACATGTTTCTTTGCTTTTCCACAGTAGTAAGTCTCCTGTTTGTGGACCACAGTTATCAGACATTCAACTCTCATGTAAGAAACACCATTTTATTCAGAGACACATACAGTAGGATGATTGCTTCAAATATAAAATGTAATTTTGTTTTTGAATTATTACTGGAGTAATTCATAAAACTATTGTTTTGCACCCTGTTTATCCAATTTAGGATTGCGCAGGGTCAGAGCCTATCCAAAAAGTACTGTGCAGGAAACTAACCCGCATGTGGAGTTCATTACTGGGCACCACCACACACAAACACACATTCACAAATGTTTTTAGGGTACAAGAAAAAAAGCTAGAGAACTACTTGAGAAAGCCACAGGAAGAACATGAGACTACATCTGCATTTGTACATTCAAAAAATATTAACTGATTAAAAACAGTTAATTAAAAAAATGGTCTAATACTTTCCAAACATTTTATCATCTAAACCTTAATCTATACTAATGGAGCAAGGATTTGAGCAAATCCTTCTGAACTGCTAGACTCTCTTCCAGGAGACAGAGTGAGGTCAAGGTCAAGGAAGAAATGGGAACAACAACCAGTCATTAGAAGGCACATGATCCCACAAGGGAATTCATTGAACTGTTCTGTCTTACTAATAATGCAGGCAACTGGTGTACTACCATGAAGATATGGGCCTTTAAAGACGACTCACTGATTCAAAAATTCAGGTCTAAGAAGCTTTTAGAAAAATTGTAGGCCAAAGTTCCTGTACATCTAAGGGAGGCCAATTTTTCTTCTTCAAAATGTATCAGTACCCAGGACGCATGTCATTCTCCTGCTTTGGGGTGGCAATGCCCTTACCCCTTTCTGGGGTAACTGCATTTTGGGTGTGTCCTACCTTCTGTACTGGCACAATGACATACATGTTCCCCCCTTCTTACTATGGCCTAGCTGTGTGCTGCATCTCTCCTGTACCAACCTTTTCTGCCTGTAACTTCCCTGTTGACCAGAAGACCTCTCTCCAAGTATAAATAGAAAAGTCACCAAATTACCTTATCATCACAATCAATTTCTCCAAAACAATGGAGTGTAAAACAATTTTAAAAAAATGCATCAGTAAATTAGAGCATGAAATCTTCATCAACAAGGTGCAGACTGTAGAAAGTGTATTTTATTTGGCAGCAGTGACAATATAGTGTGTCATGGTGAATTATGTGGATAATTTGTTCTTGTGCATGTTAAAAATTACTTCCAGAAAATTCCAGAATTACTTTCAGAAAATAAGGGAAGGTAATTGTTGCTTCTGTGAATGATAGCTTGCAGCCTTTTTCTTGCCTACAAAAACAAACAAAATTAAGCACAATAATATAATTTAACAGTAACACTTAATTTTAAATAGCAACTAGCAAAATACCCGCGCTTCGCAGCGGCGAAGTACTGCATTAAAATTTTTATTAAGAAGAAAATTTAACCTTTTTAAAGTGAGGGAAAATATGGCAATAATTATTTGTTAAGGATCTCTTTGTATACCACGTTGTCAGTTCGGCCCTCCGGTTGTAATATGACCAAGCTGTGCGCTGAGCTTACTCTTGAGCATGCAACTTACAGTTGGCCATGTGAACAGTAATCTTGTTTCAAATCTCACAGCATGGATTGCTGCTGTCATAATCGATTTCAGTTTCATGGTTTGTTTCAATTACGACAGTATTTGCAGGACTTGTGTTGAAGTGACATTCGGCATCTGTCAAGCATTGTAAGCTTACAACCGGTTTCATCGATAACTTCACATCCAGCTTTTGAGAGTTTAAACATTCATAAACATCAAAGTGTCCACTACTGAAATTGTCACCTATGAATGTAAGATGTTTAAGAGGCATTGGCAGTTGTCGAAAGGTGTAAAATATTTGGCCATTTCGGTACACTTGAAAGCACCAACCGAACAATTCAGCGGCAGCCATCAACTCACATGCAGAACCATAGGTGAAGGGCTTAAGCATTTCACTCTTCTAGTGCTCCTGTGTAGTATAATTATCTCCTGTACCGTCATCAGTCCACACCTTGAACCTGTCCCAGTCATTCAATACATAAGACACAATGTTCTTCCAGATATCAAGAGTGAGCCTGATATGGCCGTGCAATATGTAACACAGAGAATGGAAAAGGTAGGTACCATCTCCGGGCATGGAAACCACTCGGTAAGTGACAGTTCTTTGATCGATGGTGATTACCTCGATAGACATGGTAATGGGGGTTGGAATGATGAAGGAAATGGGTACCTGAGTAATGTAAAGTAAGTGTAAAATACCTATACAATAACTATAATTGTAATAAACAAACAATAAAACAGCGGAGAAGCCGTGGATTAAACAAAAAGGCTGTAGTTATCAGCAGGGAGACGTGAATCCCGTGGCGAAGCAAGGAAGGGAATGTAGAGACTGGAGCGACGGACGGCCTTATATAGGCAGGCAGCCAACAACGTGGGAGGTGATGGGATGGGAGACCCAACGCCGCCTCACATGGTGACCAAGCTGCAGGCTATGGACGTATATATGTACGTAAATAGGATTCAGTTAGCGTTGGGAACCCGTGTACCAAATTTCTTGAAGATGGGCCCATAAGTAACAAAGACTGTTGAAAAGTTCAATATGGTGGCCGACAGTGGCATCATACTACTGAAATAAGTACATACATTGGTTTCGGTTAGTGCAGGGAAGCCGCCTACCAAATTTCGAGAAGATGAGGCCATAAATAAGAAAGTTCAACATGGCGGACGTTGTTGATCGTTACGCGTAGAATTTCGAAATGAAACCTGCTTAACTTTTGTAAGTAAGCTGTAAGGAATGAGCCTGCCAAATTTCAGCCTTCTACCTATACGGGAAGTTGGAGAATTAGTGATGTTGGAAAATTCAATATGGCGGCTGACAGTGGCGTCATACCACCGAAATAAGTACGTACATTGGTTTTGGTTAGCTCAGGGAAGTCACCTACCAAATTTCGTGAAGATGGGGCCATGAATAAGAAAGTTCAATATGGCGGACGTTGTTGATCGTTATGACCGTTACGCGTAGAATTTCGAAATGAAACCTGCTTAACTTTTGTAAGTAAGCTGTAAGGAATGGGCCTACCAAATTTCAGCCTTCTACCTACACGGGAAGTTGGAGAATTAGTGACGTTTGGAAAATTCAATATGGCGGCCGACAGTGGCGTCATACCATCGAAATAAGTACGTACATCGGTTTTGGTTAGCGCAGGGAAGTCACCTACCAAATTTCGTGAAGATGGGGTCAGCCTTCTACCTACACGGGAAGTTTGAAAATTGGTGACGTTGGAAAGTTCAATATGGCGGCCGACAGTGGCGTCATACCATCGAAATAAGTACATACATCGGTTTCGGTTAGCGCAGGGAAGCCGCCTACCAAATTTCGTGAAGATGGGGCCATAAATAAGAAAGTTCAACATGGCGGATGTTGTCGACCGTTATCGACCGTTATGACCGTTACGTGTAGAATTTCGAAATGAAACCTGCTTAACTTTTGTAAGTAAGCTGTAAGGAATGAGCCTGCCAAATTTCAGCTTTCTACCTACATGGGAAGTTGGAGAATTAGTGATGAGTCAGTCAGTCAGTCAGTCAGTCAGTCAGTGAGTGAGTGAGGGCTTTGCCTTTTATTATTATAGATTACATTATTACATTTAAACTAGCCGAACCCCGCCGTAGCATACGGCGGTGTAAGAATAGAAACGGAAAACGGTGAGGAAAGAATTAAGAAATCAAGAAGAAATAAATACTTCTTGAAAGACGCAGTTGTGAATAGGTGTTTTGGTGGTGACAACAGATAATGAGTCGAAAGATATAACCCTAGAAAAAGCCACGTACAACTGACCGTGGCTGAAGACTGGTTGTTAGAATTATTGTGAAGAGTAAACAGCATGTGGGTATGAGGAAGGCCGTGCTTCTGAAATTTGATTACGTAAATATAATCAATAACAACCTCAAAAAGACGTTGTTATAGAATGTCTCTAAGTAATTCCTGCAGCTTAATCCAAAAGACTCATATTACAATATCAGGTCTGTGCTCCGGTCTTTGGGTATCCGACAGTTCATGTAGAATTTCCGGTCAAGCAGGATTACATGTGAAAGTGATAAATAAATGAGGCTGTCCGAATTTACGTACTATGGCCATGGCATCCTGATAGTTTTGTTGCATGCATCTTGGACTTCCTGGAAATGTGTACGGTAATATGATCATTTTGTCTACACGTACATTGTTATTTTCAGTGTTTGCTTGCAGTACGTCCGACAGTCCATTGTATTATATTCCACACGCAAATCTTGTTGATCAAATCTGAGATAGTTGAGACGCGCGCCCTCTGTTTTAACATACACATTTACGATGTACTGTTGGAATAGTTTGCTGCTGGAGTGCAAAATACTAAATGTATTCCTCATTGCTAATCTGTACGCGTAAAATTGGCATTGAGTAAGCCTTCTTCGCTTGCCGGTTCTCTTATCGGGAACATGTTGTAAATCTTTGTGCCAGCCAATGTCTCCGTAAGGGAATAAAAGTGGGTAAACCATAGGATCGCAATTCATATTGAGCATGGAAATCTGTTTACAGGAGTTGCCTATGGGACAGATGCAAATGTCCCTTTCGGCAGGCGGTTCGCCATCTCCTCCGACGAAAATCGCTGCAACATTGGTGTGACATGTTGGGGCATTGTATCGTCGTAAATCCTGCATAGGGTTTTCCTCGAAAAGCATTCGTACAGATGCTGTTGGACTGGACTGAGCGATTTCATGCATGTGTTTGTATGATTTAGCGAAGGGTTTGATGGTTCTGAGCATGGAATCTAGCTGGAGAAGTAAATTTTCGATGCATGTAGCGTTTGCTTCATTTTGTAAGCGTACTTGAAAAGCTTGGCGAGAAATGCCGTGTCGGCTGCGTGTGGGCGGGACCGGATTTGAGATGGAAGCAAGACGATGGTCCTAGCTTCCAAGCTCTGATGGTATGAATCAGGGTTTTGTAGACAAAGGTTTTCCCTGTTCCTGCAGGACCATCTAAGAAGAAGCATGTTTGTTACGGATGGGAATCGCTGTATGCAGCATGTAAACATGTGTTTGGTGAGGTGTTGGGGGCGGGCACATGAGCAGGCAGTGCGCATGCTTTGAGAGCAAGAGTGGACGCGGGAGGAGGATTAGAGTTGGCGGGTGGGGCTCTGTCGTGTATACCCCATGATGCAGGAGGAGGGTTAGAGTTGGCGGGCGGAGCTCTGTCGTGCGTACCCCATGGTCGGGCGACTTGCTCAATTATATATATAGAAAAGCAGCCGGAACCGAAAAGAACAACGAAAAGTCAACGTGACTAAGAAAGCAACTGAGGCTGTGTTTGGTGAGGTGTTGCGTGTGGGTACATGAGCAGGCAGTGCGCATACCTCGAGAGCAAGGGTGAATGCAGGAGGAGTGTTAGAGTTGGCGGGCGGGGCTCTGTCGTGCGTATCCCATGACGCAGAAAGAGGGTTAGAGTTGGCGGGCGGGGCACTGTCGTGCGTATCCCATGGTCGGGCGACTAAGTCAATCTATACTAATAAACGGCAAAGCCCTCACTCACTCACTCACTCACTCACTCACTCACTCACTCACTCATCACTAATTCTCCAACTTCCCGTGTAGGTAGAAGGCTGAAATTTGGCAGGCTTATTCCTTACAGCTTCCTTACAAAAGTTGGGCAGGTTTCATTTCGAAATTCTACGCGTAATGGTCATAACTGGAAGCTGTTTTTCTCCATTTACTGTAATGGAGTTCAGCTGGAGGGGCGGAGTTCGTATGACATCATCACGCCTCTCACGTAATCACGCATTACGTAGAAAGACGGGAAGAGCTACAAAACGCGCTTTAGAAAACATGCATTATATAATTAAGAAGGCAGCGAAACAATTAGAAGCGAGCGAGTGACATATAAAACCATATTCAGCAGCTCACGTGAACTGACGCAGTGCGCAGACAAAAAGTAACAGTTCCAAAGAGTGCTGAACAAAAACTGAATTACACTGCTACGCTCAAATAGATAAACCACACGCCGTGGCGCGATACTAAAGCATTCGACTGTAGCGCCCACGTCCAAGGTTCGATTCCCGAGAGCGGATGCACTAAGAATGACGCGCGCTTCTCGATTTATTTTAACCTCGCATCACATTAGTTTGAGACGTATGAAAACGCATGCAGTTAACGCAGAAAGACAGATCACCCTCACATCATCACACAAATATGCACATAGGGCCTTGGGGTGTGGGTAAGTCAGGGGGTGCGGGTATGGTTCCCATTTCCGCAGTCCTGTGGCAGCCTACCCCCCAATTTTATTTGCACATTAAACACTTCCACAAACGACATATTATACAAATGCACACTCAGGGTCTTGGGAGTGAGCACACTCAACGGCATCCGGTGGGGGGAAATTCCAGCCTCACTCCGAGTGCCAGTGCCCACTTCCAATTTTAAACTGCACCTAGTCACGGAGGGTTTTTGGGGGGGGAAGTGGGGCTGTGTGTTGGCATCAGCTGGTGTAGGCCACATGATGCCAGCACTGCCCACGCCCCCCCAACCACAAAATGCACCTTATCAACACACATTAACATTACATTGGAGCTGGCGGAGGGAGACTAGAGGTCTTGTTACACCTCTGTTCTCGGTTAGCTGCCCGGGGCTGGAGGCTAGGAGTGGGAGCTGGCCGTCTGCCTGTGGTCTGGAGTGGTGGGTTGCTTTGCTCTGCGTTGGACGGGGGTGCCTGCTCATTATTACCCCAGCGGAATGGGGCTAACTCTGGCGTTCGGGAATGGTTGTGCCCTCGGTACGGCAGCACCGGGACCAGAGTTAGTAGGGTGTGTATGGGGAGTGTGAATGGGTGTCTGGCGTACATCCTTGTAAGTCTTGGGTTGTATGTGTATGTGAGAGCATGAGGGAGGGAGTGTATGACTGTGTTTGTGTGTGACTGTATATGTCAGGTGGGGTTTTGGACTCCTCCCCTCTCCTGGGACATCTGGCAATGCTACAACATCTTCGCCTACCCTCCCCCTGCCACTTTTTTTTTTTTTTTTTTTCTTTTTTCATCTGTCCGGTCGCTCCCGGTGGCTGCCTGGTGGGATCTGGGTCCCTGGGCTCTGTTGGGTCCTCGGCGGGGTGGGTCGCCCTTGTGTCCCGGCTGCTGGGTTCCGGGCCCGGCTGGCTCCGGGGTGAGCGGCTACGGGCGGGTGGGCCTGGGGGCTAGCCGTTGATATCTCCCGGGACTCTGCCGGCTGCTGGTTGTGGCCCCCCGGGGTGATCCTCTGCGCCTCTCGAGGGGGGGTTGGGGCTTCTCTGGTGACGGTCTCCCTGGGGTCTCCGCGCTCTGGGGTGACCACTGGATTTCTGGGCTTGGAACTCCCTCCATCTTCCGCACATTTTTGGGGGCAGGTCTGTGGCCCTTCACACTCACTATTGGACGCTCCTATAGAGAAACCTTACACATACAAGCGTGCGTACGCACACAGGTGCTCACATGGTGCTTTCTTAGGTATGACTTGGACATCTTCAGCACATGACCTAAGGCTGTGGTTGGCCCTAAATACCTTAGTAATTATTACTGTGTGATTGTTAGCAAACATTTTTACTTCTATATATCTTCATGTAGCTGATGCAGCAAAGTTTTTGTCTTGTGGTTTTTTTTTGTTTTTTTTTTGTTTTTTTTTTTTCCCCCTCTCTTTCTGCAGGTCTAGAAGCGGATTCTGGTTCATTTATTGTTTATTCTATACGAAAATCCCCCCTTCCCCCTTTACCTCCATCTCCTCCTTTTCTCTCTTCTTTTTCTTTCATTTTTGTCTCCGTGTCCGGTTCGAATCTTAAAAACATCTGAAAATATTTCTAATAAAGTTTTGGTATCAGGCGTGGCGTCAGCAGAAGCTGTAACGCTTCACCTGAGAGAAAAACTGTAAGGCTAGTCGCCAGCATTCAGACATCAATTCTGATTGCTTCACAGCCAAACAGGACACGGTAAAAAAAAAAAAAAAAAAGAAAGACAGATCACCTATTCACCTATTGAAGCTTCATGAATAATGGATACTTTATTCGCGATCAATGATTGTTTTGGTAAAGCCATACTCAGTGTATTCATTAGATGAACGGTAAAAAAGTAAGAGCGAGGGGACGGTAACTTACTGAAGCACACAAGCAGAACCACAATAGCACGCGGGCTCGATGTACTGACTTGCGCGATCACATTCCAAAAAATATTTCTTTTCAAGTTCTATTTAGTCCATATGAGTCAAACTCAAGGCCCACGGGCCACATCCGGCCCGGCGTGTAATTATATCCGGCCCGCGAGATCATTTTATATACTGTATTATTGTTATTAATGGCCCGGGTATATGAAGCGCTGGTAACACAATAAACTACAGATCCCATAATGCAGCGCTTCAGCTGCCTTGCCGAACACTTACCGCGTTAATCAAGTCTAGCTTGCAAGTTATTGCGAAGCTAGCCCACACGATGCTTAAGAGAAAAGTTGATTCTGAAAATAGAGCCTTTAAAAACCGATGGGAGGC
>JANRMT010062821.1:14797889-14857912 GCA_026402145.1 Polypterus bichir lapradei | reverse complement strand
CGTTTCTTACTGCATCAATAAACAGCTCGTCTTCTTCTTTATCTGAGACCTGACACACTGCATGCACGGGTTTTTTTTTTTTAACACTGTCTTCCTTTAGCGGGACATTCACTTTTTCCACCGTGTGCTTTGTTTCTGCAGTAGCTGCAGTTATGAATATGTTTGTATGTATCAGACGCTTCATATTTTTTTGCTGCCTTTTCAATTGTGTAATTCGGTTTTTGTTCAGCGCTCTTCGGAACTGTTGCTTTTTGTCTGTGCACTGCGTCAGTTCACGTGAGCCGCTCGGTGTACATGCATCGAAGGTTCCCAGCTGTGCTGTTGCCATGTCGTGCTATGTCCATGGCTGTATCTAATGCTACCGAAGTCCCGGTACTTAAAACTTTCTCTCGCAGTTTCGCTGAGTTTGTGCCAAACACCACCCTGACCATGTCATCTTCCTCTGCATAAGCACAGTCCTTCACCCGTGAATATTTACCCGTGGCAGTTTGCTATTGGATTGCCGCTGACGGACGGCCTTATATGGGCAGGCACTAAATTACAAACGCCAGCGGCAGCCTGCCTATGAACTTAATTTAAAGTGTAGGTTTACACTGTGCTTTGTTTCCGAAGTAGCAGAACTCATGAATATGGTTGTATATATCACTCGCTCGCTTCTTATTGTTTCGCTGCCTTCTCAATTATATAATGCATGTTTTCTAAAGCGCTTTTTGGGCCACTTCCTGGTTTTCTACGTACTGCGTGATTACGTAGGAGGCGTGATGATGTCAGACGAAACTCCGCCCCCACGGGTTTCAAGCTCATCTCCATTACAGTAAATGGAGAAAAACAGCTTCCAGTTATGACCATTACGCGTAGAATTTCGAAATGAAGGAAGCTGTAAGGAATAAGCCAGCCAAATTTCAGCCTTCTACCTACACGGGAAGTTGGAGAATTAGTGATGAGTCAGTCAGTCAGTCAGTCAGTCAGTCAGTCAGTCAGTCAGTGAGTGAGTGAGTGAGTGAGGGCTTTGCCGTTTTTATTAGTATAGATTAAAGCAGACCATCAAACGTCATCCCAGTTTTTAATCGCTACGAGCTTCTTGGACCTGACAGCAGCGGAAAGCAGCAATAGATCGCCACGCAGAACAAATTAAATGTATGATATTCCAACTCTGTACAGTTAGAATCTTTAGATTTATACTTGATATCACTTTCATGATAAAATGCATTAAAGTGTGTATGTTACATTTTACATATAATTTCGTTTAAATAATGAATACTGTTAATAATTACACACATGGGGGGAATAATTACACACATGGGGGTGTCACGGTGGTGGAGCGATAGCACTGCTGTCTCGCAGGTAGTTATGCTGCTGGTATTTCCTGCTTGTATTCCACACTGTGCTCCGGTTTCCTTCCAAAGATATTCAGATTTGGGGATTTGGTGCCGCTAAAATGACGGTAGTGTATGTGTGTGCTTATATTCACTTTGCGATGAGCTGAGGCCTCGTCAAGGGACTGTTTCTCACTCCTGCCCAATGCTTGCTGGAATGGACACATCCCTGGATTGATGGATTTAATCAATAAACATCCTTTTCAGAGATATTGCGGTAAGGTGTCATCAGAATTTAATAGGTTTTCTAGGCAATTCACAACACAGAGAAGCCGAACATGTTCTCACCGTGATAATATCTCGCACTACCACCTGGTGGATTCCTCCAGATTTACGTAAAGTACGCGCGCAAGTATGAACACTACAACGCTTGCGTAGCAGGAGCGTCCGCTGCAGCATGTGTCGCGTCACGTGAAGTATAACGCCGGCCTAAGATGTCAAACTAACACAAACTAAACAAATTGGATCATCCCTGTAAAGTAACATTCATAGGTCCGTGTCCCCAGATACTAAAAGAATGACCTCAGAGACTGGTTGCAGGAAAAACTTGCATACATCGTCTTTGACAATCTTCACTTCAACCTTCCTTACTTTTCCATCTTCACTGTTTTCATGATTAACCCAACTGGCCATTCGTACTTGTTGACTTTATTGTCTTTCATCATCACCACATCTCCTTCTTTTACGTTTGGTTTCTCATATTTCCATTTGTGACGAGTCTGAAGGTTATGGATGTACAGTATTCCTGTCTCCATCATTGCCAAAAAATATTTGCTAAGATCTGCACTTGACGCCATTGACGTTTGTAAAGGTCTCCATCATTGAACTGATCTGGAGTTGCTGAAGGAACCCCAACTTTTTGAGTCAGAAGCATAGCTGGAGTAAGAATAAGTGGTTGATGTGGATATGTAGACACTGGAACAAGTGGCCTGGAATTGATTATACAAGTAATCTCAGCCATAAATGTAATCAAAACTTCATGTGTGATCTTCCTAGGTCCAAACTGGAGAAACATAGAATCTAATATTTGTCGTGTTATGCTAATCATTCGTTCCCAACTGCCTTCCATATGTGAGGAGTGTGGAGGGTTAAAACTGCCATGTGCATCCTTGAGCTGTAAGATAACTGTTCACTTCCGTGTTCTTGCAAGTATTAGAGTCCATTTGTAACTCTCTGAAGGCTCCTAAAAAATTTGTTCCTCGGTCAGATCTTAGCTTCTTCGCAGGTCCTCTGATTGCAAAGAATTGCCAGAGCATTAATAAAACTGGAAGTGTCCATTGATTCAAATACCTCAATGTGTATTGCTCGTGTGGATAGGCAAGTTGATGGCTCGCTTTCCCCCCCTGACAACCCAGAAACCAGCTGCTCTTACAGTCCCTTCAGTAAAATGTCTGCCTTGATCCTGCACCTGTTCATGGTAGTGTCTAATTAGCAGAATGGCAACATGGTGCTTACCAGGTATAATTATTGGGTGTACATTATGACCGTACATAATTAATTTCTTCTGCATAGGCCTCAATTTGAACACTAGTTAGGATGCAAGCTTTGGCTTGGTCATACTGTCCCTTGATAAAGGGTTTGTTGCAGACATGCCAGCCATGACAAATGTTATTCTTGGTTGCTAGTTTAAAGTTATGAGCGATGTGTGAGAGATGAACAATAGCCCTACAAAGTGATTTCTAGCTCGAAAACCGTTCAAAACGTGCACTGCCAAGTTGGTTGTATGACATTTGCGAGACACACACAGTTAACTCTGGACGTATCTCTACATTAAATGCAGGATCAATGAGGTCAAATACTTCTGTCTGCAACTGATTTCGTCTTGAGTCAGCCAGGAAAGCAGGTCCAGTTAACCATGAAGAACAAGCAAGCTGACTTGCTGGAGGTGCTTTTGTTGCATGATCAGCTGGGTTTAGGTGGGTGGGAATATAACTCCACTGACTTGATTGAGATGAGTGCTTAATACGCTGGATTCGATTGACATAGAACCTTCTGGTTTCATTACATATGTAGCCAAGCACTACTTTGCTGTCCGTGAAAAACATCCAGTTTTGTGTCCAGTTCTTCAGAAATCATCTCTGCAATCTCAACTGCGAGGACGGCTGCACAGAGTTCTAGTCTGGAAATGGTAAGTTCTGGTTTTGGAGCTAGTTTTGCCTTACAAAAGATGAAACCAACTTCAGTCTGTCCTTTGACGTCTGTGACTTTAAGGTAAGCAACTGCCCCAAGTGCTTTAGTTGATGCATCACAGAAGATAAAGAGCTCTTTCCTTTGAGCTGACGAAAACGAGAGTGATGTGTAAAGTCTGGGTACTGTCAGTTCTTTGAGATGCTGAAGGGAGTAACTCCACTTCTGCCACTCTTCGCGCTTCTCACTGGGAAGTGGAGTATCCCATTCACGTACACTACAGGTAAGTTCTCTCAAAATAAGACGACCTTGTATGCTTACAGGAGCAGCAAATCCAAGGGGATTGAACAGACTGTTTACCGTACATAAGACACCACGGCATGTGAAGGGCTTCTCACTGGCATCTACCTGAAACGTTAATGTGTCTTTTGCAAGATCCCATTTAATGCCTAACCTGCGCTGCATGGAAGGTTGATCTTGGCCAAAGTCAAGGTCACACAGATTGCTGGCTAGATCCTCTCCTGGGAAGGCTTGCATCACTTCAATGCTGTTTGATGCAATCTTATGCAGTCTTAGATTAGACCGAGCCAACAAGTCTTGAGTTCTTTTGAGTACATCAATGGCCTCAGAGACACTGGAAAATGATTTCAGGCCATCATCGACACAGAAATGCCTTTCTACGAAAAGTCTTGCTTCAGCACCAAATTCCCTTTCACCCTCTAAAGCTGTCCTCTTTAGCCCATAAATGGCCACTGCTGGGGATGGACAGTTGCCGAAAACATGGACCTTCATGCGATAGTCCTCAATTTCCTCATCGAGTTGGTGGTTGCAAAATCACAAGAAGCGAAGGTAGTCACGGTGGTCTTCTCTTACCACAAAGCTGTGAAACATTTGATGAATGTCAGCCATCACTGCTATTCACTCTGTCCTAAAGCGAATAAGAACTCCAAGTAGGCTATTATTCATATCTGGATCTTGTGTGAGCACATCATTAAGTGAAATGCCTTTATAATATGCACTTGAATCAAACACAACTCTAATTTGGTGAGGTTTTTTAGGGTGATAAACACCAAAACTTGGCAAGTACCAGCACTCATTGGTGTTCTTTATTTGTGGTGCTGGTTCAGCATGTCCATTGGCAAAAATCTTCTTCATGAATTCAATAAAATGTTTTTTCATTTTGGGTTTCATTTTTAAGGTGTGTTTGATAGACAAAAGACGGTTAAGGGCTTGTTCTCTGTTGTTAGGAAGAAACTGTCGAGAAGAACGAAATGGTAGAGGGGCCACCCAGCTGTTTGAGTTATCCTTAAAAATTTCTGTATTCATTATGTGGAGGAAAGTCTCATCTTCAACAGTGGGCACTAGCTTGTTATCCTCTGAATGACTGAAGATTAGCTTGCCTAAATTCTGTGACCAAGAGCTAGTAAATGAGGTAGCAGTTGATTTACCCTTCTCATTTGAGAGCTTCTCTTTTATGCAGATAATGCTTTCACAAGGTTGGAAGTAGCTTGGTCATCCGTTCTCGAGGACACTGGTTTTGAGGACTTTCAAAGAGGGCTTATGAATGCCCCCCAAACAGATATCACCGATAATGACCCATCCTAGATCTAATCGTTGGGCATTGGGGGCATTATTTGGACCACTGTGTTGGCTTCTTACTTTGTGCGCACAGATAATGTCTCTGCCAAGCAACAAGAGAATCTCAGCATAGGGGTCAAGAGGTGGAATTGCGTTAGCAATAACTCTGAGATGAGGATGGTTGTATGCAGCTTCAGGTGTAGGGATTTCATCCCTGTTGTCAGGTATCAAATTGCACTCAATAAGGGTTGGATGGGTAAGGCAAACCTCTCCATTGACTGATTCCACCACAAATCCACAGGTTCGTCTTCCAGACATTTCTGTAGTTCCAGCACATGTCTTTAGGGTGTAGGATGTGTTGTCACTCTGGATGTTGAAAATGTCAAAAAATGCAGATTTTGCCAACGACACATTGCTCTAATCATCTAGCACTGCATGCATTTTTACTTTCTTTTCGGGGTGTCCTTTTACTAAGCATATTTTTATTTACTAAGCATATTTTAGAACATGACTTGCCTTGGAGACTTCCACAGACCTCTGTACATATAGAAGTAGCCACAGTTTCAGCATGTTCAGTTTGCTCCCCGCCATGCTCTGTGGCAGAGAGGTTAGGTTCTCTTGTAATCTAGGGTGCTGGACTTGCGTGGAGAGCTGAAATGTGCCGGTCACTGTCACATTATGAACAGTGGGTGACAGCTTTACAGTCTTTAGCTTGGTGGCTTGATGAAGCACTGCATCTGAAACAAATGCTATGTTCCTTAAGAAAGTTCATGCATGCTACATATGGTCTTTCTCTGAAAGCTTTGCAGTTTTTGAGAGCGTGAGGCTTATTATGAATTGGACATTTTATGGACAGATCCTCTAGAGATGTTTCAGAGGAGGTAAGTGTGGCAGAGTCTTCGATAGCAGTTTTATTTACTTAGATGAGATTGGTAGGTTTCCATTGTTTGGACAATGACCCTTCACTTTTGAATGACCCTGCCCTAGAAGCTGGGAGAACAAAGCTGGGATCAGTTCCCATCTATGCATAGCAACACAGGAACTTTACAAAGAATGGAAATGGAGGATATTGTACACAATTTTCTCTTTTATACCATGAGCCCTGAGAAATCAATTTCTCTTGAAGGTTGTGGGGCAGCTTTTTCACAATAGGATTTATTCCTCTGGCAGTATCGAGAAAACTAAGTCCAGGTATGTAACCATCATTTTTTGCTGCTTCTATTTCAAGGAGCAAATCTCCAAGCTTTTGAAGTCTTTGATAGTCTTTTGCTGAGACTTTCAGAAAGCCATCAAGTCTAGTGAAAAGTGAAGCTTCAATTACTTCTGGAGAGCCATAAAGTTTGTCTAGTCTTTCCCAAACCATTTTCAGGCCAGATAGTGAGTGACGGACATGAACTGCTCTGATCCTTTTCACATGCCGCAGTGAATCGCCATCAAGCCACTTAATAAGAAGGTCTAGCTCTTCCCTTGGTTTGAGGTTCAGTCCTTCTATGGCATTGTGAAAGCTAGATTTCCAGGACAGATAATTTGCTGGCTGATTGTCAAACATCTTAAGTCCTCCTGTTAAAAGTTCACGACGAGCCAAATATGCTGCAAGGTCAGATATATCTGAAGATCTGCTTGAGCAGATGGGCGGGGGCTGGTTTTCTTTAACACTAGAATTACCAGAGCCTACGAAAAAACTCGTAGATCCGTCCCACCTTAAAATGCTTCACACCTCTCCGTCACATCTTTTGTCTTCTAAATTTGTGGCTAAGCAGCAAACAGCAAGCATCCTACTATCACATCCCCCACTGGCGCACAGTTTTCTCAGCTCAAGTCTGTTTACCTGCGTGTCATGAGAAGTCAAGCAAAATGACACCTTTTATAAATACTATATCGTTATTTGGAACACTTGCATTTCATGTGTGTTCCGTTTCTACATAGATCTATGTACATTGTTATGCAGCGAGCTAAACACTCCTTCAACAAACACCCAAAGCACTGATGATATTCAGGCATTTAATGAAAGTGGTGTGAAACTGTAAAGTAAAAAGCAATACCTATCAGAATTTGTTAACTTAATATATATTTTTCCTTAAAAATGCCTTCAAATTGAATACAAACTACTTGTTATTATTTCCTTATGAAATGACATAAATATTACAAAACAATCTTTAGCGCAAAGACATCCTGCCGCTTAATATTCAAATACATAATAGGCCTGAACAATCATATACATGCTGTATATATTTACGTACACACTGAACATTTGCAAAATAGTAAAAGGAACAACTAAAACTCAAAACAATGTATATATTAATAAAGAAACAAAATACCTACAGATTATGCCTTTACAAGGGCAAATAAATAGCGGATGGAAACGGATGTCTGCCACCTGCTTCTCCATGTGCTGCCTGCTTCAAGATGGAGTCTTAAAAGCAGTATAAAACCATACCCAATCTAGCTACTAGAGGTCCCCCACGAACACATTTTAAGAGAAGACAGAACAGCACTACTTATCTTAAGGATGACAAGACTATTATGGAGTCAACAAAACCATAGTTAATCAGCTTCCTCAGAAACTGCAGTGCCACCACCTTGTTTGAGGCTGAAGTTGCCATCCAAACTATAAAAACAATAGATCACCTGGCCAAGAAAATATACTGCATTAGTACCAATCTTACAAGTGAGTGGTCTTATGCTATCTTTCTAGCTGCAACAGGTCATCTTTTATATCCGGGAGAACATCGAGGTCCCAAGTAATTTCAAGGATCACACTATTGTCCCCATCTTCAGGAAGGGTGACGGGTTGTTCTGTGGAAAATATAAAGGATTTTTTTTTTGTTTTCAGCTGCCGGGAAGATCCTCACCAGGATCATACTGATCCAGTTACTGAGAAGCCAAATGGGAACTGACGCACTTGTGGCACTGTTGACATGTTTTTTACATTGTTCACTAGAAAAGAGGCTTTTCATTTAATCATCTGTAAAGTGAACAAATCTAAACTACAAGACTAGAAAACAGATTGGTATTGGGGTCCTCACCTTGAAATATACATACACACACACACACACACATTTTATATATATTCCTACTTCACTTAAGAAGTCAAGTTTCTAGGGGCAAATTAATAAATGCCATAAGTGTAAAAGGAATTTTGACTTCAAAAGTACCAAACCTACACTTTAACCTTTAATATGTGTCACTGTAAGTTTATAAACATACATACAGTATCATTTCAGGTCTGAAAGTTCAGCTAAACAGAAGTAATGAATAACCCAACTGTAAACACATACACATAATATAAATAGGGAAAACTGCTAACTGATAAACATCCAGATAGAGAAGCTACAAACCCAAACAAAGTTAAATGTTTCTTTGTTATATATCAGGTCATATGCTACACATTGTTTGCAAAATTTCAATTGTGGTAACTGACACTAACTTTATGAATATTTGCAAATTTTTTAAAATTGTTTCAAAAGTGTTGATGACAAATAAAATTTTCCATTTATTAAAGCCTGCCTCTTTCATTCTTCTGGAATAACCAAGTCACCATTTAAGCAGCTTCTGATCTCTATATTATGCACAACATATTTATCCACTCTAATAGGTTTCAAATAACTTTTGCCAGATAACTGTTTGAGAAGTGATACAAGATGTATACACATTCCCACAGTCAAAGATGAATGATGAAATATTTTTGTTATTTTCTTTTAGATCGATGGGTCATATTTTAAAATAGACCATTTGGTTAATGGTAGTTTTACTGCAAAGTAAATCAGTCTCAAGACTACAAAATTATACAAATGAACTCAATGGAGAATGTTGACAGGCTAGGCAGTGCTAGGTTAAAGAAACCTAAATATCAATTACCTTTGTCTCAATGACACAATACAGCAATTACAAAATACCAGACACTTAAAAGTGTAAAATGAAATGTTGCTCTGCCTACTGTATATCCGAGGGTTTTATCACTACATAATCTCACTGATAAGAAAGTTGTTTTATTGCCTGATTTTCACAGATCTTTAATATTAATTTCAGACTAAGCCTAGAACTCTTTAGCTAATGAGACTAGGCTGTGTATTTTCCCATCTACTGTCCTAGAGAACAGTGGTATTTGCTGTAACCCTGAGCAATGGTTTTAACAAGTACACATTTTCAACTTATTTGAGCAAAATGAACACATGTCAAAAATAAATAATGAGAGTTTACAATAAAATGAAATAAGGACTGAAAACATCTGTAGCTGGGTTATGATTTATAGAACTAAAGTTGTTCCTGATGCACTGAGTCACATAAATAACAGCTAGAGATGAGACTATCTAAGGATGAAAATCAATAAGATTCTATTTTCTGTACTTGAAACAATAAATT
Organism: Polypterus bichir lapradei; assembly: GCA_026402145.1. Classification (NCBI taxonomy): domain Eukaryota; kingdom Metazoa; phylum Chordata; class Cladistia; order Polypteriformes; family Polypteridae; genus Polypterus; species Polypterus bichir. The sequence continues at coordinate 14,848,469 of JANRMT010062821.1, read as the reverse complement.
AACAGTGCTGAGTAATGATTATTTTCTCCCCAGAGGGATCTCAAAATAACCAGGTTTTCAGTCAGGCGTATGTTGAGAAAGTGCACAATGTGTGTAAACCTCCAAAGTTGCAATTTAAAATTTCATTTCTAGAATCTGTCATCAGTGAAGATAAGTAATTTCAAGGCAAAAACTGAAGTGAGAACTTTCTCAACTAAAAAAACTCTTAAAAACCATATACTGTACTGGTGTTTTATTTCAGTAAAATAAAATTAATGTTTACCATAGCATAGTAGTTTATCTGATAGCAACATATGACAAAGTACAAAGCAAAACTGTAGACTGCAAAATGCCTCAATTACAATTCAATTGTAGCTCCATGAAATCAAGCCCATTGTTGGTCTCATAATTAAAAAAAAATGCTTTGACTTTGGCTCCTCCAAATATTACTTTCATACACAATATTTCAAGGCTCATTTATTTTCTGCACTCGCTTAATCAAATATAGGCTTGGAACCTATCCCAACAGCTATAATTGCAAAAATGAAATCACTCTGGAGCAAGGCCATCAAAACACAAAATCCTGCACGTTCCCACATTTTCTTGCACCAAATTAATTGAAAAACACCAACAAACTCAACCATTATATCTTAGGGGTCGGGGGTCTTTCAAAAGAAAACCAATATTGTAATAAGCAGAACACAGAAACTCTCCATACACAGTGCTCAAGCAAATACAGTTATCCCTTGTGATTCATGAGGATCAGAAGTACTGCAAATGTGAAAATCCACAAATACATTTTGACCTCACACCTTACCTCCTCATACTGTACTGCAGACCACAAGCTTTACCAATAGCATACAGTCAATTATTTAACAAAGTCTAGATAATACAGTACAGTACATATAACACAGAAAAAGAAAAAATGATAATTACTGTACCATATACTGTACTGTAACAGTAATATACAGAGTCTTTGTACCTGCTGGTGAAGCTGCAGGAAAAGCATCACAGATTACCTGCTCTCTTTTTCTTGATATACCTTACTGTCGTTAAAAGGAATACTCCACCCAAAAATGATTTTTTTTAATGTAATTTACTCCACCCAAAATATTTTTTAATGTAATTTATCCTATGTAGTTTGTAATAGTCGTCAAGAAAAAAAAACTGATCTAATGTTTTTGTACAGAAAACATATTTATAATATTTAAACTCAACAGTGCCAGGCGGTGACTAATTCTGAACAATGGAAAACCATGTGAAAAACGTCCATGAAAGAAAGAAAAAAATTCTCACATAACTCGTGCGGCATAATCCACATGTCCATTATCCTTTCATAAATGGGAAAAACGTGTGTATTTTTTTGTTAAAATAATATTAATAGCTACTTCTTGGGAAGGCAGCATTCATAGCAAACAGGAAAGATGTCATTCTACACATTGCAGTGCATCTGACATGAAGATCTACTTCTGGCCTTCATTCATTGGTCGAGAGTTCTGTCTTTAGTTCAAAACACAGAGAATTGTGGGAATGACACCTTTCCTGTTTACTACTCACAAAATAATTTCATTTTAATAATTGATGACAAACCCATGAATAGGCTGATTCACGAATCATAAATCTGCATATCGCTAATTGACCACAGCAAGAATCTCCAGAGTTAAATATAATGAAATATCAAGTATAGTGGAACAGTCTGAGTTTTTTTTAATGGAGCTGCCTGAAATATATAATAAAAAAGAAAGCCCATTGAACATTCAGTCTTCTTTACAATCTATGGGCATTCAATTTTATTTTTTATTTCAGGCTCATTTTTGCATTGAAACCTCTCTTTATAGAGTTCAAAGATACAGTGAATGATCACTGCCTTCCTATTGAAACCTAGTGAATAAAACCTAAAAATAATTGAAATGAGTATACAATCTGAAAAGGATATTCTCATAAAAAAGATGCCTAGCATTATGCACTTTATTATTTTTAAACAGTAATTTTCAAAGAGATTTCTTGCATTTTAATTTTGTTTCCATCCATCTATTTTTGTTGTGATGAATTTAAATCTATTCTTTCCAGAAGGAAGAAACTAACCACAGATGGCAAATGGGTCCAACAAAGGGAAGTTTGCAATTCTTTGGGATGTGCAGGAAAACAAGAACACAATAAACTTGCAAATAACTTTCTTGAACACAACAATAACATGCAAAATTCACACAAATCATAATCCTGACTTGGATCTACATGAGTGCTTGTAGAAATGTGCACTGCAATGGACTAATGCTTCATCCAGAGCTGATTCCTGCCTTGTGCCAAACTGGTGAGCTAATGACCTGACATACACAATGAACAGGATTAAAATGGGTGTTTTGGAAATTTTAATTCCTCTGGAACAATCCACACAAAAATCATACCATTATTTTGCTATATTTCAATACACAAAAAAATAAATTAAATATGTAACACAGGTACAGACTAAACCTGTGCATGCTAAGCACTTGAAAAGAGACAAAACTTGTTTTAATACTTTTCCAACATAGTTACAAGTAAGTTTGGGTAGCAAATGTGAATGCGGCTACAATGTTTCATAAACTGAGGACTCTTGTCATTGCAAAAAGTGATTGCTTTGTCTAACCAGGCCTACGACCAACACTTACAACATAGATATTCCACAGTTCCAACCATCTTCTCAAAAGTCAAAGAGTTACTAAAGTACATGTGATTACATACCACAACAACTTGTCAGAACAACTTGCCAGAAAGCTTTCCCAAGAATAACACAAACATGTCAGCTACTTCGCGATTCAAAGAGCTCCTATTAAATAAGCACCATTGCCATGAGATTTCATTTTTTTAAGTCACCACTACAAACTACATTGAGTAACATAAAAAATATATGATTTTTGAGTAGAGTATTCCTTTAAACTCCTCTTTTACTTTTGTACAAAGTCATTACAATTGATAAAACACAGTACTGCAATATTCAATGTTATTGTAGACACTTCAGACAGTATACAGATATCATGCAGCTGTTCACATTATAAAAATAGCATTGCTAAATGTATTAATTTAAAAAGTATTTACTCCTCCTCAGACTTTTTGTGTTACAACAGGACTTGTCATAAAGTAAATTTCAGTGAAGAAAGACTAACTTCAACAGGCCTTTAAGTGATTTCAAAAAATTACTGCATGACTATCCCCAGAAACAGCACCTTTGATATAAACAAGTCTTATAGGAAACAATTTACCAGCTTTAAACATTTTGACAAGCTCTCTCTGCATGGATAGAAAGCATTGTTGAAAGATCATTTTCAAACTCTGCCACAAATTAATGATTAAAAAGCAACTTGGATTTGGACTGGGCTACACCAGAATAATTTACAATGTTTAACACATTTTTATGCTATTATAGCATGGCTCATGCGATGGGCTGGCACCCTGCCCAGGATTTGTTTCCTGCCTTGCTCCCTGTGTTGGCTGAGATTGGCTCCAGCCGACCCCCGTGACCCTGTAGTTAGGAAATAGCGGGTTGGATAATGGATGGATGGATAGCATGGCTCTGACTAAATCTACTGGGTCACTGGCCTGCTGGAAGATGAATATTCTACAAATGTCAAGTATTGTGTATACTTCAGCAGGTTTTTCTCAGTCCTTTTCTACATCCATTTTGTCTTCTTTCTTCATGGGTCATTTAGATCCTACATAATCACCCTATACTATCCACAATGCTTCACAACAGGCAAGACATTCTCAGGATAATGTGACCGGCCATGCATTTTTCAACACAGTATCAATTTGGCTTCATCGGACCCTAAAAGGAGTTTTACAAAAATAATGTCAAAACTGTTTAGCGATACTGAAATTTGGCAGGAAAGATTTGAATGAAAAAAACAGTACATGAACATATATATTTGTAGCTGAAAAATTCAAAGATCTGAACAAAAAAAATATAAACTAAAATTTGTAATCAAAATCACACACACAAAATCCCAAATTCCTAAAATCATTTTATTGTTAGCTATTGCAAAGAAAAAGGGTTGGCTACCAAATTCATAATCTTAGATGTCAGAATTAAACACTGCCTGAGAAATGATGTCACCTTTGCCAACAACATGATAACTGCTGGCATGAAAAAATAAAACAAAATGGAGTTGAAAATAAATTTTAAAATAATTCGAATAATAATAAGTATAAAATGGAAATATAGTATGTATGAACTATATATTAACTCAAAAAATCCAACAGTAGTTATATTAATTAAGGAATCAAAACAATTCAATTAACCATTAGAGCTAACCTTCATTATGGAAAATGTTTCTTCCTTTAACTGAATTACCTGCTTAATTAATTCATTAGACAGCAACTTGTTATATATGATATTCTCGATAATAGAGTCATCAAGAATGGCAAAATCAAGTAACCATGTTGCTATGCACCCAAATATTTTTATATTGTTAAAAAAAGTTATTTTAAAAAAAAAGTCCATACAGAGTCTTCATTACAATGACTTCTCCCTATTCCCACACATGTTGTAAATGAGAAGTTAAAGTTGGTGATTACAGCATTCTCAAAGACATACACAATAAGTTTGAATAACTTGCTAGTACCCTATAATGAATGTTTTAGAATTTGATTCCGAAATAGCCATTGGTTTCTTGCCTGGTTTCCCCAGTTACAGATGGAATCCCATTATAACGAAACTCACGGGATCATAAAAATGTTTTGTTATACAAGACATTTCGTTATAGTGAATATGGAGAAAACATATAGTATTGTGACCAAGAATGCAGGTGATTCATAGCTTTTCTGCTGTGTCTGGTAAACAGTAAACCAAGTGCAAAGCAATTGGTTATCCTCTGCAGGATCACGGTTACCATGTACCGTGTTTGTCGCAAAATGTTTAACATTTAACTCCTGGTTTAAATCTGCTCTACTTCAAACTCTACTGATCGGTCTTCTCCAGACCACATCTGCCACAGCGGTAATTCCAAGACGCTTGTGTTCTTCTAATCTGAAGATGGAAGCTAAAGCACGACGATCACCCACGCCAGGGCTCCTAACAGCTCCTATTCTGAATAAAGCCTCGAGACTGTACCTGCCTTCGCTATACAGTAATGAAGTACCTGCATTTTCCTTGAAAACCTGAATCATCTTCCTGTTTCTTGTGCAACTCTGTGACCCAAGTCTGACAATACCTACAGTGGCTTGCAAAAGTATTCGGCCCCCTTGAACTTTTCCACATTTTGTCACATTACAAACATGAATCAATTTCATTGGAATTCCACGTGAAAGACCAATACAAAGTGGTGTACACTTGAGAAGTGGAATGAAAATCATACATGATTCCAAACATTTTTTACAAATAAATAACTGCAAAGTGGGGTGTGAGTAATTATTCAGCCCCCTTTGGTCTGAGTGCAGTCAGTTGCCCATAGACATTGCCTGATGAGTGCTAATGACTAAGACAAGAGGCCCATGGTGACTCTGGACGAGCTGCAGAGATCTACAGCTCAGGTGGGGGAATCTGTCCATAGGACAACTATTAGTCGTGCACTGCACAAAGTTGGCCTTTATGGAAGAGTGGCAAGAAGAAAGCCATTGTTAACAGAAAACCATAAGAAGTCCCGTTTGCAGTTTGCCACAAGCCATGTGGGGGACACAGTAAACATGTGGAAGAAGGTGCTCTGGTCAGATGAGACCAAAATGGAACTTTTTGGCCAAAATGCAAAACGCTATGTGTGGCGGAAAACTAACACTGCACATCACTCTGAACACACCATCCCCACTGTCAAATATGGTGGTGGCAGCATCATGCTCTGGGGGTGCTTCTCTTCAGCAGGGACAGGGAAGCTGGTCAGAGTTGATGGGAAGATGGATGGAGCCAAATACAGGGCGATCTTGGAAGAAAACCTCTTGGAGTCTGCAAAAGACTTGAGACTGGGGCGAAGGTTCACCTTTCAGCAGGACAACGACCCTAAACATAAAGCCAGGGCAACAATGGAATGGTTTAAAACAAAACATATCCATGTGTTAGAATGGCCCAGTCAAAGTCCAGATCTAAATCCAATCGAGAATCTATGGCAAGATCTGAAAACTGCTGTTCACAAACGCTGTCCATCTAATCTGACTGAGCTGGAGCTGTTTTGCAAAGAAGAATGGGCAAGGATTTCAGTCTCTAGATGTGCAAAGCTGGTAGAGACATACCCTAAAAGACTGGCAGCTGTAATTGCAGCAAAAGGTGGTTCTACAAAGTATTGACTCAGGGGGCTGAATAATTACGCACACCCCACTTTTCAGTTACAGTGGTGTGAAAAACTATTTGCCCCCTTCCTGATTTCTTATTCTTTTGCATGTTTGTCACACAAAATGTTTCTGATCATCAAAAACATTTAACCATTAGTCAAATATAACACAAGTAAACACAAAATGCAGTTTTTAAATGATGGTTTTTATTATTTAGGGAGAAAAAAAAATCCAAACCTACATGGCCCTGTGTGAAAAAGTAATTGCCCCCTGAACCTAATAACTGGTTGGGCCACCCTTAGCAGCAATAACTGCAATCAAGCGTTTGCGATAACTTGCAATGAGTCTTTTACAGCGCTCTGCAGGAATTTTGGCCCACTCATCTTTGCAGAATTGTTGTAATTCAGCTTTATTTGAGGGTTTTCTAGCATGAACCGCCTTTTTAAGGTCATGCCATAGCATCTCAATTGGATTCAGGTCAGGACTTTGACTAGGCCACTCCAAAGTCTTCATTTTGTTTTTCTTCAGCCATTCAGAGGTGGATTTGCTGGTGTGTTTTGGGTCATTGTCCTGTTGCAGCACCCAAGATCGCTTCAACTTGAGTTGACGAACAGATGGCCGGACATTCTCCTTCAGGATTTTTTGATAGACAGTAGAATTCATGGTTCCATCTATCACAGCAAGCCTTCCAGGTCCTGAAGCAGCAAAACAACCCCAGACCATCACACTACCACCACCATATTTTACTATTGGTATGATGTTCTTTTTCTGAAATGCTGTGTTCCTTTTACGCCAGATGTAACGGGACATTTGCCTTCCAAAAAGTTCAACTTTTGTCTCATCAGTCCACAAGGTATTTTCCCAAAAGTCTTGGCAATCATTGAGATGTTTCTTAGCAAAATTGAGACGAGCCCTAATGTTCTTTTTGCTTAACAGTGGTTTGCGTCTTGGAAATCTGCCATGCAGGCCGTTTTTGCCCAGTCTCTTTCTTATGGTGGAGTCGTGAACACTGACCTTAATTGAGGCAAGTGAGGCCTGCAGTTCTTTAGACGTTGTCCTGGGGTCTTTTGTGACCTCTCGGATGAGTCGTCTCTGCGCTCTTGGGGTAATTTTGGTCGGCCGGCCACTCCTGGGAAGGTTCACCACTGTTCCATGTTTTTGCCATTTGTGGATAATGGCTCTCACTGTGGTTCGCTGGAGTCCCAAAGCTTTAGAAATGGCTTTATAACCTTTACCAGACTGATAGATCTCAATTACTTCTGTTCTCATTTGTTCCTGAATTTCTTTGGATCTTGGCATGATGTCTAGCTTTTGAGGTGCTTTTGGTCTACTTCTCTGTGTCAGGCAGCTCCTATTTAAGTGATTTCTTGATTGAAACAGGTGTGGCAGTAATCAGGCCTGGGGGTGGCTACGGAAATTGAACTCAGGTGTGATACACCACAGTTAGGTTATTTTTTAACAAGGGGGCAATTACTTTTTCACACAGGGCCATGTAGGTTTGGATTTTTTTCCTCCCTAAATAATAAAAACCATCATTTAAAAACTGCATTTTGTGTTTACTTGTGTTATATTTGACTAATGGTTACATGTGTTTGATGATCAGAAACATTTTGTGTGACAAACATGCAAAAGAATAAGAAATCAGGAAGGGGGCAAATAGTTTTTCACACCACTGTATTTATTTGTAAAAAATGTTTGGAATCATGTATGATTTTCGTTCCACTTCTCACGTGTACACCACTTTGTATTGGTCTTTCACGTGGAATTCCAATAAAATTGATTCATGTTTGTGGCTGTAATGTGACAAAATGTGGAAAAGTTCAAGGGGGCCGAATACTTTTGCAAGCCACTGTATATAAAAAAAAAAAACTGCTTCTTAAACTGTAAAAAATCTTTTATTTGAAAATGAGATGTTAGATGTAACTTTTTTTAAAAGAGAAATAAAAGTATAAATACAGAATGAAAATGAGACATTAGATGTAACTTTTTTTATAGAAATCCAGGTATGAAAATACAGAATAAAATGAGATGTTAGATGTAATTTTTTTAAATAGAAATACAGGTATGAATACCGAATGCAAACAATACACTAGATGAAGTTGAAGGCACGATTCCAAAATGCTTTCGCCACATTCATTTTTCTTCATTCTGGAACCAACTTTTTCCAGGATTCTTAATTTTTCTTTCAGCATAAACTGACACCATTTCTCACTTTCTTTGGGTTCATCTCAAAGAAAACTTTGAGAAGCATTAAGAAACTTGAACAGTACAGCATCTACACACAACACAACTATGCACGTGGACGGTTGGTGGAGCATTGACTCAGAATTGGGCATATTTCTATGATGTTGCTCCTACATGCTCTCCAAGCCTGCCAGCGACTGAAATTTTGCAACAGACTGTCTCGCTCTTTGAGACAACCGGTTTCAGGGTTCCCAAGACTTGGCACGAAAACTGAAGGAGCGGCATTAAGTATCTTTTGCATCGCATTATCCATCCATCCATCATCCAACCCGCTATATCCTAACTACAGGGTCATGGGGGTCTGCTGGAGCCAATCCCAGCCAACCCAGGGTGCAAGGCAGGAAACAAACCCCGGGCAGGGCGCCAGCCCACCGCAGGGTGCACACACACACACACACACACACACACACAAAGCACATACTAGGGACAATTTAGAATCGCCAATGCACCTAACCTGCATGTCTTTGGACTGTGGGAGGAAACCAGAGTACCCGGAGGAAACCCACGCAGACATGGGCAGAACATGCAAACTCCACGCAGGGAGGACCCGGGTCTCCTAACTGCAAGGCAGCAGCACTACCACTGTGCCACTATGCAGCCCGCATCGCATTATCTCCAGTGGCCATTTCTGGTTGAAAAAACATTTGTTATACTGAGATTTACATTTTGTTAAAACGAGATTCGTTTAACATGATCTTATATGAACGTTTGTCCAGACCCAAAAAAAGTATTCATTATTCTGAAAATTTTGTTACTTCGGTATTTACTGTAATGGCATTTAACCTGTACTTGGTTCGAGTTGCCTTGGCCAGGCCAACCACCTTTTTCCTTTTGCAGCGAGGCTTAGGACCGTCCTTGGCGGAAGAACAGGCAGGCTTCTGGCTGAATCGTGGATGCTGCAACCAGATCTTTACCATCAGACAACTAAAGATTGATTTCTTTCTATGCGGGAAACAAATAGTCATCATCTTCATCGACTTTTGATTAGCATTCGACTGTATTTAGTGGCCTGTTCTATGGAAAGCGCTGGAGACCAAATTCTTCACTCAGAAAGTGATCAAGCTTCGCCAGGCAAACTACAGCCAATCATCTACGAGTTATCAAATATGGATCTGGAATGAACTTTCCAAAGCATTTACCAACCAAAATGGAGTCCGCGGGGATGATGTGGTCTCTCCCCTTGTCTTTAATGTCATGATAGATGTTTGTCTGGTTTTTATGTCTCTGCTATTCAACAGATACTGTGACACAAACAGTAGCACTGCTTTTAAGAGAGTGTCACATCACAAACATTACCACTGCTTTTACGAAACCTGTATCAAATGGTATGTAACAGAGAATTTGCAACCAGATGGACACACTGCACTGCAGATGTTAATAAAGGTCTACAATGATTACTTAGAATTCAACCCCTCTAGACATGTAGAAGTGTAGCAGTGCTACTATGAATTAAAACTGCATCTCCCAGCAGTCCCTTCAGGGGCTGTTGAGGTCAGAGGTGGTCGAATGAGGTTAAAAGGAGTGCAGGTGGCCAAAAGAAGGAAAAAGTTGTTTTTGTGGTTGTTCATTGTGTGTTGCATTTATCTGTCGGACTGCCTGCTGTTAATTCTGCCATATTTCATCATTGTGTCCTGGATTGTATTCATTTGCTGGGGTCTGGATCGTCTGTCTACCTGTATGCTGAGGACTGTGTTTGGATACATTTGCTTTCCTGCAAGAAAAGCAGCACTCCTGAACCATCCATCCATTCATCGTCACCCTTTCAGCAACTATCGGTAGGACTGTGTTTTCCCTTCCCTTTCAACACACAGATCACTGGACTTAATCTCGTCACCTTTCATTTCATCCGGTTTGGTTTTTCCATGGACTTTGCTGTGTGTTGTTTGTGTTTATATGTTAAATGTAATATCGCCGAAGGGGTCAGGGGTGGTATTATTGTTTTCATTTAGTTAATTTAATTTCATTATATTCTTAATTATTGTTATTCCCCAGTGTGATGTATTTTTGTCTCTGTTGTAAGTGTGTGCAGGTCGAGCCAAAGCTGGGAACGTCCCTGGGATCCACTATAAAAAAGAAATAAATTACCGTCACATTGACGGTGTGAATCTTAGAGGCACTTGACCGCTACAGATTCACTAATTCTACAGACAACAATAAAGATGAATCAAGAAACAATGTATCCTAAACACTGCCTACTGTATATACGCATCATAAAATGAGTACTTTTAAAATAAGATACATTCGTTTAAAAGGAGTCAAAACAGGAGCAACATAATGATTACTCCAAAATGAAGAACAATCTATGGAATGAAGAAACAATGCTATATTGATCTGAATAGGAAAACAAATTAAGGTTTATTTGACATTTCTAAAATTAAAAGCATAAACACATATTCTAGAAAGGAAAGAAAAAAAATAAATGGCATGGAAGCAAAACATGAGCCACCCTGCAATATGTAATAAGTACCTTAAATATGCTTATAATTAAGACACATACAGAAATGAGGTAAGTAATTAGAAATCAATTTCAACTAGAGGCCAAGCAGTTTCGGGAAAATAAAATAAAGCAGCTTATAATAAAAAGTTTACCCATACAAAGTAAATGTAAGGTGTAAAAATAATTCACATAAAAAACAATAATACAACAAGTGAATGTGCTAGCTTTATAATGCCAGATATCTTCTTCAGACAGAGAGCAAAACAAACCCAGCAATAAGGCAGGAACGCATTTACCTGCAAACATGACAAAGGCCAGGAAGAATGTTTGAGTAAAACTTCTGTCTTAATTGAATATAGTGTTTGGAGGTGTACTATAACAATTAAAAAATACCTTTACCTAGTAGTTTTCACTTAAGCCAGAAGATTTCTTTAGATAAATAGGCAAATACCTAAAAACAACTGACATAATGTAGCAGAATGAAGCCTCTTAAAAGAAAGAGGAGCTCTTCATTCCAAGACAACTTCCCTGTCCAATTTAAAAATGATTGTTTTAAAATAATGCTATAATGCTATCTCTTGCACAAGGCTGCAGATTATTACAACCCTATAAGCTGCCAATCTCATCATCTAAAACAATGAGGTTGAGACCAGGGGTGGGGCAAGACAATATAATATTCACAATACACTAAAGACAACTACAGGAATCTTTTTTTTGTAATAATAAAATGCATTCTACAGGCACATGCAAAAACAAAAGTTTAAGGTGAAGTTTTTTTAATTGCTGGAAGACAAATAATGGCAGCCACAAATGGCAGCATGGATTCAAGTAAAACGATAAACACAAATGGAGCACTGAGTAAGTCAAATGATTGAGCTCATTTTGGCTTTTACAGCTTTACAGAGGAAACGGAGCTTAATATGAAGTATGCAGTTTGCAAGCTACAGTATGTCACACAGCAGATATGAGCTCATTCTGCAAGGCCTCAAACAATTTTAAATAAAGTTAAGGAAGATTATTTACCTAAAAAAATCAACTTGAATTGGACACAATTCATTTTACAAAAATACCTTATTTTTTATATCCTATATCTAGCTATCTATCTATATTCTGTATTTAATTTTATATATATATATATATATATATATATATATATATATACTGTATATACAAGGTGGTCCAGATCTAATTATGCAGATCCAGATCGTCTGGATGAATTTGATTAATGTGGTGACGATTCCAGTTCGGCGCAAAGATGATTCTTCATGTCATCAGTTCGCACACTTCTCGATGGTCCGGGATTTTTCGGGTGATTTTCTATGTAATAAACTTAATAAGTTATAGCGTAATGAAAATTGAATAATTAGATCTGGACCGCCTGGGCCTTGAATCCAGAGCTTATGCCATAATGCATTTAACACTACCCATTATTTGGCTGTGCGGGCTACTTCAGCAATGAAACTAGGCTTCTGGTCCTTCTAACAGCAAGAGGCAGTACTGCCAGGTGCTGTGGCAGACAGAAGAACAACAGCACATTCATGCAGTATTGCTGACAGGAAAGTAATTGAAGCAACATCTGCTGACAGTGAAGAAACTTGCAGAAGTTCATGATTGCAGAAAGAATGACAGCCTCACCTTCCACTGTGCAAAATCTACTGATACTCACAAATTACTTAGGCTGCATCTGCCGAGTGACAGTCAAACTGCAAAAGTCTATTACATTATACGAAGAAGAAGAATAACAGCTCTGTATTTAGCAAACTTATCAGAGTTCACATCTTTCTTATGGCAAACTGCACTGGCAGAATGAACAAGAAGGTGATGTGCCTGCTAACCATGAAGCAAATTGTAGAATTCAATTACTTGATAGGAAGAAGAAGAATGACACCTCCCGTATCGACTGCTCGTAAAGAAAAGAACATTGATGACATCTGTTGATACTGAGGCACACTGCACAGGTCAATCAGATGCGTATCAACACACCTTTATGCCACAAAAAAACAATACCATCTGTGACCTCAGCTAATCATCAGGCCAAAAGCAGAAGTAATTTCTCTGACAACGAAAAAGGCAGAGATCATGACAAACTAAAAGTAAGAGAAGCATAACAATGATTGGAAGCAAAGTGGTAGACCGTGAACTGTAATGAGAAACAAATTGTTATGAATGCCATCTTTTATTAATTTCTTGTGCATCTTCAACTGGGAATAATATTTCTTCTGACATTTTTCTGTGGATTTTCAGGCAAACGAAATTCAATTTTTCACTTTGTTTTACAATGAAAAACTTCTCTGAAAAATTAATGCTGTTTTGGATTTGTGCCCTATCATTATAGGATGGTTTGTGTGGTCGCTGCTGTGGCAATGTATCCCATGATGCAGCAGAAGTGCTAGATAGGTAACAACATCAGCACAATTGTATAAAGGTCACCATGTGCGTTCCTGGATTATCCGAGATTGGATAAAATAGCAATACTTGTGACTTTTATTTTTATGACTACTGGCAACAGAAACTAGTTCAGAACATTTTTAGTTTGATCTTTGGCTTTGTAGACTGTCTTTCTGACTTCCAGTATCAACCGTTGCCTGTAATTGACCGTGCCCTTTTCTCCAGGTCATCGCTCATAAAATTTCTAACCGATTACTTTTTTTAGTCAGTACACAGGTTAGCTGACGTCATCTATGTGAGGGACAATTTTTTCCATAATCTTTTCTATCCTAACAGCAAGGCAAGTGATTCTGAAGCCAATGATTCCAACCCTCTATATCATCAACACTACTAAAGTACACAAGTTTATGTACTGTATATATAATACTTGTTTCCTAAAGATTTACATATTATGAGAAACAAAATTTGCACAACAATTTTAACTATGCCAAATTCAATTTTATTTTTAGTTTAACAATGCCTTATATGAATGGTTAAAAATATATTCTACCTAACCCTACCAGACACCCCCACACACCAAGCAACTACAGTACAAGTCAAACACAGATATACTGTAATTACAAACTCACATAATAGGTCACTATACATTTATAAGACTTTAAACTGTGTTTCAGGATGGAAATGCTTATGGATTAAAATGCCCACAGCACATTAAATACAGAGCAACATCAGTTATCAAAGCCAGAGTAGGTCACATAGATAAGCCTAAGACTTTATAACTGTCACATATGTGATGTCTGCTGCAAAGGGAAAAAGGAAATCTATGATGACTCAGATATATAACTTCTTTTAATCATAAATATACAAGACCTTTGGTGACCCTGAAACAACTTTGATTCTTAAGCCAAATTCTTACATCTTCAACTTCTGGAATAATCTTGCAGAAAAAGTACAGGGCTGTTTGCCACCTGATAGTCTATAGAAAAAATCCTCTTTCACAAGTTTACTTGTGCTGTTTCAGACAATTTTCTGACAGTTTAAGGTAATGGATTTCACAAAAGAAACATTCAAAATGAGATAATAGAAAATGTTTTTACTGTATTTAAATAATGCATTCAATTACAGTTGTGCTTGAAAGTTTGTGATTCCCTTTATAATTTTCTATATTTCTGCATAAATATGACCAAACACATCATCAGATTTCCACTCAAGTCCTAAAAGTAGATAAAGAGAAACCAGTTAAACACATGAGACAAAAAATATTATACTTGGTCATTTATTTAGTAAGGAAAATGACAGAACATTGCATATTTGTGAGTGGCAAAAGTACGTGAACCTTTGCTTTCAGTACCTAGTGTGACCCCCCTTTGCAGCAATAACTGCAACTAAACGTTATTAACTAACTTTTGATCATTCCTGCCCACCGGCTTAGAGGAATTTTAGCCCATTCCTCCATACAGAACAGCTTCAACTCTGGGATGTTGGTGGGTTTCCTCACATTAACTGCTCGCTTCAGGTCCTTCCACAACATTTCAATTGAATTAAGGTCAGGACTTTGACTTGGCCATTCCAAAACATTAACTTTATTCTTCTTTAACCATTCTTTGGTAGAACAACTTGTGTGTCTAGGGTCGTTGTCTTACTGCATGACCCACCTTCTCTTGAGATTCAGTTCATGGACAGATGTCCTGACATTTTCCTTTAGAATTCTCTGCTATAATTCAGAATTCATTGTTCCATCAATGAAGGCAAGCCGTCCTGGCCCAGATGCAGCAAAACAGGCCCAAACCATGATACTACCACCACCATGTTTCACAGATGGGATAAGGTTCTTATGCTGAAATGCAGTGTTTTCCTTTCTCCAAACATAATGCTTTTCATTTAAACCAAAAAGTTCTATTTTGGTCTCATCCGTCCACAAAACATTCTTCCAATAGCCTTCTGGTTTGTCCACATGATCTTTAAACTGCAGACGAACAGCAATGTTTTTTTGGAGAGCAGTGGCTTTCTCCTTGCAACCCTGCCATGCACACCATTGTTGTTCAGTGTTCTCCTGATGGTGGACTCATGAACATGAACATTAGCCAATGTGAGAGAGGCCTTCAGTTGCTCAGAAGTTACCCTGGGGTTCTTTGTGACCTCGCCGACTATTACACGCCTTGTTCTTGGAGTGATCTTTGTTGGTCGACCACTCCTGGGGAAGGTAACAATGGTCTTGAATTTCCTCCATTTGTACACAATCTGTCTGATTGTGGATTGGTGGGTTCCAACCTCTTTAGAGATGGTTTTTTAACCTTGTCCAGCCTGATGAGCATCAACAACTCTTTTTCTGAGGTCCTCAGAAATCTTCTTTGCTCATGCCATGATACACTTCCACAAACATGTGTTGTGAAGAGCAGACTTTGATAGATCCCTGTTCTTTAAATAACACAGGGTGCCCACTCACACCTGATTGTCATCCCATTGATTGAAAACACCTGACTCTAATTTCCCCTTCAAACTAACTGCTAATCCTAGAGGTTCACATACTTTTGCCACTCACAAATATGTAATATTCGATCATTTTCCTCAATAAATAAATGACCAAGTATAATATTTTTGCCTCATTTGTTTAACTGGTTTCTCTTTATCTACTTTTAGGACTTGAGTGAAAATCTGATGATGTTTTAGGTCATATTTATGCAGAAATATAGAAAATTCTAAAGGGTTCACAAACTTTCAAGCACAACTGTAGAATGGCTTTATATGATGTCAATAAACAAATCCTTTTTATGAAACAGCAAACTGCAAATATATTATATATTAAATTAAATTATGAAGTAGATAGTAATCAAATCATTGTGAATTCAGGATCACCCCTTCTATCCAACCTAGTAAACAAGAGACTGAAACTATCTGTTTATATTTGCAGTGTAACAAATCTGAGATGTACTCACTGTAAACTCAGACTGCAACCTCACATTTCTCAACCTAGACACAAAGCAGCAAAATCAAGTGGCTTCACTACAGGGCTAGGAAGGTTAGTTTGGCAAGTGACAAGTGATGCTTATTACACCATTTATTATAGTGTTGGCACTATGAAAAAAAACAACAATGTCAATAAATAATGCATCTAAACTTTAACATAAACTGCCAAAACGAAATCTTAGCCCTATCATTAGGTCAAGTTGGCATTTTCACTCTTTATAAATATAGTCACAGGTGAAGAATAAACAATATTCAATATTTTGCAGTGGCCTATGAATCTAATTGCTATATACACATAATATGCTTTCTGTGCATTTATTACTTACGTTAAGTTCACTGCAGAAATAAAAGCACTAGATATGGTATTTTAGCAGGCCATATGTTAGATGTCATGTATAGGCACTTGACTGGTCAACTTTTAAAAAATAAAATAACTGTTCTACAATTATTAAATAAGCTATAATGCACCATGACGCTTGCAATTGACCCATGCGTGAACAAGACCTGCCATTGTCCACTGCAAAGGTAATACCAGATACTCACAGATGATTATATTTGTCACCAGTACAACAGTGTCATATTCTGGACTTTGTTTTATATTTTTACAGCTTTTCCTTGGCCGCTAAAAAATTATTGTATTGGAAGTTTTAGAATTCATGGAATTTAATGGTCAGAATGATTTTTGAAGACTGTATTTTTGAAACAGAACTTCCAGCTATACCTTTTGTTTATGGACACCACCATTTTTTTTACTGTTTGTGATGCAGGGTTGCCAGGCTGTTACTAGGCAGGACGAATAGGAGTGTACAACACAGGATGTCATTGCCACAGTGGTATAAAGGTTAGCAATGTACACTTGCTAGCTGTCCAACTTTGCGAATATATCAAAACAAAAAAGCTCTAGAGTTATTATTAAAAAATCATCGGTTATGAATTCTTCTCTGTTTCTTAAGTTTAATTTACACCTCCCATTTGGGATAGGATATGTGAAATATTTTACTTATTGACTCTCTTGCTCAGTTTCTCAATCTACAATATTCTCCAACAGCCCTGGCTTTTATATTTGATTTCTCTACTCATGGTTATGACCTTGGCTTGTTATTAAAATCATAGTCCACCTTCAACTCCAACTGTTGCCACCCAGTCAGTATAACAATGTGCTGTTTGATAGGCAACCAACAGGCTGTTTTGTATTTGGGGGAGTAAGCGGATATGAAAAATATGCTAAATGCACCTTCCTTAACCTCTATACTTTTATAACTTCCTCCAATATCTCTGTTATTAACACTCTGGAAAAGTATTATACTCTTTTACTATTACTACAATTCTTAAAGAACATATTTGTAGGAAACATGACCCCTTACACCTATGTAAGACGATAAAGTAAAACACAAATAAAATGTAAAGAGGCAAAGATGCCAGTCAAGTTACCATTTTTTCTTTCTTCCTCACAGCAAAGACATCAAGAGTAAACCAAGTCATTATCAAAACACACTATAAAAATCTTAGTACTTTGCAAGCAAGTTACATTGCTTTGCTTAACCTACATTGTTTAGTTTCAAACTGTTTTACTGTTTGGTATTGTAAGGTAGAATAACACTTTGATGTACAGTATGATCATTATATCACAGTGTCAAGATAAAAATAAAACAAACAAGTAAAGCAAAAATTGAAAAGATTCTCCAAGAATGCAAGACTTTCCTAATAACTTTAGTGGCAAACTGAAAAAAAATTAAAGGAAACCTGTCAGAATGCCAGAGTATAACATTTCTCAAGCTTGTCACTGAAGCCTAAGCACTAAATGCTTGCTTGAGGAGCAGCTCATATTTTAATAACCCAGAAAGACAGCACTGAAATAATCTCTTTATAATATTAGCTGGCACTAATAAAGCCTATGAGCTACCAGAGATATAGTTAACAGAAAGCTCTGTTCATGACTAACACAGTCAATGAAACAAGGCATCATTTCTTTTGTAAACTGTAATACAGTACAACAGTTAAGTAAGAAGTGTTTAGAACAGAGCCAATTGCATCATATCAATACAATACAATTTATTTTTGCATAGCCCAAAATCACACAAGAAGTGCCGCAATGGGCTTGAACAGGCCCTGCCTCTTGACAGCCCCCCAGCCTTGACCCTATAAGAAGACAAGAAAAAACTCCCAAAAAAACCCTTGTAGGGAAAAAATGGAAGAAACCTTGGGAAAGGCAGTTCAAAAAGAGACCCCTTTCCAGATAGGCTGGGCGTGCAGTGGGTGTCAAAAAGAAGGGGGTCAATACAATACAATACAATACAATACAATACACAGAACAAATCCTCAATACAGAATAAAAATAAAAAATTTTAGAAATACGGAGCAGGGTTTAACAGTAGATGATATCACATAATATGATTTGGATTTGTTTAGAGTCCTGGAGACCTCATCCATCAAGCTACCTCCCCCATTTGGCCATTCCACAGCTGAAATAGCGCTAATCCGATGAAAGGACCCCTCTTTCCCACGATTCCTGCGATCCTCCATCAGGGATGACTTTACCTTAGGCAGGCAAAACAACTTGGCAGGTGGGCCCTGGTACCAAGTGCCACATTTGAGTACCGAGAAGAGAAACAGAATAGGTGAGGGTTAGTATCCAATTATAACTATCATGTTACTTATGTTTTAGTGCTAATGACTAACAGCAGAGATGCAGTCTGTACAGTTAATCAGCAACTCTAGTCAAGATATGCTAAACTGAAGTAGTGAGTCTTCAGCCGGGATTTAAAAGCTGAGACAAAAGGGGCATCTTTTATAGTAGCAGGCAGACCATTCCACAGTTTAGGGGCCCTGTAACTAAAAGCTCAACCTCCCACTGTTATTTTATTAATCCTTGGAATCATAAGCATCTTGAGATCTTGATGTGCGCTCTGGTTTGTAAGTCATGATAATTTCAGACAAGTAAGCCGGACCTTGGCCATTTAAGGCTTTATATGTTAAAAGGAGGATTTTTAAATCTACCCTAAACTTAACCGGGAGCCAGTGTAAGGATTTAAGTACTGGAGTTATGTGTTTGTATTTTCTTGTTCTTGTAATAATTCTTGCAGAAGCATTTTGGATTAACTGGAGGCTGTATAAAGAACAGTTTGAACATCCAGTGAATACCGCATTGCAGTAGTCAATCCTACTAGAAATAAATGCATGAATTAATTTCTCAGAATCCTGTTTATTTAGAAAGCACCTTAATTTCTCAACATTTTTAAGATGGAAGAAACATGATTTGGACAACTTTTTAATATGCGCTTTAAACTCCTAGATTGCGGGCTGATTCAGTAAAATTAATGGTGATTCCAACTGAGTTAAATGATAACAGAATATTGTTAATTGTTGGAGGGAATGACGCTGATCACAACATCTCTATTTTATCGGTGTTTAAAGACAAGTAGTTCTCATCCATCCACTCCTTTAATTCACTAACACAACTAATTAAAGACAACATCGGAGAAATTTCATTTTATATAAATGAAAGGTATAGCTGGGTGTCATCTGCATGCGAGTGAAAATTAACATTATGTTTCCTAATGATAGATCCCAGTGGAAGCATGCAAACTGAAAATAGTAAAGGTCCCAGTACTGAGCCCTAAGGCTCACTTCTGCGCATAATGATGGAGTAATGTCAGCACATTTCTGTACATATTGGAATCGATTTGATAAATAAGAACTAAAACAAGTGAGCACAGTGCCTGTAAGCCCAACATCATTTTCTAGCCTGTGCATTAAAATAGAATGGTCATTGGTGTCAAATGCTGCACTTAACTCTAAAAACATAATTACAGTGGAGTTTCCTTCATCAGAGGATATCAGAATGTCGTTTACAATCCGCGTTAGTGCCGTTTCTGTTCTATGACCAGTGCAGAACCAGACTGGAATTTCTCAAATAAATTGTAATGTGTAAGGTGTGACTGAAGCTGATTGGCGACTACTTTTTCTAGTATTTTAGAGAGAAGGGTAAATTTGAAATAGGCCTATAATTATTTAGTATGTGTGGGTCTAAGTCTGACTTTTTAAGTAATAGTTTAATGACTGACACTTTTGGTGCATCAGGTACTGTGCCATGCAATAATGAACTATTGATAATGGTTAGAATAGGTGCTGCAAGAACATCCATTGCACTTTTTACTAATTTTTTTGGCACTGGATCTAGGGAATAAGTAGTGGGCTTCATTTTAGAAATTAAAGTTAAAACTTCCTGCTCAGTTACAGGATTAAAATTACTAAAGTGCTGAATGCAATGTGAGACAGGGTCTGCTAAGCTAGTATTTGGTTTGTACTGTGATGCCGAGATCTGGGATCTTATATTTTAAATTTTCTCATTGAAGAAGTTTATAAAGTCTGTACTGCTAATATCTGTTGGTATTTTGCACTGTAGATCTGAATTTCCATTTGTTAATTTAGCCACTGTTCTAAACAGTACCCCAGGATTTTTATTATTGCTATCTATTATTGTAGAATAGTATTCTGAGCGAACTTTAAAGACAGCTTTTTTATATTTTTTAACACTCTCTGTCCATGCAATTTGAAAGACATGTACCTTTGTTGTTCTCCATCTACGCTCCAGTTTTCGACACTCTAATTTAATAGCTTCGAGTGTTTTCATTAAACCAGGGAGAGTTTCTATGTGCTTTGATCACCTCTGTTTTAAGTGGAGACACTGTGTCCAGAGCATCTCTCAAGGTCACATTATAATGTGATGTTAGCTCTTTTAAATTGTTTTCCACATTTACATTTGATGTTAACTGATCAATTTGAATTTCTCTGCCACATGCAAAACATATATGTGTTAATGCAATTAAATTATATTGAAAAATATTAAGAAAGCTCACTTGGGAAAAACAAGAAAGTTACACCTGTTAAAGCTTATTTAAGGAAAGAACTTCAACATATTAAAGTAAAACTAAAAATATTTGCAGCATGTCATTTGCATCATGGGGCAGAATTGCCTATGCACCTGTAAAAAGCTCCCAAGAGATTATGCCACAGAGCACAACAGCTCTTGCATGACCCCAAATAAAATTAGAAAATCGACAAGTATTTTTCAATGCACGTTCACTTATTTTATGAGAGAAGGTCCTGACTTAAAACATCAGAGGTGAAAAACTGACATTTTGCATCCATTCATTTTCTTAGCCTCCTTAGTCCTGATAAGAATTACAGAAGGCTGGAGGTTATTCTAGCAGTGCAGAGGACAAAGTAAATGGGATGAAGTCAATCATAAATGGGATTCAGGATCATCAACGGGCTCACCCTTGCACATAACCAAACTGTTCGAAATTAACCTAAGAGCATGTCTTTGGACTGCAATAGAAAGGCCAACTCCCAGTAGAAATAAGTGCAAACACTGGTGAAGATGCAAATTCCACACAGGACTAATTCTCTAAAAAGTGTAACAAAATGTTATCAAGTGGCAAAGTTGCCCACTTCTCTTGAATCCCATGCAGTACCAGAGGTTTTCTTCCCGGTTCAGTAAAATATGCTAGTAAATATACTAGAGCTTAAATATGAGATGATTAAATTAACAGGACAGCACTCTTGTATAATGATTTTATTCATGAGGCCACATATATATGGGCATTCTGACCAAACTCATAAATATTGAAAGGAGAGCTAAGTTTCATCAAAGTCTCGTTCCAAGTAAGTGAGCAACAGAATTAAACTGCTTGCTGTGTAATTCTATTGAAACATGTTGTATTGTTAACACAAAAACCTATGAATTATGTTCACAATAAAGGGTGCTATATAATGTAATGGCCGATTGCCCAGCTAGCCAAATCTTCATTACACCCACCCCGTAATAAATAAGATGCAGTTTTCCTATAGTACTAGCCGATATTACTTGTTAACTCCCTCTCCTTTGCTTCTCTCCAGCTACAGTAAAAAAGCAAAATAAACTAAAAGTAAAGAAGGAGAAAAATTGTAATGATATTTCAATCTTTCAGCTTCACTTCATTAAGTCTTACTAATCACACACACTCAAACTAAAAAGCAAAGTGAATAAATGAATACAGCAACAAATGAGAGAAAGGCCTATTGCAGTGAAAAAAATAAAACATGACTAAAAATGTATGTACTGTAATGAGTTTGCTCCCAATAAAAGTAAACAATATATCATAATGGCAGGAACGATGTTTTAGAGATTAGTACAGCTGTCTCATAGCCTTGTCCTAGATTCAAAAATCCTAGCCTGGATTTCTGCATGTTTTTGAGGTAGTCCAGTGCCCACAAACATCCTAAAGATAAATATGTTGGGTTAATCAGCAACTACACATTGGCCTTATGCAAGTGAGAAGTTGTGTGTCACCATGAGAGCATGTGCCCAGTGACACAGATCAGGTTCCTGTCTTGGGCTCACATTATCAGGTTAAACTTTGGCTCTACAGCAATCCTTCTTTTGAGCAGTTATGCTCTGAAAATGAATGAATTTCTCGTGACTGGAAATGCAACATGCAGGTAAATCAAATTTCAAACAACCTGGTTGAAATGCACATTCATAATTTAAATGCCAACATTTATTCATCCATCCACCATCTCTGCTAAATATCCAACACAACAGCAATTGCATCCAGAAATATCAGAGGCCTAAATAGGCTTACTTTAAGAACTCTTCTAGCCCTAAATATGCATTTAGCCTAGCCAGCCTCTGTTTTCAAATATCACTAGTTTAATGGCAATTCTTAAGGTTTATGTAGGCTAACCAGCTGCCCCCCCAATCTACCATCGGTGTCCAAATACAGTACTATAAATCACACAACAACTTGTGCTGCATTCTGCAGATCATCTAGTTGGATATCATTCATCCTAACACTACCATAATTTCACAGGAAGATACTGCATTACCTAATAATATTAATAACTTTATTTATCTAGTACCTTATCATACATTTACATGCAACTCAAGGTGCTTTCCACAGAGTAATCCATAAACACAAATAAAGATATACCATATTTATTTCAATTATTATCATTAATTAATAATATGATAATAAATGTAAGTATACTAAATACAAAATCAACCAGGTATTGTTAAGCAAAGGCATTTATGCCATACCATTCTCAAACCCTAATTTCTCCAATTTACCTAACCTCCAAAATTTAACATCCAGGGCCTAAAAGAAAGTGCAAACTCCTGACAGAAATGAGGCCAGAGCTAAGGACTTAAAGACAGGATTTGAACATTATATTAAGTAGTGGTGCTAATCACTGTGTCATCATATCACCTTCACACTCTTCATTAAAAAAATACATCAGGTATCACTTAAAAGTGAAAGAATTAACATTGTGACATGAAATGAATCAATCCTTCCATGCAACAGCAAACCTACAGTGAATCCGAAAAGTTTTCACAGCGCATCACTTTTTCCACATTTTGTTATGTTACAGCCTTATTCCAAAATGGATTAAATTCATTTTTTTCCTCAGAATTCTACACACAACACCCCATAATGACAACATGAAAAAAGTTTACTTGAGATTTTTGCAAATTTATTAAAAATAAAAAAATTGAGAAAGCACATGTACATAAGTATTCAGCCTTTGCCATGAAGCTCAAAATTGAGCTCAGGTGCATCCTGTTTCCCCTGATCATCCTTAAGATGTTTCTGCAGCTTATTTGGAGTCCACCTGTGGTAAATTCAGTTGATTGGACATGATTTGGAAATGCACACACCTGTCTACCTCAGGTCCCACAGTTGACAGTTCATGTCAGAGCACAAACCAAGCATGAAGTCAAAGGAATTGTCTGTAGACCTCTGAGACAGGATTGTCTCAAAGCACAAATCTGGGGAAGGTTACAGAAAATTTTCTGCCTCTTTGAAGGTCCCAATGAGCACAGTGGCCTCCATCATCCGTAAGTGGAAGCTTCTAAACTGAGCGATCGGGGAAGAAGGGCCTTAGTCAGGGAGGTGACCAAGAACCCAATGGTCACTCTGTCAGAGCTCCAGAGGTCCTCTGTGGAGAGAGGAGAACCTTTTAGAAGGACAACCATCTCTGCAGCAATCCACCAATCAGGCCTGTATGGTAGAGTGGCCAGACGGAAGCCACTCCTTAGTAAAAGGCAAATGGCAGACCACCTGGAGTTTGCCAAAAGGCACCTGAAGGACTCTCAGACCATGAGAAACAAAAATCTCTAGTCTGATGAGACAAAGATTGAACTCTTTGGTGTGAATGCCAGGCGTCATGTTTGGAGGAAACCAGACACCGCTCATCAACAGGCCAATACCATCCCTACAGTGAAGCATGGTGGTGGCAGCATCATGCTGTGGGGATTTTTTCAGCGGCAGGAACTGGGAGACTAGTCAAGATAAAGGGAAAGATGACTGCAGCAATGTACAAAGACATCCTCGATGAAAACATGCTCCAGAGCACTCTTGACCTCAGAGTGGGGCAACGGTTCATCTTTCAGCAGGACAACGACCCTAAGCACACAGCCAAGATATCAAAGGAGTGGCTTCAGGACAACTCTGTGAATGTCCTTGAGTGGCCCAGCCACAGCCCAGACTTGAATCCAATTGAACATCTCCGGAGAGATCTTAAAATGGCTTTGCACCGATGCTTCCCATCCAACCTAATGGAGCTTGACAGGTGCTGCAAAGAGGAATGGGCGAAACTGGTCAAGGATAGGTGTGCCAAGCTTATGGAATCATATTCAAAAAGACTTGAGGCTGTAATTGCTGCCAAAGGTGCATCGACAAAGTATTGAGCAAAGGCTGTGAATACTTATGTACATGTGATTTCTCAGTTTTTTTTATTTTTTTATTAAATTTGCAAAAACCTCAAGTAAACTTTTTTCACGTTGTCATTATGGGGTGTTGTGTGTAGAATTCTGAGGAAAAAAATGAATTTATCCATTTTGGAATAAGGCTGTAACATAACAAAATGTGGAAAAAGTGATGTGCTGTGAATACTTTTCGGATGCACTGTATATAATCCGGCAGAGGGATATGAAGGGTCTATGCTTATCACCACTGCATTAGGCAAAAGGCAGAGAGAAATTATGGATGGTCTAATAGTCCCTCAGAGGTCATTCTAATGTATACACTCACAGCAATTCAACTAACATTTACATTATTGGGATTTGCCAGGAAAATTGTAGTCCCTGGGGGGAAAAAAAAAAACAAAAAAAAAAAACAAACATCCAGACATTAAGACAGGGGTGTCGAACTCCAGGCCTGGAGGGCCACAGTGGCACCAGGTTTTCATTCTAACCCTTTTCCTAATCAGCGAGCAGTTTTCACTGCTAATTCACTCTTTAATTTTAATAGCCCTGTTTTGGAGGATTCAGTCCTCTGAATTGATTTCTTTCTTCATTAAATGACAGCCAAACAGAAATGAGATGTGAAAGAGCCAACAAATGAGCAGCTAAACTGGGATTTCAATCTCCAACCAATCTCTTAATGAGAAGCTGATTCTTGCTGTTAATTAAACTCGTTATTTAATTCCATGGCTTGTTGCTACTCTCATTCTGCCACTGCAGACATTTCCAAAACTGTTGATTTTTCTGTTTTTTCTAAGAACAACAATGTCCAAATGTTTTAGTGACCTGAGAGATCAGCATTACCAAGACCTTCACCTTTCTTTATTTTTAGATATTGTGTGATGGGCACAGGTGAGCTGGTCATGTGGCGGCTCGTTTTGTGTCTCATTATTGTTTGGCTGCTAGCCTGAGTCAAGTTGATTAAAACTAAGGCAAAAGAAGTTAATTAGCAGCCAGAACTGGTCACTAATGAGGACCATGGTTAGAATGAAATCCTGCAGCCACAGCGGCCCTCCAGGACTGGAGTTCGACACCTGTGCATTAAGAGAATGAGCAAACTCTACACAGAAACTGGATCAGAAAAAAATTTAACCAAGGATTTTGGAGGTGTGAGATAGCTGTGCTAAATTTTGGAACATCACACCACTATTAAAGATGGACTGCCATCAGAAACAGGAGTAACTAACACTACCAAAAACAGACTAGAGGAGAAAAGAACAGGGTAAAATGGTATCACAGATTCACGCAAAACATCTAAGTGAATTTAAATGAGGTACAGTATATAAATTTTCTTCCATGATTTCCATATGTTACAAAAACTCAGCAGAGGCTGAACCCAGGGAACTTGGGTTGCCCTATGGGTAAAAATCCCAGTGGTTTATGCGAGGAAAATCTTTCAGAAGTGTATGGCACCTATGGCAGTTTTTTTTAATTAGCGTTCCCAAACATTTGCTGTCATGAGCATTTTCTCTCCTATGTAGAGCATAAGACAGATGTCACAACATAGTATACCTCTTCAATATGAAGAGAGCAAATACCAGCTTTGCAGCAATAAGTCAAAAGTGCAGTTGTCACCAAAAAATACAACTGAAAATGAAATCCAGGGTGAAAAGGCAAAACCAATCAAAGTGCAACAATATCCTTAATTGTGCTTGTTTTTAGACCATAATTTTTGCATAACACCTGTAGTGACTTTTCTGGACTGAGACACAAAGCACTAAATATGAGAAGGGTTAGATGTAAATATGAGGAGTCCTGATCTAAAAACAATGCATATGTGGCACTTCAGTTAAAACTCAATAGTTCTAAATATCTACTAGGGACAAAAAAAAAAAAAAATCATACCAATCACATAAAAAATACAGGCGGTGTGGTACTCATTTGTTACAGGATCATCCTCAAAGTCAAAATCTCAAACATTGTGCTGAAAGACTGCAGAACTTAGCAGGACAAAGTCTTCATGCTACTCTGCCATTAATAAAATCAGTATTACTTAATACACTCAACTCTAATTCAGCTGAAACATACAGAACACAACAAACTTCATTTTTTCACTTGCAACACTGTGTTTTTCAAAAAGTTTTGCTCAAATGCATTCTTCTTTAGTTCCTTAATCTATTTATGAACCTATTTATTAACCCAATGACTTAGTTCAGAGTCTTGGGAAGCCTTTGTTTATCCTGCCAGTACTGGAAGCAAGGCATGGACCAACCCTGGAGAGCCCTGGAGATGGTAACAGTCCATCATAGGAATATTCACAAGCAAACCTACCCAGTTTCATGGAGGCCAGTTAAATTAACACATTTATCTTTCAGATGTAGGAAATTACCAGTAGAAACACCTCACAGATATACAAGGAGAACATTCAACATCCAAGCCAACAGTGCTTGGGTCAGGATTCAGATCTGCAACTGTTGAGCTGTAAGGCAACAGCATTAACCACTGTGCCACCATGCCACCTTACTCTCTAATCCAGCAATACAATTTTTATATAGCCTTGACAGTTAGCATATTTACAAATATTTTTGAAAAAGGTACAAGAAAAGTCTGTATGTGTCGTGAACTGTGTACTATAGCACTGTATCGGCACAAAAGGAATATGACAAACTGGGTACCTAACTACAGACATCTTTGAAAAAAATATTGTAAAATAAAGTCTAGTAATAAAATATTTAATTGCAAAAGAGAAAGAATGAGATTAGCAGAAAAATCAAGAAAAACACAAAAGAAAAAGGCAAGAAAAGCACAATGATATCAAGCAAATACAGATGGATTACAGACAAAAAGTTCCCAGGTACACATCCTATGAGTGGCTATTTTGAGAGTTAACTATTGCTGGTTTGTGGGACCTTAAGTTCATTTAATACATTGTTACTGTATACTGGTGCACGCTGAAAAGGCGCTATATAAAAACTTTAACACGATGCAAAAGAATCAGTACTATACAAACAGAATAAGAGGGTGTTAATGATAGACGAACTCAGCTCTGCTAATTCTTAAAGCAGTTAAACCATGACCACTTACCCCATCGCTCACTAGCCGCTCCAAGACTTGTGTGCCAAAGCGCTTCAAGCGCACTACTCTGAGGGGACTTCGCTTAGCCAGGACAGCGGCGGCTCCCAGTGCGAGGCATACCAAGGCGAAGAGAACGTAGAGAAGGATCCGAAGTAGAAGGGAGGGTGGAGAGAGCTGCACCAACAGCACAGCGGCGAGTCCGAGCGCTGCAGCGACCAAAAGGCTGCGGGACGCAGGCTTCGCATCGGGACGACTGCTGCTGCCATCGGGATGCATGCTGCTGAAAATGACATCTCCCACTGAGCTAAGAGAACGCTTACCCCTTTCTCAGAGCGTTACTCATAGTAAGTCATTGTGCAGCACTAAAACCCGTAGAAAAAAAAATAAAAAACAAAAGGAAAAATCAGAAAGGAAACGAGCGAAGGTGTGTCAAGTGTCACCAAAGCAGGGTATCGGAAAGACCAATCATGTCCTTGTGAAACATGTTACAAAGAAGCCGTGTGCTCCCTTTTTCACTAGCGATCACAGCAACCAGTATGTTTTCATCCCGAGATCCGCCTGTGCGGAGGTTTCCTACTAATCTGCGCGCATCGCCGTTGCCGTTTGTCCTCCAAGCCTCCAGGCGAGGCGAGCGCCTTGTGCCCCCTGTTCTATCAGTAACAGTACAGTTCGCGACACCAGGGGAGGGGGAATGACACCTGCGTTTGCGCACCAAGGCTTTTCACTTTCAAATTCGATCCCCGAGCTTCCTGTTTCTAAGCCCAGTTCTTCGAATTAACCAATCCGGGAGGAAACAAAATCTCCCAATTGGGTGCCCGCTCAAGGAGAAAATGACGGGGTTTAATAAATGCGCATGTAAGTGGAGGCGGAGCCAGAGTTTGAGCGCTGCGTTGCCGTGGTACCCCATCACGCAGGGTTTTTCATTCGAATTTCCAAAACTTCGTGAGCCAATATCATTTTTGCGTCGTGTATTTGTTTACGATCTTCCGCCTTTTGTTCCAAAATTTCTTAATCAAACGCCTTGTAAACGTATTATCTTGGCAAATTATTCATAATGCCAATTAAGTGTGGACGTGTGCACGTAAAAGTACAAAACTCTGAATGCACTGCACTTAATGCTGCTGAGGTGGGCACAGGCTCCCCACGATGCTTAAATGGATACGTGAGTTACAAAGAGCACATTCATGACTTCAGCTACACCTAATTATAAAGTCAACTTGACATTAAACACAGAGGAAATTTTCACAAACCACTGATGTACCGTTACTCTATGCCCGAAGTGCATACACATAAGTGATGGTACCCAATACAATCGCGAACTTCGAGCTCCTTAAACCGCTATCATTCGATTGAAGGGTGTGGTGGGTTCTGAGGGGACTGAATATGCGTGGTGCCAGCCGGTACGCACCAAACGCTGCCAGTATACACCTGCCACTTCAAACACCCCCGCGCTGTTTCAGTGTCTAACCAAGATCTTGACTGGAATGAAAACCAGCAACTACTGAAGCCACCCAAAAAAGTTGGATATTCCTTGCAAACAGACTATAAAAGATTGCAATTAATAAAATACAGGATTTTTTTGAAAATGAACATTGACGTATAATGCACAATACAAAGGTGCAATTGGCAGAAGTTAAACATGTAATTACAATTTAAAGTACAATTAGTGAATTTAAATACATTGATTATATCCATCATCCAACCATCTATTGTGTGAACTCATTTTTTCCATTTTAGGGATATAGAAAGTCAAAGTCTATCATAGTAGCATTGAACAGATGGCTAAAACTAACTCAGTGCAGGACACCAGTAATAATAATAATAATAATAATAATAATAATTATTATTATTATTATTATTATTATTATTATTATTATTACTACACAGAACTGAGAGAATGAAGTACTTCGCTTGTGGAGAATGGATAGGTTATCATTGTGTCCATTGTTGTCTCTAATATTAGTGTCATCCCACATACACAACACAAAAGCTTATAAATATTGCATATAATCCAATACATATACATAAAACTACAGAAAGCAGATATTTTAAATACATGTTTCACAGTGAGGAAATTCCTTAACAAAAACACAGTTTCCTAAAACATATGCACATATACACACCACATAAAACTACCCTGAGTCTTGGCCAGAAAATGCCTTTAATGTAATGTTGATCATAATAACAATAATAATAAATAAAAACAATGACAAAAGGAGAACTTTCAAACTCTGCTGAGACAGAATGAGTATAAGCCAGGAATATAACCCATGTCCCCAGACTTGTGGGGCAACAGCACTAAATTCTGTGATGTCATGCCAATATGTATTCAGCACTGGTAAATATTTTGCTACTGTTGAGTGGTATGTGTCTCAGCTTGTCATTATGAATAAACTAACAACCACTCAAATATTCAATTCAAACATAAATAAAATAAACTGGAGAAGCCGTGGAGAACAATATGCTGCCTGTAGCATCATTCTGAATGACCTTTATGGTGTTGGGTCAGTGATGGTCTGGGTAGGCATATCCATGGAGGGACACACAAACCTCTACAGGCTAGACAACGGCACCTTGACTGCCATTAGATATTGGGATGAAATCCTTGGACCCATTGTCAGACCCTATGCTGGTGCAGTGGGTCCTGGGTTCCTCTGGGTGCATGACAATGCCTGGCCTCATGTGCCGAGAGTATGCAGGCAGTTCTTGGAGGATGAAGAAATTGATACCATTGACTGGCCCCCGCGCTTGCCTGCCCCAAATCCAATAGAATACCTCTGGGACATTATGTTTCAGTCCATCCGACACTGCCAGGTTGCATCTCAGACTGTCCAGGAGCTCAGTGATGCCCTGGTCCAGTCCTGGGAGAAGATGCCCTTGGACACCATCCGTCATCTCATTAGGAGCATTCCTCAACATTGTCAGGCATGCATACAAGCAAGTGGGGGCCATACAAACTACTGAGTATGATTTTGAGTTGCTGCAATGAAATTTCAGCAAAATGGACTAGCCTGCTGCATCATTTTTTCACTTTGATTTTGTGAGTGTGTTTGAATTCAGCCCTTTGTAGATTGATAATTTTCATCAAACAACGTGGCATATTTTCGTTCCTAACACATTACCCAGTCCATATCAGTATAGATATCCAGCATGATTTTTTTTCCCATTGAGATCTGATGTTTTCAAAGTGTTCCTTTAATTTTTTTTGAGCAGTTTGCATCCACATTAATAATTAATTCTTTGCATTTATATAACGCTTTTCTCACTACTCAATGCGCTTGGTGTTTTATCATGGGAAAGCTTTTGGAGATATTTTAAAGGCTTAAGTCTACAACCTTAAGACTTCACCCAGGTATGACTGTACTGTAGCTTCACTTTTGGAAGTGTTCACTCTCCGTCACACCTGACTAACTAGCTGGAAAAAAGCTCAGTCTCTCAGCTTCTCTGTGATAACAAAGAGCAACATGTATGAGCAGGAAAGCGGGCTTAATAAGTTTTAACCTATTAAAATTATAACTAGTGCCATAGCACAAAACCAAATACAAATGAACCTGGATCTACCAGTAGTTCTAAAAGCATACAAAGATCAGCAACACACTCAATATGCATATGTCGATTCCAGGCATCCCATAATCTTAATGGTTACACAAAGTCTTTGGTCAGGTCATCATATCTGCTCAGTTCTCTCTGTAACCTGATCATTGTCTGGTCAGATTTCAAGTAAGCTCCTTCCTTATCTCAGTCTCACTGCATTTTCCATCCATGGTGGAGTTCACCATTGTTTACTGCATTCAAAGGCCATGCAGTAGTAAAAATGAAGCAAATTAACGATTTACATAG
Source organism: Polypterus bichir lapradei (assembly GCA_026402145.1). Classification (NCBI taxonomy): domain Eukaryota; kingdom Metazoa; phylum Chordata; class Cladistia; order Polypteriformes; family Polypteridae; genus Polypterus; species Polypterus bichir. Next base: position 14,816,580 of record JANRMT010062821.1, on the reverse strand, counting down.
GCATTCAGTTATTCCATTTAGTTTTTTATGGGTGTCCAATCTGATTATTTGTGTTGGTGTACTTGAGATCAGGGTACTAAACTGGTAAGAGTGAAACTGGATATCACACCTCTGGTTGAATACTGACCTGTGTACATTGCATAATTAAGCATTTCTGTGAAAGTTAATGTGCTGTCCACCTATATAAAATTAAAATGGCATCTTTTGTAGTACCTAACGAAAAACAGTGCTATTTCACAAAGGATGTTTGAGCTTGTCCTCGTCTATAACAGAGCTAAGGACAAGTCACAGTGGCTTGTACTTCTTCAAGTGATCAGTCTAAACCGTTAGAAGAATCAGCGAGTAGGTAAAGTTAATTGTAGTCTCTTCACATAACTGGAGGTACCATATATCCATATATTACGTAGCTATTTTAATGGGAAAGGGTAAAACGACTCTATTTTCGTAAGAACAAGTAATCAGCCTTGGATAACGCTCGCCCCCTTTTGGAAGCAGCCGGCTTAGCTGATGAGGAACTGGCTGCTGCCAGGAAATGACGTCAGTTAGCAACGCGCGCTTTCATCCACAGCTGTGTATGGTGAAGGAGAGGAGAAAGCTGTGCCTTTCTAGTCTGTTGAGGCACCAAGTCCACTTTATTTAATAATAGTCTTTTACGTACATTTTGAATGTTATAGGGTACAGAAGATAAAGATAAAGAGTCGAACTGCAACTCTAACCCTTTATCGAGGCCGTATCTTCAGGTGAGTGGGCAGTGTGTGGGGACATTTACGCCCACACCTTTTAAGTGTTCGTTCACGGGGAAGACCCAGAGACGCATGGGGTGTAGCAGAATGTTACACTTACTGGGGGGGTGTAATGTCATATATGTAAGTTAAAGAGTTGTTTGGTCATATCGGTATCGTCATGGTGTCTCACGTTTTCATATGCCACCCCTCTCGAATCTTCTGCTGCCGACTGTAACTTGTTACACAAAGGTGTTTATTGGCGAATATTTTAATAAAATGCCCTTTATTAATTTCGAAGGTAATATTATTTTGCTAGCGTCCACGTTAAAATCGAGTCAACCTTTTTTTTAGGGGCGGAGTATTTATTCGAAATACACCATCGGCTGTATTGAAATTTAGTGAACGTTGTGCATCAGTGCACACGGAAACAGCTGATTCAGGGTTTCCTGTTTACTCATTATTTAGCACGTTTTCAATAATGTGTCCCTTTACCAACATTGAGGTGAGTAATTTTTGATGCTGGATATACGTCAGTATTTCATTTTAATTTCTCCACCCGTGTGACTATGCTTTCATTTCTCAACTTGACTACCATCATTTGTTACTTTAGTCTGTTGACCTGTCTCCTGATTTATAGTATTGTTTTTACCCTTGTCACAGTTTTCATATTTCAGATCTTGACTATCCATAGCAACGTTGTTTAATTAGTTTTTCTGAAACATTTTCTGCTCGCGCACAGTATGACATTATGTGTGGAAAACCTTAAGGTTATTTCCATATTAAAATAAATATTGATAAATGGCAGATATGGGTTCGGAGAGGTTCAACATAAGTAGATATCCCGTTTAAATCTATTATCCCGGTGCCAGGGCGCAACATTCAGGGTTCTGTTAAATATGCCACGTGCTTAGTTATTGTCCCTTTATCAGTATATTTTTCCATCCTAATTTTCCTTTCATGTTATTAATATTAATACTGAAACAATGTCAGTTTGACAGTACTACATTACAAATGTATCCTTTTTAGACAGGTTTTAAATTTTGCATCTTAGCAACCATAGGATCCGCTGAGAATAAAGAGTGGGCAGCTCAATTCAACTGAGAAAAATATATAAAGTTGGTATGTATTGTGGAAATATCAACAAATTGTCAAATTCTGTTTTAAGATTCTGCCACTGCGAGCTTAACTGTGCAGCTGTTTGACATTAGAATGCTTCACAAACTGTATTTTGGTGGGGTATACAGGGTATATATATATATATATATATATATAAAATAAGGTCTAAGAAAGTTAACACATTAATTTTGTGATTAATGTGGCTGGTTTAATGCATTAAAAAATTTTGTTGTATCCAGGGCAACTAGGCGATCGCATCAGGCAGTGCTTTGGTTAGGGTGGCATTTTCATGTGTTTTTTTTTTTTTTTTTTTTTTAACATTATGAAACAATAATGCAAAAAAGTTAAATTTGAACCTAAAGAATTATAAACACTTTCAGCACCATATTTACTACTCTTACAAATTTTGAAAAATATATAATTTTTTCATGTCATGTTTCTGTAAGAAGATCAAATCAATGTCATATCACAAACAGGCAAAATACATTTTCTATGAGTGGTACTAAAACCAAAATAAGTCTCTAGTACCTCTGTGTTTAAGTTGGCAGTCTGCCAGGTAGCTCACTGTGCTTACTGCCCAAATGTAATGAAAAGATGTATAAAACAGAGTTGTAATGATTATCTCCATTATTCCAGTTTGCAGTATCTTTTCTAATTTAAGTAAAGAACTCAACATAACCACCTAAGTATTGCACAGTGTCAGTTTTTAAGCAAGATAGCTACCACGGAGAACTTTTTTTTTGCATGTTTTTAGAGTGTTTTCCAACAGTTTTTGTAACCTAAAGAATCCCAAGGCACACAACGATTGTACTAACCACAAAAGCATTAAATCTAGATACCCGCTAAACTGTCCGAAGGGGTGGGACTATCAGAGACGGTGGCAAAAAAATGCATCTTGGATGATGGCATTCACAGACACAGCACTTAGTGAACACTTTGGATGCATTTTCCCAGCCGCTTTGTCCCTTTGCCTGCTCATACTGGCGGTCCTATATGGCACACCTGGCTTGTGCTTATTGTGCACCTGTTGAAAATCACTTGTTTACAGCCGAACTGGACTCATCCCCGCATAAATCAGTCATCCAGACGATCTGACCCACCCTGTATATATATATGTGTGTGTATGCATGTGTGTATATATTTATATACATATACATACTCACACATATATATATATATATATATATATATGTGTATATATGTATTGTATTAAAATCAGACTACATGTCCTTGCTGTTACAACCACAGAGAATGTCTCCAAAATGGCAAAAAATAAGTGTTGTGTCCAGTCTTGTAACTGATGTAAAATGTTTCTTTTACTCATCTTTGTGCCTGCTCACTCACCTTCAGTGAACTGATTGTAACTGCTGTCTTTCTGTCTCTCTCACCCCTCCATGGCATTGTCCTCCTCTTTTCATTCTTCCTCTGTCAAGACTGAAAACTGCTTTAGACTTATTTATTGCATGTCCTTCTAAATAAATTTGAGACACAATCATAGGGTGCCTAATCACTTAAACAAACCATTCTGAAGAATTCCACAGGCAGTTTCTGAAAAAAAAAAATCTGACATGAGCGTCAGTAGGTTTTGTGCCCTAGGAACCAAGTTACCAGAACTATTCTCTTAACATTTAATTTATTATTTACCAGTCTGATACCGATCTTTCTGATCATAAAATAGGTCATTACAATAGAAATTGATGTGAAGAATTCATAATTAATTGCAGAATTATGGTATTTGCCATAATTCTTTAGATATTATCAAAAATTAATTTGAGGGTTCATCTAGAGTGCCTCTTTATCTTGCACAATTTGCCTCAAGAACTAATCAGCACATCATCATCTCATAACGGGCTTAGGTTTCGAGTTTGTATTTTTCTGTCCAGCCATTTCATCTCTAGACCATCCTAAAGAAACTGTGACGCACACACAGACACATACCCATCATCGAGATATTGATGTTTTTGGTATCAGGGGACCCTAAAACATCGAGATCCATAGAAAACTGGAGATAGAAATTTTTGACAAATCTAAAGCTTTCGCTCCTACCCCATAGACAATAGGTTATGGAGAGGGAGGGTGCAAAGCAAAAACATTTTGCTAGTGTCAGGAGGAAAAAATGGGGAAAATAGTAGTGATAAGTACATAATAGCCTATGTATAAAAGAAAAGAAATGCTACAAAAACATATTTAATAGACAAAATATTATTAAAAAGTTGAATAACTGTCAGTGTTTAAATATTAGATTTCAAATTGTTATATAAAAGTGTTCAGCTTGTGAAAATTCATTTGCTAATTTAGTTTTTATTTTTCAGTTGATTAATCATGGATAGTCCTCAAGACTTGGAGGGTGAAGTGGACCATTCTTTCTTTGACAGTGATTATGAAGACAATGACCAAACAAAGCAAGAAGAACAACTTGTTAATTCAAAATTTGAGCCTTCACAGGAAAATCGCAAAGAAGCAACTGATGACAACATAAGAAAAGACAATGTTTCCAAAAAAAGTATTGAAGAGAAACCTGATCAAAGTTCAAAGGCAGAAAGTATTTCTATAGTACCTGAAGTTTGTATTTCAGATGTTAATAGTAGTAAGGTTCAGGCAGCCTCAAGGAGCCATTTACAGATTGAGACAGTGTTTCCAACAAGCTCTTCTACTGAGGAAAGAGATGATGAAGATGATGAGGACGATTATACAAGGAGTGAAGAGGACAGTGAAGAGGACCAGCAGATAAACCAGTACAAGTATAAATGTACTAATTCAAACAGTTTTAAAAAAGCAAGTGGCAAATACCGACATTATAATGCTGCTCCTGCTGCAGAATCAGGAGGTTCAAGTAGTGACTCAGATAGTCATGTATCAGAATTATCGGCCAAAAAAAAATCTGCAGATTTACCTCAGTCCTCCCCAAGGCACAGAACAAAATTTAGTTTAATGCCAAGAAAAGAACGATATCATCACACAGAAGAATCTGAAGACACAGTAACTGATGTAACACCACTTTCTACTCCTGATATAAGCCCAATACAGTCTATTGATCTTGCTGCTGTGAAAGAGAGTCTTGGGAAAAAGCAAATTACAAAACAAGGAAATGTGAGTCGTGACATCTGTGAAGATTCTGGAGAGTTTTGTATTGATGAGGACCAGGATAAATCCTCGGTGCAAAGTTTGAAAGGGTCAAGCAGCAGCATGGCATCATCTCTCTCTTTGGAGTCTGAGTTGGTTAGCAGGCACAGCCAGAAGGTCTTAAGTGATACTAAGGATCTTAACCATCTTCTTAAAGGTATTTTGATTGCTTGTTCTCTCACCAGTAAGTTAAGGAATATTATCCTATGGTGTTTTCCATCAGAGGCCATTAAGAAAATTGATAGAAAGTTGGTCGAATTTCCTCCAAAATAAAGTGACCACAATAGTCACTGAGAAAGTAAAGTGAAAATCGAAGTATTTGTGGTATACATAAGTCATTCTAGTTTGAAGTGATAAAATGATGGGAGAAAAAAAACCCCACAGTATTAATACTTTTGTGTGTCACAATGGATTTCACTAATACCTCATGCATCCAACTTCTTGGCTCGATTTCTTTATCCAGATGCTGTCCATGTGAAGGTTACATGTTTTGCCCTTGCCCAAAGATGTGTAGATTAGGTTATGTAAGCGTAGACGTTTGCATGAGTGGGCACTGAGATAGACTGATGCCCAATCTAGGTTGGTTCCTTTCCTTGTGCCCAGTGCTACCAGAATAACATTTGGCTACCTCTTACCCTGATTTTGATTAAGTAGGTTTAAGAATACCTTTTGTGTCTCACCACCTTTAGTTTTGGTGAGATTAATGGTTCTGCTTTTAGAGATCATTGAGACATGGGTAATTTTCACCACTGTAATGATAATGTTACAGTGATAAAAAATAAACAAAATGTAAATGATACAAAACACATCTCTTTGTCTGTGAAGCACTATAGAGGAAATGTAGTGAGTGGCTAATGCATGCTAGGCTGTATCTGGACAAAACTTTGTCAAACGACTCCAGAAGTATCTAATAAAATGCCTCGAGACTCCCTGGGAAGCACAATCAGATAGGTGATAATGCAAAATGTACATGCTGTCAGTATAATGAGGAACTTTATTATTATTATTACAGGATGGGCTAGTGGAGAGTTTTAAACAGGCCTCATTCTTGCATCAGACCAAACAATTCCTGCATTTTATTTTGTGAAACGAAACAAAAACTCCACTAAAGCAACAGTAGATGGGATACAGCAAAACTTGGCAAATTACCTAAAAAAAATTAAGAGTATGACACCATTAGTGAGGACTTGATACAACCAAATACAGATACTACATTTCACTGTATTTTAGTAAAATTATACCCTATTGAAATGTGGCAAATTGAAGAAGCAGCATTTGAAAATACTAAAGCACAAATATTATATTGAAAGATGGAAATACTTAGAAATAAAAAGTGACATTTTGTAGTTTCACCTTATAATCATGTTTACATTTCAAGTTTTAATACCTTAAGTATACCACAAAAACAACAACTTTAACTTTCTTTGCCCATGGCTTACTGGTGGCACTGTTTAAAAAGTTACACATTTTGCACAAAAAACATGATTGCTGACAAATATCCTAAAGAATGCACTTTCATTCGTTTATTTGTTTGTAAGGAAAAAATTGCTTAATTTAAAAAGTTTACATTCACTACACTTGCTTACCTAAAGCACAAGATTATAATGTAAAGTAAAAAAATTGATTACTTGCTTTGAGCTTAGTTCAGATTGTAATCACCATATTGTTGAAATTTTTACAACACATTCAAGAAAGCCACTTTTCTACAAGCAGAATTGTGTACAGGCTTAATGCAGCATTGCCCAAGTAAACAAGTTATAGTTTGTAACCAAGTAACTATTAGCATTTTGCTGATCATTTGCATCATTAAGCAATTTGTGCCTAACTGCCTACTAGATTTTATGCACATTTTGTCTATTTCTCAGTCTCCGATGTTATTCTCTGTTTCTGTTCAAGCAAACATTTCAATTAAAATCTTGCCTTTCTGTAGCTGATTCCTTTGTCAGGCTGTTTATAGGTACATGATTAAAATGCTAATTTTTTTATATAAAATGTTTACAAATTCAGAACAATTTGTCATTGTCACATACTGACATACACACTGATAATAATAAAATAAGGCAGTGGTCAGTATTTAACAGTTCATTGCTTTAACCGTTATGCCAAACTACACTATTTCAGTTAGAGGTGTAGACTAAATTAATTTGCCTATATTGATTACTGTACTTGCTTTTCTAAAAAAGAAAATGCTCTAAGCTATAATAACTCTAATAAACTTATTTATAATAAATCTTAGAACTGCTTTAAATTTCTGGTTGGAGAATCAAGGATGTGTATACATTAATAGTAAGTAGTAGTTAACTTTTTCTTCTCTTTGATAGTAAACAAGTGAAAGCATTCATTTAAATTAATTCAGCATTGTTAAAACTGAGGAAGAGAAAGTGCCTTTGTTTAAGATCTGTTTTAGATTTTTTTTCCATCCATTCATTATCCAACCAGCTATATCCTAACCGTTTCCTAAAAAGCACTTTGTTACTTTTAAACCAACAGTCCATGAAAACATTTGCACATTTTGAAAAACTATATGTACATGTCACTAGCAAAACAAATTTTAATCATAATTCAGACTCGCTAGTCCACCACCTTGACTGCTAAAAAGAGACGCTTTACTTACTCATGTGAAATAATGCAAGATTTTTTTTCCCGATAATATTTTATTTATGGATTTTAAATGTAAGAATTTATATTAGTTAATTTTAATGAAGGGAGGAACTTGTACCTGTAGTGTGACCTCTCAGTCTATGGTGTGGGGGCAGTCCTGTCTCACAGATGGGATGACAGAATAGAAAAACTAATTGGATATATGTTAATAAATACATTGACCAAAGCTGAGTGTAGCTACTGTATTTACAATTAAAAAAGAAACATTAGCTGTAATGTTTGGCCTGAGTGTGTTTTATAGACATCTTTTTGAAAAACCACTAGTGATTGTGGCAGATCATAAACAGTTTTTTGAATTGTTTGATGAACAGATGGGGAGTGCCACAGTTGACAGCAGCACAAATTCAATGCTAGGCATTGACAGTAGATTCTTACTATAATGTATAAAAGAGGAGCTCAACATGCTAATCCTGATGCTTTAAATTATCTTACACAACGTTGTAATACTTTTTTTTTTTTTTTTTTTTTATATATATAAAGTTGTTTGGCTGTTAAAGCAGATGTACAGCACTCTGCTTAAGGACAAAGACATTGATCTGAGAAGACTATATTACTGATGGTCCATCAGTGAATTCTTGAGGGGAACTGACTGGCTAAACCAGTCAAGCCTTCCTGGCAACCTTGTATTTGCAAAAAAGCAGAGATGAGTGTGCAGGATAATTATATACTCTAGGGGGTTTGAGCTGTAATACCTCCAAAGAGTAGGAAGAAATTAATAAAAGAACTATGTAAGCCACACAGAGACGTCAATAGTGTGAAAGCACTGGCTCACAATTGCATCTGGTAGCCAAACATAGAGTTAATTAAAGGTTGCAGTTCATAAATGCACCAGCTGTCAGGAAAATCAGAGTTCACCTGGTGAGGCTCCCTTTTATGGATGAATGTGGCCTGAACAGTCATGGTCTTGACTTCACATAGATTTCTGAAGCTCAGTGATGGGTAATTTGTGGCCATCTGATGCCATCTCATTGCATCAGTGGTCACAGTGAAAATATTGCAAAGTAGTGTTGTAATGCTTACCATGGCTTAAAAAGTGTAGTAGTTACAGTGTGGTAGCAGGTTTGCCATTGCAGTGATAGGACATTTGTTTTAAATAATATTATTAAACATGACACATCAAATGGCCAAGTCGAGAGAGCATATCTGAGAGTAAAAGAAGCCCTGAATAAGTTGTAAAGTGCAACACTGTAAACTAGACTAGAACATTTCCTGTTATGTTACAAAGATGGTTTATTCCCAAACCTGTTAGTAATGATGCAGCAGCTACAGACACATTTGGACTTAGTTGATGGAACAACTGTTTTTTTGAAGGTGGAGACAGACAATGTGCATTTAGCTAAAGAACATCAGGATCATATTTGAAGACACCAGGTTACTTTAAAGGATACTTCTGAACATGGACAGAATTATTTTGTTTTTTAGAAGATGTGAGCAAAGGCAGTCCACCAGTTGGAGCACAGGAAGCAGTTGGTAATATTTATTTATTTTTCATTTTTTTTAAAGGATACTGAGATGGTAAGGTCAACTTAAGGCACTAGGTGGTGGATTATTAAACAGACAGCAGGTGTCCTAACAGGGAGTTACCCTCCAGCCAAAATGCCTGTAATTGTAGAAGTTTGATTGAGCCTGTAACACTCAAGATAAAACTCCAGTAAGAAAAAAAAATTATAATAAAACATAAGCTTACTTTAAAGGGATTCAAGGAAATATTGGCATTTTAATAAAGACTATAGCTGACTGGTTAAAAGGAGTACATATACTGTATAAAGTTGGTGGTAAGAGTAAATTGTTTGGCAAATGAAGCACTTCATAAAGAGCTAAATGAACACATCAAAGAACTGTTGGTCTAATCCATTGTGAGAAATGGATGTCTAGGATGGAACTCCACTGACAGCAATGTTATTTTGCCTTTTTTGAGGTATCCTGTATTTAGTCAACCCAAGAGTTTTTAATTACGTATATGTACATTAAATCATGAGCAGAAGATCAAGGGTTCAGAAAGATAAGGAAAAGGCAGCTAAAGCTTCATCAAAGCCTAATCCAGTCTCAAGTTATGATACTATTTGGAAGAGACTGGCGAAGTAATGGATCTGCTTGGATCTCACACTGCTGCATTGGCTCCAGTCGAGCAAAAGCGCAAGAAAAACTGCGAGTGAGGTGGGCAGTGAGAATTCACAGATTTCAAGCAGGTTATTGGAACTGAGCATTGCCTCTATGTCTCCACTGTCAATTACTACTAATTCCCTCAGTAAATCAACAGTATCAAGTCCAACCAGAATCGTGACTCCGCCTTTGTAGCACGGAGAAGATGGAACCAAACTGTCTGAGTTGAAGGCAATGATTACCGCACTTGAGGGTAATATAAATGATATAAAGAATGCCGTAAAGAAGGATATAAAAGATATAAAGAAGGATATACACAAGAGAAATGATGAGCTGCTTCATGATATAAAAGACCAGGAGGTACTTTTAAGTAATAACTTTGCTGTAAGCTTTAAAGACATTCTACCAAGAAATTATGAGCAAACTTGAGAATAAAATTAGAGTACTTGGTACTTAGCTTGAAGAAGTTAAGAAAATGTTTACGACTCGTATTGAAGAAGTTGAACAATAAATATCCACCGCTGACAAAAAAGCAACTGCTGTAGAATCTGAATGCAAAGTGTTTTAGTCCATTGGTCATGCTCTCTTTCTCAGGGGTGGGGGTTGATTTGTTTTCAATCCTATTTTTTTGTAAACATTTATCTGTTTGTTTGGAATGATTACAATAAAATCAATAAAATAAAGAATTGAAGGTCTCCCTGAAAACTGTGAAAGCCCAAACCCACTGAAATTCATAGTTGAACTTTTTCTTAAAATAATTGGAGAGGACTTCAAATTGAACACTGAGATCTCAATAGCTCACCGCATACGTGGAGCAAACGCCTCAAAACTGAGAAGCCTTTTGTCTGTTTCAACAGACTACAGTTTAAAGAAAATTTGATGTTGATTCTCAGAAAGAAAGAGGAGACTATACAAGGACCAGTCAAAAAGTTCCCGGAATTGTGATATGGTGGGACAGTGATAGATCAGATTATGCACACATTGTTGTGGAGGGGAGTACAGCACGTCTGTAGACCAGTTACAACAGGTCTGAATTGGTTTCGGCGTGTAGTATTGTTTAAATTACTGTTTGAGTTAGACATGTGCGTAGTCATTCGGCGCAGTGTCACAGTTTGAACAACGTGCTAACATCAAATTCATGTGCAAATGGGAAAAATCAGCTTTGGATACGCTAGAGGCACAGCACGTTTTGATTGCCCCTCATATTTGAAAATAACCACAGTTATATTTCCCAGATTTCTTTCCTTCAACAGCTGCCAAATGAACCTCATTCTATAGAATTAAACAGCACTTGTGCTTTGCTAAAATCAGATACAGCCTCTTGTTTCCTGCTAGATTGAAAGTGATTTTTGAAGACCAATTCTACTTCTTTAATTCCCTTAAAGAAGCGAAAAAGTGCTTAAATGACTGATCCCAATATCTTTCAAATCAGTCAATGCAAAGAAGATTCTGCTTGCAACTTGGTCTATTTGTAATGCAACATTTTCTGTAACTTTACATTGTATTTCCTAATCTGCCATTTTTTTATTTTCCTTTTCTCTTCCATTACAATATTGAAATTTCTTCTATTAGCCTCCTTATCATTTGACCCAGGTGTTATTTGGGCTACGAAAAACCTTCCTAAAAGCGTCAGCCCTGAGAGTCACTCAGGCAACTGTACAGATGCATCTTGCGTAAGCGTTAGAACTGAGAATCGTACGAGTTGTAAAAGTACTGTCAGTGCTGCCATTCTTTGGAGAAATTATGTCTAGGTTTTCTCTAATGGTGAAATATCTGCACTTTACCAACAACGAAGACTTTGATGAGAATAACCATTCCAGCACCCAAAATGAAGAAAATTTGTGAGATATACCAGGAGATTGTAGTAAAATTTCAGAGTGTTTACATTCCGAACCGCTGTGTCAGCATCAATGAAAGTCTCATGGCTTATAAGGACAGACTATCATGGATACAGTACATCATGTCAAAAAGAGCAAGATTTGGTCATAAAGCTTTATGACCTTTGTGAATCTAAAGCTGAATACATTTGGAATTCAGTTCTGTACACGGTGAAAGGGACCATTTTTGATCTGAAATATAATCAGTATGGCATTGTTACGTCATTGGTGCAGACTTTGATAGACACTCTGCTGAATCAAGGTTACTGTGTAACCACAGACTATTTTTATACTTTGCCAGAGCTCTGTGACATCTTGCTGCAAAAAAAAGACTGACGCATATGGAACAGTGTGTCGTAACCTTCATGGCATGCCTGAAGACTTTGACGGAGCTAATTTACAACAAGGTGCACTAGTAGCTTTGCAAAAGTGCTTGCGCTGAAATGGAAGAACAAGAAAGATGTTTGTCTTCTTAGTGTGGTACATAATAAGTACTGTCACTGTACAGGCAAAAGGCAACATGCAGGTTACGAACCATGTTTGCACGATGGGCAGCATAAATTGTGTAGATCAAGAATTGACTTTCTTTCCCGTTATGTTGAGGCAACAAAAGAAATACTGCAGAAAGATATGTTGCCATCTGGTGGAATAGTGCATTTGGAAAATATTTATGTTATACAAACAAAAAGCTGGCAAAACTGTATCTCATGCAAACTTTACATGCCAGCTTATAGAACAAATCATTGCTGCAGCTTTCACCATCCACACTACCATCAAAGAGACACAGTCAACCCAGCACATCGCAGATCAGTCCAGAGCGTCTTATTGGTAGATATTTTATTCATTATATTGTAAGATTTTTTTTTTAACTCTTTTGAGACCCTCCCTAATTGGGTGACACGCTGGAACATGATTGACGCATCTGTTGAGGGCTGCTTGTCTGTTGCAGAGGCAACCGTATGTTCACAGCACCTTGCAGGTTTGCAGCACCACAAAGGCAACGACAAGCTCACCCCCTCCTCATGCAATGCGTCTGTTGCCTGGTGGATTATATGGGGAACACTATAACTTAGCCACTGACCTGGCCACGGCCCTACCCTTTTGCTGTGTCTGTGTGTAGTTGAGTGGTAGCTCCTGGTGCAATAAATAACCTTGCTCGTCCTGTTTCAGGTTGAACAAAGCTGATTTTCCTGAGATACTATAAACTCAGCCTTGTCTTTTGGGTGCAAGGCAGCGACTTGTGTGTTACAATATACTTCTCACAGAATAAAAAAAAAAAAACAGAATCCAACTTGTATCTTTGTAATGCGCTGTTCAAAAATTGATAAATCTGGAAAGAAAATCTGAAAAGAAACATACTATTATTGTCCTGACTATAACGTTGCATTGCGTCTTTCACCGTGCTTTAAGATTTACCACACAAAGGACTCATTTTGAGATTATATACTGTTTTGGCACCATTAGTAGTAGTAGTATTACTGTTATTATTTTTGTTGTTGTTGTTCATTTCATATTATTTTTATTCATCGTTACTATTATTTGTATCATTATTATACTTTTGAGATTTAATAAAAATGTAATTTCTCATGCCAAGAAAAATGCTACATTTTTTTACATATTTTTTTGGAATAAAATGCAGTGCTAAGGAGGTTAAATATATGTATCATCATACTCTAGGTTTATTGCATTTAGACTGTATTATTATAAGTTATCTAAATTTCCCCAGAGACTACTTAATATCATAACCTAGATTTATAGCATCTGGACTGTACTTTTTTATTTTTACTACATCGCTGTTGGGGGTTTGTTTTGTTCTGGACATGCCCTGTCTCTTGGCATGTCATAGGACTGGTACTTTTTAGTGTGGACTAGCCTCACTGGGGGAGGCAAAATTAGGGGAGGGGAGAGCAAGTTACTTCTTATTTATCCTTTTAACTATTGTAAGTGTCAACATAATAATAGGCTTCTTAACCACAATACTTAGCAACAATTTGAAATCAAGGTAAAGCTACTGTATGTAAGTTGACAAAATATCAGATGTTCAGACGCCATGGCCCTCTGACCAAACAGTGAACTTTGTGGGCTGGAAACGTCAGCCACTCACTTTCAAAATGTATCAGAAATAAGGGGTATTACCAGAGAAGGGCTTGAACAGAAAATGTTTTGCAGATGACATGGTACTGTATATATCAGACCAACAGACTTCCGTACCAGCAGTCCCCAAAGCACTAGCAGTTTTTCAAGAGATATCTGGACTCAAAATTAATTTGAAAAAAACTGTACTTTTTCCAGTGAAATCCCTAGCACACAATATTAGAATGGACACCTTCCCATTTATTTTAGCAAATCAGTTCAAATACCTAGGGGATATCATTACAAGTAAATATAAAGATTTTTTTCAACAACATTTTGCTATCTGCTTGGAAAAAATTAACCAAGGTGAACAGATGGTCTGCATTCCATCTCACATTAGCAGGGTGAATTAATACTGTCAAGATAAACATCCTTCCCAAACTTCTATTTCAGAGAATCCCCATATACATTAACAAATCATTCTTTAAGATATTAGATTTAGTCACATCCTTATTTTTTTGGAATTCAACACATCCATGCAGCCAAAGGGCGACTCAACCACGACCTAAAGCAGAAGGGGGCATGGCACTACCTAACTTTCAGTTTTATTACTGGACTGCAAACATACAAGCTGTAAGACCTGGGGCCTCATGTATAAATGGTGCGTACGCCTATTTCTATGCTTACAATGCGATGTATAAAAACTAAACTTGGTGTAAAGCCACGCACATTCTCACGCTAGCTCAAACCATTGTGTATACAAGTTTTCAGTTTGGTTTTGCAAACTGGCAGCACCCAGTGTCAAAGCAGTGCTACTGTTTCTGTGTGGTTTCCCTTTATTTTTTAGATTTACATCCCTGACGTGGCTTTATCAATACACTGAAATTAACTGCATATCGTTTATTAGTTTAAGGCATCAGATGTAATCAACCTGTAACAATATAATGGTCCACGGAATGGCCAGACTATTCCAAATACCATAGCTGCTTTAGCGTTGTTACTCTCAGTGCACCACTCAGTATTTTAACCCACTGCATCTGAGTTTGGAATCACAGCTCTACAGCAGCTGATTGGAAAGAGGATTATTGGGATACAGCATCCAGGACATGCTGCTTCAGCCATGCGCACAGACTATTTGAACTGAAGCAAACGCTTCAGAGCCTTTCCTGTAGGGACCTAGCATTTGAGAAACAGTTTCATCCCAAGAGCTGTAAATGCACTCAATCAAGTGCTCCCGATAGAACTGTTTGTACTTATAAGTACAAATACCTCACTGAAAATTTGCACTACAGTTGTAATATTGTACAGCCTGAGACACTTTATGAACCATTTCACTATCTGTACTATATGTACATGATTTCATATTGTATATTTTTCATTTTTTTGTTATATTATTACCATTATTTCATCATTTTATAGGAAAATAAGTTTATGGAGGGTTTGCATATTAATTTTACTCATTGTACCATACAGTAATAAAGGAATTAAGTTCAATAGAAGAAAACGCATATTCACATATGATGATGACTGGCTTTTAAGTCTATTTAGATTTCCAAGCACTGTCTTCTTGGAGCTCTTCATATAATTTTTAAGAATAAATGCAGTAAAGTATATATATTACATTATACAGATACATTTTAACTTAATTTAAATAATGTATATTGGTAATAATTAAACATTTGAGGATGTGGTGGCTCAACAGTAATGATGAGTTGGTGCCCCATTTAGTGATTGTACCTGCCTCGAGCTGTGTGCTTGCAGGGACTGGTGCGACCTTGAATGGATAGGTGGATGGATAAAGTATGTATGTTACATTTTACAGATAAATTGTTAATTTCTTTTAAATAACGAATACTGTTAATAATTACACACATGGGGGTAAAACGGTGGCGGAGCGGTAGCACTGCTGTCTCGCAGGGAGTCACGTCGCTGGTATTCCCTACTTGGAGTTTACATGTTTTCCTGCTGGGTTTCCACACTGTGCTCCGGTTTCCTTCTAAAGACATGCAGATTTGGGGATTTGGTGCCGCTAAAATGATGCTAGTGTATGTGTGTGCTTGTATTCACCTTGCGATACCCTGTCCAGGGATTGTTTCTGCCTCGTGCACAGTGCTTGCTGGAATGGACACATCCCTGGATTGATGGATTTAATCATTAAACATCCTTTTCAGAGATATTGTGGTAAGGTGTTATCAGCATTTAATGGGTGTTCCAGGCAATTCACAACACAGAGAAGCCGAACCTGTTCTCACCGTGATAATATCTCGCGCTACCATATGGTGGATTCCTCCATATTTATGTAAAGTACATGCCCAAGTATAAACAGTAGCGTCCGCTGCAGCTTGCATCGTGTCGCGTAAAGTATAAACCTGGCCATATTCTTCTGGACGCTGGAACCGGAAGGGATGTCATCTGTTTTAAATCAGACAGGTTTTCCCGCGGCTGGTCTGTTGAGATAACAGGAGAAGGTTTAGTGCACCCTGCCACCCCCTGGCCTGGCATGGAATTACCTTTGCTTGGTCCATACAACGTCTTCCTAGTCGCACGTGTGTGACAGGGGTTAGTATGTTTTGAAAGAGTCAGTACTGCTGCAGTAAATTATTTAATCAAGGGTCCCTCACGGTGCAACAAGCACCTTCCAGGAGCAATCTCTGGATGGGGCTCTAGCTCGTCACTACCACTGTGCCACCATGCCCCCGTGTTTAATACATGCTTTAATTCCTATCATCATGAAAATATCAGGTATACATCTTAATGTTTAAATTGTTCAGAGAACTCTAATATCGTGAATGTAATGTATTCTGTGTCCTGTTGGCGTAAGAGAAAACCTGTTTAAGAAGCACGTAGTGATTCACAAACGTAAGAGTACATAGAAGAACTCAGAATATGAAGCATTTGATGTGCCACTTTAGTAACTCTAGTAAAGTAAGCATTGATTTTAAGATTATGTTTGCGACATTCTACTTTAATGACAAAATAATCTATGAGATTGAAGTGGACATTTGACCTTTTTTTCACTCTGTCCCTATTTTTTTTTTCCTCTCTGTACTGCAATACTGTATGACACTCAGACAGTGGGCAACAACTCGCCTTTTACTGTGACTTTGATATCTGATCACTTCTTTTTTTATTTCAGGCACTGCGTGACTTTCTGAACTTGAACTTTCGAGTTTCTCTGCAATTTGTATCACTTGATCGACTTCCTTTTGTTGTTTGTACCACTGCTTAAGCCAACAAATAGTACAGTGATCCCTCACTATAGCGCGCTTTGACTTTTGCGGCTTCACTCCATCGCGGATTTTAAATGTAAGCATATCTAAATATATAAAACGGATTTTTAGCTGGTTCGCGGATTTCTGCAGACAATGGGTCTTTTAATTTATGGTACATGCTTCCTCAGTTTGTTTGCCCAGTTGATTTCATACAAGGGACGCTATTGGCAGATGGCTGAGAAGCTACCCAATCAGAGCACGTATTACGTATTAAATAAAACTCCTCAATGATATACGATATGCTTCCCGTGCGGTGCTTCGCACACTTAAAAGCTCTAGCAGCACATATTGATTTTTGATTGTTTGCTTTTCTCTGTCTCTCTCACTCTCTCTGACATTCTCTGCTCCTGACAGAGGGGGTGTGAGCAGAGGGGCTGTTTGCACAGAGGCTGTTTGCCTAGAGGATACGGACACTCCTCCTAAAAAATGCTGAAAGACTACTTTCACATTGCTCCCTTTTTCTTGCAGCCGCTTTATCATGGTGCTTTGCATAGTTAAAAGCCCAACAGCTCGTATTGATTTTTGATTGTTTGCTTTTCTCTCTCTGTCTCTCTCTCTGACATTCTCTGCTCCTGATGCGCACTCCTTTGAAGAGGAAGATATGTTTGCATTATTTTAATTGTGAGAAAGAACTGTCATCTCTGTCTTGTCATGGAGCACAGTTTAAAATTTTGACTAAAGGGTGTTCTTTCATGTCTAGAGGGCTCTAATAATGTTATAAAATGTATTTAGAAGGTAAACAGGTTTTCTATGCTCTAACTGCAAAAATATTAGATTTATAAATAAAGAATCCTACTTCGTGGAAATTCATTTATCGCAGTAGAGTCTGGAACGGATTAACCGCGATAAACGAGGGTTTACTGTATAACTGTGCGGAGAATATTTATAAACAGTGTGGGAGAGTTTCTAAGGGCTTAAAATATATAAAAATAACCATACAAACATATGGTTTCTACTTCGCGGATTTTCACCTATCGCGGGGGGTTCTGGAACGCAACCCCCACGATTGAGGAGGGATTACTGTAAATAATGTCTTTGCATCCATGAACAATTGCTCTTCAAATGCAACTTCTCATGAACACAATTTTTCCACTATTTTCAAATCAGAAACTTTGCTAAAAGGAACCTACGCATTTTTTCTCACCTTCCACCAATTTCTATTCCAGAATAAATATTAATCAGTTTTGAACACTAGAACAGCATATCTATACTAATAAACAGCAAAGCCCTCACTGACTCACTCACTCACTCACTCACTCACTGACTGACTCATCACTAATTCTCCAGCTTCCTGTGTAGGTAGAAGGCTGAAATTTGGCAGGCTTATTCCTTACAGCTTCCTTACAAAACTTGGGCAGGTTTCATTTCGAAATTCTACGCGTAATGGTCATAACTGGAAGCTGTTTTTCTCCATTTAATGTAATGGAGATGAGCTTGAAACCTGTGGGGGCGGAGTTTCGTGTGACATCATCACGCCTCCCACGTAATCACGCAGTACGTAGAAAACCAGGAAGAGGCCCAAAAAGCGCTGAAGAAAACATGCATTATATAATTGAGAAGGCAGCGAAACAATAAGAAGCGAGAGAGTGACATATACAACTATATTCATGAGTTCTGCTACTTCGGAAACAAAGCACGATGTAAACCTAAACTTTAAATTAAGTTCATAGACAGGCTGCCGCTGGCGTTTGTAATTTAGTGCCTGCCCATATAAGGCCGTCCGTCAGCGGCAATCCAATAG
>JANRMT010062821.1:14733267-14767889 GCA_026402145.1 Polypterus bichir lapradei | reverse complement strand
AAGCTGTGCGCTGAGCTTACTCTTGAGCATGTAACTTACAGTTGGCCATGTGAACAGTAATCTTGTCTCAAATCTCACAGCTTGGATTGCTGCTGTCATAATCGGTTTGAGTTTCATGGTTTGTTTCAATTACGATAGTATTTGCAGGATTTGTTGTGTTGAAGTGACATTCGGCATCTGTCAAGCATTGTAAGCACATAACCGGTTTCATCGATAAAATCACATCCAGCTTTTGAGAGTTTAAACACTCATAAACATCAAAGTGTCCACTACTGAAATCGTCACCTGTGAATCTAAGATGTTTAAGAGGCATTGGCGGTTGTCGAAAGGTGTAAAATATTTGGCCATTTCGGTACACTTGAAAGCGACAACCGAACAATTCAGCGGTAGCCATCAACTCACATGCAGAACCATAGGTGAAGGGCTTAAGCATTTCACTCTTATAGTGCTCCTGTGTAGTATAATTATCTCCTGTACCGTCATCAGTCCACACCTTGAACCTTTCCCAGTCATTCAATACATAAGACAGAATGTACCTCCGGATATCAAGAGTGAGCCTGATATGGCCATGCAATATGTAACAAAGAGAATGGAAAAGGTAGGTGCCATCTCCGGGCATGGAAACCACTCAGTAAGTGACAGTTCTTTGATCGATAGTGATCACCTCGATAGACATGGTAATGGGGGTTGGAATGATAAAGGAAATGGGTACCTGAGCAATGTAAAGTAAGTCTAAAATACCTATACAATAACTATAATTATAATAAACAAACAATAAAACAGCGGAGAAGCCATGGATTAAACAAAAAGGCTGTAGTTATCAGTAGGGAGACGTGAATCCCGTGGCGAAGCAAGGAAGGGAATGTAGAGACCGGAGTGACGGACGGTCTTATATAGGCAGGCAGCCAACAACATGGGAGGCATTGGGATGGGGGACCCAACGCCACCTCACACAGTGACTGAGCTGCAGGCTATGGACGTATATATGTACGTAAGTAGGATTCAGTTAGCGTTGGGAACCCATGTACCAAAGTTCTTGAAGATGGGCCCATAAGTAACAAAAACTGTTGAAAAGTTCAATATGGTGGCCGACAGTGGCATCATACCACCGAAATAAGTACGTACATTGGTTTCGGTTAGTGCAGGGAAGCCGCCTATAAAATTTCGAGAAGATCAGGCCATAAATAAGAAAGTTCAACATGGCGGACGTTGTTGACCATTATGACCATTACGCGTAGAATTTCGAAATGAAACCTGCTTAACTTTTGTAAGTAAGCTGTAAGGAATGAGACTGCCAAATTGCAGCCTTCTACCTACACGGGAAGTTGGAGAATTAGTGACGTTGGAAAGTTCAATATGGCGGCTGACAGTGGCGTCATACCACCGAAATAAGTATGTACATTGGTTTTGGTTAGCTCAGGGAAGCCACCTACCAAATTTCGTGAAGATGGGGCCGTAAATAAGAAAGTTGAACATGGCAGACGTTGTTGACCGTTATGACCGTTACGCGTAGAATTTCTAAATGAAACCTGCTAAACTTTTGTAAGTAAGCTGTAAGGAATGAGCCTGCCAAATTTCAGCCTTCTACCTGCACGGGAAGTTTAAGAATTAGTAACGTTGGAAAGTTCAATATGGCGGCCAATAGTGGTGTCATACCAACGAAATAAGTACGTACATCGGTTTCCGTTAAAAGTTTAATATGGCGGCCGACAGTGGCATCATACCACCGAAATAAGTACGTACATCGGTTTTGGTTAGCGCAGGGAAGCCACCTACCAAATTTCGTGAAGACGGGGTCATTCTTCTACGTACACGGGAAGTTGGAAAATTGGTGATGTTGGAAAGTTCAATATGGCGGCCGACAGTGGCGTCATACCATCGAAATAAGTAAGTACATCGGTTTCGGTTAGCGCAGGGAAGCCACCTACCAAATTTCTTGAAGATGGGGCCATAAATAAGAAAGTTCAACATGGCGGACGTTGTCGACCGTTATCGACCGTTATGACCGTTACGTATAGAATTTCGAAATGAAACCTGCTTAACTTTTGTAAGTAAGCTGTAAGGAATGAGCCTGCCAAATTTCAGCCTTCTACCTACACGAGAAGTTGGAGAATTAGTGATGAGTGAGTGAGTGAGTGAGTGAGTGAGTGAGTGAGGGCTTTGCCTTTTATTAGTATAGATATATATATATATATATATATACATATACATACACATACGCACACAATGTATAATTTGTATAAAATGACAGTCTGAAAAATGAAACAATTGTAAATTAATAAAATTAATAGGCTTGTCAGCAGTCTATTTTGTAATACAGTAGACCCCCGCGAAGTCACGGTTCAGAGTTCGCGGCCTCAGTCATTCGCGGATTTTTCCTTAGAACCTAACTAATAATTGTTAGCGGAAACCGCAAATATCCTCCTCAATTTTTATGGCTTTTTTCGTGGCAATACTGTACTGTAGGTAGAATAGGAAGCAGCTGTAGAGAAAACCATGACTTGGGATGGAGAAAGTAGTCAATAGAATTTGAAACTGCAACTCCCAGCAGTCCCTGCAGTGGCTCTGATTGGTCTTCTGCTGAGGGTGCTGGTCAAAGGATGTCAGCACGGCTTTTAAAAAGGGGGCCGGTGACCAAAAGCAAAAAAATAAAAAAAAAATAAAAAATTTTTGTCATTTGTGTTTCAAGTTCCTGTCTGTCTGCCTTCTGTTGGGTTACCTGTTCTTATTCATTTTGTCCTGGATCGTTTCGTGCGTCTGGATTGTCTGCTGTCTGCCTGTGTACATGAGGACTGAACATGTCCACCTGTCTTCACCATTTCAGGAACTACCAGTAGGACTATCTGTACATTCCCATTCAACGTGCGGATCTCTGGACTATCTGTTTTCATCATTACATTTCATCCATTGCTGTTTTTCATGATTTACTGTGTTTGTTTTGTTTGTGCTTTATTGTATTTAATGTGTAATCGCCGTAATGGGAACAGGGGTGGTATTGTTGTTTTCTTATTTCATTTGTTTTCATTACATTCTTTATTTGTTGTTTGATTACTGGTTTGCTTTGTTTTTGTGTCCCAAGGCTGGGTGCATCCTTGGAATCTTCACCATAAAAATAAATAAATTACCTTCTTCTTGATTGTGGCTTCTCGCGCAACGCTATGCTTACTTAAAAGCCTGAGCAGCACATGTTCTTTTTGGTTGATTGCTTTGTTTCTCTCTCCTCCCCCAGACATTCACTGCTCCTGGTTTTTTATTGGGGGGGGGGGGGGGGTTGTGTGCTCCCCTATGATGTTTGTCTATTGTTTAATCGATAACAAACTGCATGAGACATGTTTGTTTGAAGTGTTTGAATGAAGTTCAAACTGCACTAAGACTAGCCTGCAAGCATCTGCGCTTACCTCTGTCTGCTTGCATGCAGCCAGTTCAAGCATAGTTGGCTCAGTGATTTACATCCATGGCGTCAGTTGCACTCTGTACATATTGTTCCAGTAGTTTTTTAAATAGTTTTTACAGTTCATTAGCAGTGTGTCAAATGATCAGTGTTGCTGTAACTGTGATGCTCTTTGCATGAAAAAAATGTGTTCCATTAAAATTTTACTTTTTCTTTAATTGTGACATTTACTCAAAGTGTAGCAAAAAAGTATTTGGCGTTCAGGGATGCATTAACCCCCAAGTATGTGGTAGTTTAAATGTTAAAGCCCCAAGATGCTGCCAAAACGACCTGCACCGTCTAAGGCTTCTAGCAATGAAAACGCACTTGCATGAATTACAGTACATATAGTTGTAACATCGGTACAGTATTTTACATTCTAGTACTGCGGGAGACATAGCAGTACAGTATACAGGTTTACCTTTACATTCTTTATTTTTAGGTATTGTATTAAGCTGAGTTTGAAATTAAATTAAACTGTTTTGGGAGCATATTTAGGGTTTAAACTATGTAAATAGGCATGTTTTTAACCACATCCAAAATTCACAGGTGCTCTAGGAACGTAACCCCCACGGATTTTGGGGTTGTACTGTACATTTTAGGCTTTCTCACAAAAAACATGAGTGTGTTGCAGTATATATTTTGGATAGTGTTAATATTTCAAACATATAACATTTTACATGTCTGCATTGCAGATTTATTTACCAGAGTACTGCTTGACTGAACGTTTCCAATGCACTAAATATTTTCAATTCCTTGTTGCGCTTGTACACAAGGCAATTTGATGCATCTAGCTGAATTTTGTATGTACAATTAGAAGTGGTGAAATCATGAGTTTTATAAAAATTTGTCTAAAGAAAAGACAAAAAAATGACAGATTTATTTTGAGTTTACTACAGAGAATTCTAAAGGAATGTGGTTAGTGGTTGATGTTTAAGGGGATGGGAAAAAATGGTTTGCATGCTTATCTGCAGCTGACCACGTGATGGCAGTGTCTTACAATGTAAATATCTTTTGAACACTATTTTGTCTCATTAATTTCTGCTTTTGTCTCTGTATATGTTGTTTTTTTTATTGAAATTCCTGTTTAAAGAAATTGTAATGAAACTATTCAAGACACAAAACCGATTTATTCCTTGTTAAACAACCTTTAATATGTGATTTATTTTTATTGATAGTATTTAACTTGTTCACACCTTGAGCCTGTGACTGCTGAGATAAGTACCGGCTCACCAGAACCAGGGTAAAAAGTAGTATATTGTGTGTGTGAGTGTTTGTATATATACTATGTAGTATATGTACAGGGAGTGCAGAATTATTAGGCAAGTTGTATTTTTGAGGAATAATTTTATTATTGAACAACAACCATGTTCTCAATGAACCCAAAAAACTCATTAATATCAAAGCTGAATATTTTTGGAAGTAGTTTTTAGTTTGTTTTTAGTTTTAGCTATTTTAGGGGGATATCTGTGTGTGCAGGTGACTATTACTGTGCATAATTATTAGGCAACTTAACAAAAAACAAATATATACCCATTTCAATTATTTATTTTTACCAGTGAAACCAATATAACATCTCCACATTCACAAATATACATTTCTGACATTCAAAAACAAAACAAAAACAAATCAGTGACCAATATAGCCACCTTTCTTTGCAAGGACACTCAAAAGCCTGCCATCCATGGATTCTGTCAGTGTTTTGATCTGTTCACCATCAACATTGCGTGCAGCAGCAACCACAGCCTCCCAGACACTGTTCAGAGAGGTGTACTGTTTTCCCTCCTTGTAAATCTCACATTTGATGATGGACCACAGGTTCTCAATGGGGTTCAGATCAGGTGAACAAGGAGGCCATGTCATTAGTTTTTCTTCTTTTATACCCTTTCTTGCCAGTCACGCTGTGGAGTACTTGGACGCGTGTGATGGAGCATTGTCCTGCATGAAAATCATGTTTTTCTTGAAGGATGCAGACTTCTTCCTGTACCACTGCTTGAAGAAGGTGTCTTCCAGAAACTGGCAGTAGGACTGGGAGTTGAGCTTGACTCCATCCTCAACCCGAAAAGGCCCCACAAGCTCATCTTTGATGATACCAGCCCAAACCAGTACTCCACCTCCACCTTGCTGGCGTCTGAGTCGGACTGGAGCTCTCTGCCCTTTACCAATCCAGCCACGGGCCCATCCATCTGGCCCATCAAGACTCACTCTCATTTCATCAGTCCATAAAACCTTAGAAAAATCAGTCTTGAGATATTTCTTGGCCCAGTCTTGATGTTTCAGCTTGTGTGTCTTGTTCAGTGGTAGTCGTCTTTCAGCCTTTCTTACCTTGGCCATGTCTCTGAGTATTGCACACCTTGTGCTTTTGGGCACTCCAGTGATGTTGCAGCTCTGAAATATGGCCAAACTGGTGGCAAGTGGCATCTTGGCAGCTGCACGCTTGACTTTTCTCAGTTCATGGGCAGTTATTTTGCGCCTTGGTTTTTCCACACGCTTCTTGCGACCCTGTTGACTATTTTGAATGAAACGCTTGATTGTTCGATGATCACGCTTCAGAAGCTTTGCAATTTTAAGAGTGCTGCATCCCTCTGCAAGATATCTTTCTATTTTTGACTTTTCTGAGCCTGTCAAGTCCTTCTTTTGACCCATTTTGCCAAAGGAAAGGAAGTTGCCTAATAATTATGCACACCTGATATAGGGTGTTGATGTCATTAGACCACACCCCTTCTCATTACAGAGATGCACATCACCTAATATGCTTAATTGGTAGTAGGCTTTCGAGCCTATACAGCTTGGAGTAAGACAACATGCATAAAGAGGATGATGTGGACAAAATACTCATTTGCCTAATAATTCTGCACTCCCTGTATAGTGTTCATTGTAAATAAAGCAAGAGGTAATGTTTAAAAAAAACACACACAAAGGTTGTGTATCCAATCTGGAACTACATTTAATTGTGTTTTTGTTGTCTGCTAAATAAAGGCACAAACAGTGTAAAAGAGGGTAGCTCTCGGTAGAATGGTAGAATGACCCACTTCCTTACAAGGTCCTTGTAAGGTGATAGGGACTGGAAGGGGTGGTTTTTGATGTACCTGGGAGTAATTTCAAGGCTCTTCAACTGTGGACTTTTTTTCATCTTATCTGAGGAAGAAAGTGGGGAGTGCATGAATATTTGTGTCTGCAAATTGGACACAATTGCTCATCATTTTATATTTGATATTTTCAATGTTTTAGAATAATGATGGCAACATCGAAACAAGGAAATATAACATGGAATTTTGTAAAGTGCAAAAAGTGCTTAGAAAAGTCTTATATTATGGATTCTTCAAAGTAGCCACCCTTTACCTATAACAGCTTTGTACACTCTTAACATTGTCTTAACAAGCTTCATGTAGTAACCTGCCAAGATGCTTTTCTAACACTCTTGATGGAGGTCCTTTATATACAGAGTATTTTTTGGCTGCTTTTCCTTCACTGTCAGGTTCAACTCATCCCAAGCTTTCTGAATTGGGTTTACAGTAATCCCTTCTCGGGGGTTGCGTTCCAGAACCCCCCGCGATAGGTGAAAATCTGCGAAGTAGAAACCATATGTTTGTATGGTTATTTTTATATATTTTAAGCCCTTATAAACTCTCCCACACTGTTTATAAATAGTCCCCACACAGTTATACAGCATAAACCCTTTGTATTCTCTTAGATATTAGGTAAGATTCATTGAAATTATGTATGAACACACTGTTTATATACAGTAAAAACTTAATATTATTTTAAAGATATCGAGCGTCTTCGATATCACATATGTTACAGCCATTACCGATAGACAGGCCACCAGCAATAAACACGTACAATGCAAGAAAAATTCTATACAGTAAATGTGTATACAGTGACACTAAACGTACGTACATGTACTAATTACTGTAAGTAGAAAATTAATTATGGTTATTTACCAACAATGACACAATGACTTGTCCCATAATGATGAGTTTAGTTTCACTGCACAACAAAGGAGAGCGTTACAGCTCTTCTAAAGGAGCCTCTTCAGGCGACTGTGTAGCACCGCTGTTGTTCTTCTTCCGGCAGTCTTCAATCCAAATCCCTAAAGCAGATTCCATCCAGACTACTGCCTTATTACATCCACTTACAACTCGTTTTGCACCCAGGTTAAAAGGACCCTGCGGCCGTAGATCTTATATTCCTTTCCTACTTTTTAAATAAAAAGAATCGTAGCCTCATTGATGCTGTAATGGCGTCCTTCAGCGGTGTAGCTTTTCCCATCCTTCAACATATCCAAAACTTTTACCTTTTCGGCAATCGTTAACATCTTCCGTTGACGCTTGGGCCTGGCCCTTGAAGCAGTAGCAGGAGCAGATCGTTTTGGAGCCATAATGAAGGGCTTGACTATGCACAAAGATAAACCCAAAAGAGCACAAAAGTTAAATCTTTACACAGCGAAACACGATGCTGAATGAGTGAGACGAGACTTCCTGGTTAACGCCGCGGAATCGATTTCGGCGCTCCGTCACTGAGCTAATCAGCACACAGGAACTTAACTGCATGCTCTGATTGGTTAGCTTCTCAGCCATCCGCTAATAGCGTCCCTTGTATGAATTCAACTGGGCAAACCAACTGAGGAAGCATGTACAGGAAGTAAAAAGGCCCATTGTCTGCAGAACCCGCGAAGCAGCGAAAAATCCACATTATATATTTAGATATGCTTACATATAAAGTCCGCGATAGAGTGAAGTCACGAAAGTTGAAGCGCGATATAGCGAGGGATTACTGTATATTGAGTGACTGTGGTGGCGAGGTCATCTGCTGCACAAATCTGTCACTCTCCTTAATCATGCTGGTTAAATGTGCCTTCAAGTCTTAAGCAAATTGCTTATAGTGTCACAAATAATGTATCACCACACAATCATCCCTCCTCCCCCATGCTTCACGCTAGGAACCATACATGCAGATATCATCCATTCACCTTCCCTGTGTTTCATGAAGACATGGTGATTGAAACCAAAAATTTCAACTTGTCAGACTAAAGGTCAGATTTCCCTTTTTCTGATGTTCACTGACAGCGTTATTTGGACCAAGCAAGCCTCTTCTTCTTTGGACCAAGCAAGCCTCTTCTTCTTCTTCTTTGCTGCATTTCTTTCATGAAGGTCGGATTCCCTCAGTCTTGTCTGAACAATGTGAAATAATCTATCAGGGCTATAATATGAGGTGCAGTTAACTGGTGATTTTGAGACTGGTAACTAATAAATTTATACTGTACACACAAGATCATTCTTAGCCTTCCTTTGAGAATCTTCGTGAAAGCTGGTGTCTTCATAGCTCTTTATGGTTTTTGTAATTGCACTTGAACAAACTTTCAAAATTCTGTAAATTTTCAGGATTGATGGAAGTTCATTTCTGAATTTAATTGTATACAGTTTTTTCTTTATGCTACATTGAGTGTTTAAGCCATAGAATAGACTATTATAATCCACATTATCAGGCATTATTATTTATATCCTCCAATACTTGTCATAACACAACTTACTGGTTCAAAACATTTCTATGATTGAATAATTCCACAGAGTAGCATTTAAAGAGGCACACATAATTATTAGCATTATATAGTGATTTTCATACATTAAATTTCACTAAACCAATTACCAATGTCTACTTTTATCCAGCTGTCATATTATATACATTTACATTCAAACTGCAGCTCTAATTTACTTAATATATCAGAGGTTTAATTTTAGTATTTAAGTAAACCATTTGCATTTTTTGGAACTTCTGCAACCTTTGTGCTTAATAACAAAACTGTTTTTCATTTAAAATACTAATTACCTACAAAAAACTAATTTAATATCAGAAATAATCTTACTGAGTAGCAACCTTAAGTTTTGCCAGTGTGAAGTGGGGTATTGACATTAACATTTAATACATAAACAGTGTATACAAAGTAATCCAGAGAGTAAAATAATGTTTGCAGAAGAATCATAAGAATAATGTCACTTCAGTATTTTTAGCTGCTGTATGTTGGGTTCAACACCTTGACACAGAAATAAGGTATATAAAGCCAGCAATGAAAAAAGTCTACATTTGCGATTCATTTACAGTACCTCGTTGGAAAAATGAAAAAAAAATAATATGGTTGTGCAGATTGTTGTATTTTATTTATGGTGAACCTACCAGAAAACTCATAGGGACTCAGTATCTAAGGAATATTGTTTTGAGGAAATAGAGACTGGAATATGTATTTTTTTAAGTGATTGCGAATGTTTTTTTTCATTTGCTTAAACATTTCACAGCTATACCATGTCACACATTTTTTATATGTTTGATCATGGACTTATATTATGTACTGATGGTCTGTAAATCAACATTTCTCTTACATTTTAATTTTAAATACAATAGAACCAGCCAGTGGTGCTGTAATGCTTATCAGTCATGCTACATATTGTATACATTAGTAAAAAAATAAGGTAACAGGGATGATTACTGGAAAAACTGCTGTATGAGATGTGTTTCCTGATAATTATAATTCTGCATGAGCCTTAGCACTTCCTAAGAGTTAGCAGGCATTAGAATTTCCTGGCATTGGAAAGTACAAAATACAGGTAGTCCCCAAGGACATCCGACCTACGACTTATGAATGGGGCCGCAGCTGCGACGCATGCGCCTCAGTAACTGCCGCTCCGTCATCTTCGGCCTGGGGATGCTGCAACTGGTGGCTGGATGGAGGCTGGAGCGGGGCAATTTCACTGCTCGTGCAGTGTAGTGTCCCTTGGGCGGCTCCCGGCGGTAAGCAGTGACCCGTCGTCCATGGTCACTGGTGCCACAGCTATCGCTTGTGTGCAGGACTGAGGCTTGATGGGGTGGTTCGCTGCCGCAGCTACTACTCCTGACTGGATGCAGGCTTGATGGAGCGGAGGGGGGTGTTTCACTGCCTGCCCACCACACACGGCTGCCCCGTTCATTCTCTGGTGATGCTGCAAGCGGTGACCCGGTTGTGGCTGAACGGAGGCCATTGAGGGTGAACGGGGCGGCGGGGGGTAGCATTGTAGTGTGCCTTAGGTGGCTGCCTGTTGAATGGGGCCAGTTGTGGGCGATTCACTACCCGCTGGCTGCACTGTGTTCATTCTCGGTGGGTGGACAGTGTAGGCAGCATACTGTAATGGAGGTGACTGTGTGGTGTGCGGGTGGTGAACCGCCCCTCGCCATCCCATTTATTCTCAATAGCAAGCCTGCTTGTACTGTTACGCACATAGCAGGAAGTTGTCTCTTGTCAGTACATCAGATGTGTTGACGACGGGTGCCTTCCTGCTGTAATAGCGTGTACAGTGCTGTGCAGAAGAGCTCATCTTAACCTTTTGTCTTCACCCTTCAAGAATGTCTCTGAATAACAAATCTGATGCAAGTGCTGGCCATACAGTAAAGAAGAGAAAAACCATCACCGTTGAAAATAAAGTAGAAATAATAAAAAGGTCAGAGAGAGGTGAAACTCCCATCATTCATTGGCAGAAGCACTTGGTTACAGTCTGTCAACAATAGCATTTATTAAAAAAATGTACCTGTCCGATTTACATACAAATTCAACTTAAGTACAAAACCTACAGTCCCTATCTTGTACGTAACCCAGGGACTGCCTGTACATTAAGTGCAGTAGATTTTCTTCTACAGTTAGACTATAGTCAAATCTTCTTTGAACTGCAATATTCTTATAAAAGGTAGAACTGATAAAGATCATCAGAGACTTACCTATTACATTTTTCAGTCTGCTTTTGTAGCTGTATTTACTCAATTAAAAGATGAATATTGATGCAGCATTTGTCTATCAACAGGGAGAATATCAACCTAAACATTCATCTCATTAGTTATCAACTCCTAAAGTTTATTGATTTGTATTTAAATTGTAAAGATGATAAAGCAAAAGGCTGAAACACTAGAAATAAAATTTTAGCTGCAGCGTCATAGATTTTACACAGCAAAGAAAGAGCTAAGCAGTGAAAGCAGAGAAGACTGAACTGAAATAGATGGCAACAGGTGCTTCTGCTGACCAGTCAGCTGACATACAAATGGGCATAACCTCTGCTTTAGCTACATACTGTAGTTAGACATTTTAAGTCTTTAACTTATTAATATGTTAGAAATCAGACTGACTGCGCATACAATGTCCCTGATTAATGCATATGAGCTAATGTTTACTGATATTTATTTTTAATAGAATAAAATATCCTTTTAATCCTTGGTGCATATTTTTTTGAGGATTGGTCTTAGCTGGACTATTCTTGGAAGAGCATTACAGAGTAATATGTATGACAATAATAAGTTGCCCTCAGTGGCTTTGACAAGCTGTATGTATATAGGTTAAGGGTCTCAGCTGACTGGGTCCATCTGTACTTCTTAACATTAGAATGAATGAGCATAGAGCATATTTTAATAATGAGCAGTACAACACTAGGGTATCCCAATACAGTAAATTGTTGAAGGATGGTTTGCAACTGTTTCAGCTGTGTTTTTTTGCATTGACATGCCCTCATTAGTAAAACAGAGTCTATCTGTTGCTGTGGAGCTTTGTACAGTACTTTCTCTTTTATGTCATATCTAAGCAATATGTTAAGTCTGCATCTTAATTAATGGAAACATTTATCACTACATTTTTACTTTTTATTTGTTCATCCCATTTTTAATATGTGTAATCCAAATTCAAGATCATGGGGAAAGCAAAGCCCCAGACATAAGGTGGGTGTAGTAACATAGTCTGTTCCAACTCTGCTTTAAGACAGACAGAGTGGAGGGATTTTAAGTAATCAGCAGAAGTTGCGACACCTGTGCAAATTATTTGCTTCAACTTCCAATGCTTAATTTACTTTTAATTGTTACAGAGCATTCATAGGTTGTAACCTATTAGTTTTTACCTGAAAGAGGCCCATTAGTAATATTCTGAAATTTCTTTTTTTTGTTGTTTTTGCTAACCTAAACTTTAAATTAAAACCTCTGGTAGTTTACTGCTTAACTTTTCATCATTTTAAGTCATTCATTGCTTTTGATCTGATTATATTTTTGAAGAAAAACTTGAAAAACTGAGGTGTTCTTAAACTTTTGACCGGTTGTGTGTAAGACTTATTACTAGATGACTTGTTTTATCAAAAAACCTATTTTAGTTTATTTTTTCATTCCAGTTTGTTCCCACTTTTTATAATGATATGAATGTAGACGCCTAAACATTGATTGGGAAGAGCTTTACTTTATTATATTTAAGTTTTTTTCTCTTTCCTTATTACTAAATTATTAGTGTATTTTTCACATTTTCAATACTACTGTACTTTAGGGCCAAAAAAAAGTGCTTTGGTATTGCACCTAAAAGTAATTGTCTCGTTAGAGTGGTTTCTCAGTTAAAATGGACACATCTTAGTTTTAGTAGTACTAAGGTAGTTTTAGAATGTTACTAGTATAGAGATTTACCACAGGCTTAATCACAACTTCTTACTTTGTGTTGAAAATTTAAGAGTGTTATATTTCACTATAGGTTTTCTTTCTTAGTATAATATATTTACACAAAAATAGGTAAATACAATATGTTTGTTTTTTGTGTAACTTTGTTGCTCCTTCTCAGAGCATAGGCCATCGATTATAGTTCTCCAGCACGGTCTGTTTTGTGCTGCCATTACTAACTGCCTCCACTCAAGTCCTGTTGACTTAATGTCACTGTCAAGGTACCCTCTCAAGGTGTTTTAAGGTCACCCTCATTTCCTCTTCCCTTGATGGTTTTAAGTTAAGGCTTGCCTAGTGATATTGTTTGCAGGTTTTCTCAGGAGTGGGTGTCCTTGCCACCTCCACTGTCTCTTCAAGGTCTCTTTATCCATGGGACATTGGTGCATCTGTTGCCATAGATCAACATTGCTGATGGTTTTCGACTAGTTGATATGAAGGATTCGGAGCGGATACTGGTTTATGAAGCTTTGGATCTTCTTCACCTGGATCTGTTGCAAGATAAGTGAAGGACTCTTCTAGGGCTTTCTTCTTAATTCTTATGGTTCTTCATTGCTTCTTCTGACTTTAGTGATACTAGATGCAAGTACACTATAAAGTATATTAAACTAAGGCTTGTCACTTGCAACACATATAAAAGAGCATCACGATGCTGTCAGAAGGAAGGACCCATGGTCTCTGATATATGCACATACAAGTTCAACTGGACATATGTTTAACTAGGATATGGTTGCCAGTAAGATTCAAGGCAAATACTAAAAATGCCAGAGAGTTGGCTGAATCGTGGCTATCAAGCAAAAATGTCATCAGCAGACACTTGGACATAAACCCAGCATATGCAGGCTTAAAAAAAAGAACATCTGCATATTAATTAAGACTTTATGTTCAACATCCCTGAAACCCCACCTTATTATTAACCCCCCCCCCCTCCCCCCCCACACCCACCTACCAATTTTCTATATACAGTAATCCCTCATCGATCGCGGGGGTTGCGTTCCAGAACCCCCCGCGATAGGTGAAAATCCGCGAAGTAGAAACCATATGTTTGTATTGTTATTTTTATATATTTTAAGCTCTTAGAAACTCTCCCACACTGTTTATAAATATTCTCCGCACAGTTATACAGTAAAACCTCGTTTATAGCGGTTGATCCGGTCCAGACAGATAAATGAATTTCCAAGAAGTAGGATTCTTTATTTATAAATCTAATATTTTCGCAGTAAGAGCATTGAAAACCTGTTTACGACTTTCTAAATACGTTTTTTAACATTATTAGAGCCCTCTAGACATGAAATAACACCCTTTGGTCAAAAGTTTAAACTGTGCTCCATGACAAGACAGAGATGACAGTTCTTTCTCACAATTAAAAGAATGCAAACATATCTTCCTCTTCAAGGTGCGTGTCAGGAGCGGAGAATGTCAGATAGAGAGAGTAAAGTAAACAATCAAAAATCAATAGGGCTGTTGCGCTTTTAAGTATGCAAGCACCGCGATAAAGGTAGCCTTTCAGCATTTTTTTACAGGCGCGTCCGTATCTTCTAAGCAAACAGCCCCTCTGCTCACACCACCTCCGTCAGGAGCAGATAATGGGGCCAATCATACGCCTCCCTGATGGTATTGCATGATGGATAAGTATCTGCCTGTATTTCTCAGAGAGAGTGAGAGACAGAAAAAAGCAAACATTGAAAAATCAATACGGGCTGTTAGAGCTTTTAAGTGTGCAAAGCAGCGCGCAGGAAGCATATCGTATATTATTGAGGAGTTTTATTTAATATGTAATACGTGCTCTGATTGGGTAGCTTCTCAGCCATCCGCCAATAGCGTCCCTTGTATGAAATCAACTAGGCAAACAAACTGAGGAAGCATGTAACATAAATTGAAAGACCCATTGTCCACAGAAATCCGCGAACCAGCAAAAAATCCGTGATATATATTTAGATATGCTTACATTTAAAATCCGCGATGGAGTGAAGCCGCGAAAGTCGAAGCGCGATATAGTGAGGGATCACTGTATTGCCTTTAATTGCTGTATGTTTAATCATTTTCCTCTGATGATGACTCTTGATAGGGTTTTTAAAGCTTAGGAATAAAAAACTCTTTTAAGATACATGACACATCTTCTCACTTTGTGGATTTCTAGATACATTTTACAGTCTACATTTTCATGGTAATCCTGTTTTTTTTCTCTACCAGCCAGCTCTTTACCACATTTATTTCAGGCTCCTCACATTTCAGTCTCTGCTTGTGGACCTTTATGTGAGACATGATCTGACTTCCCAAAATTCAGGCAGCATAATAGGTTCTAGAACAGTGTTTCTCAACCTTTATGGTGTCACAACTCACTTTTTCCCATTTAAATGCCTTTGCGACCCAACAAGGGCAGCTTGCCCCCTGGCAAATTGAGCATGGCTGTCTCCCTTGGTAAATTTAGCACAATCGTTACATTGGGAGGGAGATAGAGCATGATCATCGTGGTAGTGACCCACTACCAATATAAACCACAGCAAGTTGCAACCCACTAGTGGCAGCCTCTGATCCACTTTTGGTGAGAAACACTGGTCTAGAGTATCATGCCACCTTTCCCACAGGAGTGCTGATATTTGGAGTAAATACTCTTTAAATCTGCTTTAAGTCCCTGGCAATAGTAAATAATATCTTAGGATGTAAGTATTCATGTTCTGTAACAATGTTGTATAGTTATATCAATACATTGCTCATGATTGTTAGCAGTGAGGTGTAGGTAGCATTCAGAAAGGCACTAGAGAATGTTCTCAGAAGATAAAATAAAATAACATAGTAAGTACTTGATCATTATTTTATCTAGATTAGTTGAGCAGTTTTGTACTATGATACTTGTTTCTGTGCATTATGCTTTTTTTAACACAAAACCATGTCTGCTTTCCCTTAACAATTCAGTTTGATCCATACTGCACATAGGGAAAGCATCCAGCTGTATCTTAGACTGTGTGACGGACGGCCATGGCCCCTGCATGGGCAGTGGGCCAATATACTGGAAGGATCAGGGGAGCAGGTGTTCACAGGACACTGCCTCCCTTGGAGCACTAGAGGGCAGCACCCCTGGGTTGCTGTGGCTCCACTGATTCCTGCAGGGGTTCATGGGAGTAGGAGTTCGGGACAGCCCTGTTGGGTTTCATGGGGGCCACCAGGGGGAGCTGCAGAACTCTTTTGGGCTTTCACCATACCTGGGAGTGATTCCATGTCTAATTAATGAGCCACCTGGAACACTCCCAGGATCAGCTTAAAAGGAGCCACCTCACTTCACTCAGAGAGCCAGAGTCGGGTGGAAGAAGCTTGCCAGAGGAATGGAGGCATAACAACAAAGTTGTGGGGAGTGAGATAAAACTGCTTCCCCACAGTAATAAACCTCTTTTCTGTGGCTTGACTTGTGTCTGCATCTGTCTGTGTCAGGGTTGGGCGGCGGAGCACCCTCCAGTGGCCACAGCTGGTGTCTTAGAGGTTATCCAAGTTTCCAAGAAACAGAAAGCACAAAAGTCCCAGATGACTCCACAAAGCTAGACTTCCTCTGGTAGCATTTAATTTGTCTTTTAACATTAAAACATTAACCAGAAAAATGCTGAGCAGGGGAGGTCATTGGCAACAGTGTTTTGTTAACACCTAGGTACCTCCCCTTTGTTCTTGTTACCCTCTTACATAGGTGTCTGCTAATCTAGTTATTCCAAGCTGTGATGGTTAAAGTGATTTGGCTATGAAAACTTTATATATTTAATAGTAATCCTGTATACTCACTCTACTGATTACAAGGATTTGACAATATTGATGAATTATAACTAATTTGGTGACATTGATCTGCAAAGGTTAGCATTATTGCCTTACAGATTTAGCATTCTATGTTCAAATCCTGCACTCCGGTCACTGTCTTTGTGAAGACTGCGTGTTCTCCCTGAGTCTTAGTAGATTTTTCTCTAGGGTTTCATCCATATATACTCAAAGATTGTGTGTTGTGATAGATTAGCACCCTAATAATGACTGGTTCCTGTCTTCTGTCCACTGCTGCTGGAATAACATTCACATTTTTTGATCAATACCAAGGTTGTAAGAAAAAGAAATAAGGCAACAAAATGACAAAAAAATTGCATGCAATGTTCACAGAAGCCACACACGTATGTTAAGCAGGATAAACTGTCTTAATAACAAAAGTACACAGTGTCATTTCATAGTAATGAAATGTTATGCATTTACAATCTCTGAACACAGTGTGATCAAATGTTACTCCTGAGAGGGAAATGTCATTTGAAGATCATTCTAGGATATCATATTTTGGGAGCAGTTCAACTCTGTGCTTAGGCTATTTTGGGCAATAGTGCTTCCTTCAACTTCTGCTTACCTAGTTATTTCCATTTGACACTGAACAGGCTGCTGTTTGATGCAAAACCAACTTGTGACATGTTGTATAGGAGCCAAGAATTATTTTAACACTAGTCTTAGTGTTAAAGTTCATGTCTTTTTTAGTTACTGTTTCTCTATTATTATGTTCAGTTTCAATAGAATTAACCTCTATATTTGATTTTTAGGCTTTGCTTTTAGGATTAGTGTCATTATTAATAATGAATAACACATTTAAGTTAATGATCAAGTCCAATTTTGTCTGACATTTTGCACTGAATGTGAACAAAAAATTGAATTGCACTTGTTAGCCATAGTTAATATAGAGACATGCAAAAATCTGCAGTTGTGAGTTATATAGATTTCCTGTATCAATGAGCACATTAATTTGTTTTCACATAGATGGCGAATTAAAATCTTTACTTTGGTTGAAAAGTGAAACAGGATGTTGTTTTGATCAGTCGACCTTTAAATTGAAGTTGAAAGTAAAGCTGTGCTACATGCTTTCTGAAAGTGATTATCCAACATGTATATTATTTTATATCTTTTACTACTTTTATTTTTTTGCCCAAATCCTAATATAAATTATTTTTTTGTTCCGTATACTTATGCTGTTGACTATATTTTTGCATTGTGTTTATAGTTACATAGCTGAAAAATAAAGCAGAATTTTGGTGTTTGTATCAGCATCACACAAAAAAGGCTTCAAAGATTTTTATGAAATTTGAGGATCACTCGGGCATAGACAGACATGGAATATTGGCTATATACTGTCTGAATACCCCTGTGATGGTGGTGTGAGTGTCAATGAAATGCATCACTGTGATCTATCTGACATAGCAAGAACACTGAACAGGTTTCAGTGGTGATTAGTGCACTTGGTTTAAATGGAGTGGATCACTGTGTGACTGGAAAAGCGATTTGGAGTTGGAAGCATAACGTCTCACTATTAAACCAGAATTGCAGTTTCTCTGTTGTACTTGAAGTGATACACTTTGCTAACTACAATCAAGTAGTCATAATCCTACAACTGAGTCAAATCTTCTAATAAATTAGGATCACGAATCATAATTTATCTAAAGACAATATTTTTTCCCCCCACTTACAGCAAAGTTTTAAAATAATTCCCGGCAAACATCAATAACAGATACTTCTCACCTTAGGTCAAGTTTCTGACATTTCATTTTGGCTTTGCCCTACAGAGGGCCCCCCCTTGCGTAGCTCAGGATTCTACAGTGTGATCTACAGTCATATGAAAAAGTTTGGGAACCCCTCTCAGCCTTCATAATAATTTACTCTACTTTAAACAAAAAAAGATAACAGTGGTATGTCTTTCATTTCCTAGGAACATCTGAGTACTAGGGTGTTTTCCGAACAAAGATTTTTAGTGAAGTACTATTTAGTTGTATGAAATTAAATCATTTGTGATAAACTGGCTGTGCAAAAATTTGGGTACCCTTATAATTTTGCTGATTTGAATGCATGTAACTGCTCAATACTGATTACTTGCAACACCAGATTGGCTGGATTAGCTCGTTAAGCCTTGAACTTCATAGACAGGTGTGTCCAGTCATGAGAAATGGTATTTAAGGTGGTCAATTGCTAGTTGTGCTTCCCTTTGACTCTCCTCTGAAGAGTGACAGTTTGGGATCCTCAAATTAACTCTCAAACGATCTGAAAAGAAAGATTGTTCAGTAACATGGTTTAGGGGAAGGCTACAAAAAGCTATCTCAGAGGTTTAAACTGTCAGTTTCAACTGTAAGGAATGTAATCAGGAAATGGAAGGCCACAGGCACAGCTGCTGTTAAACTCAGGTTTGGCAGGCCAAGAAAAATACAGGAGCGGCATATGCGCAGGATTGTGAGAATGATTACAGACAACCCACAGATCACCTCCAAAGGCCTGCAAGAACATCTTGCTGCAGATGGTGTATCTGTACATCTTTCTACAATTCAGTGCAATTTGCACAAAGAACATCTGTATGGCAGTGTGATGAGAAAGAAGCCCTTTCTGCACTCACGCCACAAACAGAGTCACTTGTTGTATGCAAATGCTCATTTAGACAAGCCAGATTCATTTTGGAACAAAGTACTTTGGACTGATGAGACAAAGGTTGAGTTATTTGGTCGTAACAAAAAGCGATATGCATGGCGGAAGAAGAACATCGCATTCCAAGAAAAACACCTGCTACCTACTGTCAAATTTGGTGGAGGTTCCATCATGCTGTGTGGCTAGTTCAGGGACTGAGGCCCTTGTTAAAGTTGATGAATTCAACCCAATATCAACAAATTCTTCAGGATAATGTTCAAGCATCAGTCACAAAGTTGAAGTTACGCAGGGGTTGGATATTCCAACAAGAAAATGACCCAAAACACAGTTTGAAATCTACAAAGGCATTCTTGCAGAGGGAGAAGTGCAATGTTCTGAAATGGCTGTCACGGTCCCCTGACTTAAATATCATCGAAAATCTATGGGATGATTTGAAGCAGGCAGTCCATGCTTGGCAACCATCCAATTTAACTGAACTGGAGAGATTTTGTATGGAAGAATGGTCAAAAATACCTCCATCCAGAATCCAGACACTCATCAAAGGCTATAGGAGGCATCTGGAGGCTGTTATATTTGCAAAAGGAGGCTCAAATAAGTATTGATGTAATATCTCTGTCGACCTCGGATAAACAGTAGATAATGGATGGATGGAATATCTACAGTATATACTGTTGATGGTGCCATATAAAATTAAAGTTGTTTCATTGGTTTCTGGCTAAGGAGGAATCTGTCTTGGACCTTAACACGAATAAGAAGAAGAATTCAAAAATTATACACTTAGAAAGTGACATATAACATATATAGTGAATTTGAATAGAATTCTCTACTATGATACTAATAGCAAACAAACAAAACCTTAAATCTTTATAAAACACACATCTATATCACAAAACTACCATTAGAGCATAGGCAGATTAAATGTCTTGTTTAGAGCAACGATTGACTTGGCAGTGTTGTCAAATGCCTTAGTCTACTGTAGCATGATTACCTAGTGATTTAAACTGAAGTTGCACTTTTAATGCTCAATCAGTAAGACTCGGAGATTAAGGAAAAGAAAGAAATAACTCCTACACTGTGTGCACAATTATTAGGCAAGTGAGTATTTTGACCATATCATCATGTTTAATGCGTATATTCCAACTCCAAGCTGTATTAACTTGAATGCTTATTGGATTTAAGCATGTCAGGTGATGTGTATTTGTGTAATGAGGGAGGGTGTGGCCTAAGGAGATCAACACCCTATATCAAGGTGTGCAGAATTATTAGGCAGCTAGTTTTCCTCAGGCAAAATGGGCCAAAAAAGAGATTTAACTGACTCTGAAAAGTCAAAAATTGTAAAAAAGTCTTTCAGAGGGATGCAGCACTTTTGGAATTGCTAAGATATTGGTGTGTGATCACAGAACCATCAAACATTTTGTTGCAAATAGTCAACAGGGTCGCAAGAAACGTGTTGAGAACAAAAGACGCAAATTAGCTGCCAAAGATTTGAGAAGAATCAAACGTGAAGCTACCAGGAACCCATTATCCTCCAGTACTTTCATATTCCAGAGCTGCAACCTACCTGGAGTGCCCAGAAGTACAAGGTGTTCAGTGCTCAAAGACATGGTCAAGGTAAGGAGGGCTGAAACCCAACCACCACTGAACAAGAAACATAAGTTGAAACGTCAAAACTGGGCCAAGAAATATCTGAAGACAGATTTTTTTCAAAGGTTTTATGGACCGATGAGATGAGAGTGACTCTTGATGGACTAGATGGATGGACCTGTGGATCAGTAATGGGCACAGAGCTCCACTCCAATGTGGAGGTGGGGTACTGGTATGAGCTGGTATATTTAAAGTTGAGCTAGTTGTACCTTTTTGCATTGAAGATGAACTCAAAATCAACTCCCAAACCTACTGCCAGTTTTTCGAAGACACTTTCTTCAAACAGTGATACAGGAAAAAGTCTACATCTTTGAAGAAGACCATGATTTTTATGCAGGCTAATGCTCCATCACTTGCATCGAAGTTCTCCACTGCGTGGCCAGCCAGTAAAGGCCTTAAAGATGAAGGAATAATGACAAGGCCCCCCTTCCTCATCTGACCTAAACCCTATCGAGAACTTGTGGGCACTTCTTAAACTTTAGATTTACGGGGGAGAAAAACAATACACCTCTCTGAAGAGTGTCTGGGAGGCTGTAGTCACTGCTCCACAAAAAGCTGATCGTCAACAGATCAAGAAACTGACAGACTCCATGAATGAAAAGGCTTATGACTGTTATTGGAAAGAAGGGTGGCTATATTGGTCATTGATTGATTGATTTATTTTTTTTTAAATGTCAGAGATGTTTATTTGTAAATTTTGAGGTGTTTGTTTATTATTCTCACTATAACAGATGAATATAAACAAGTGAGATGGGAAAATTTTCATCTTTCCTTTAGTTGCATAATAAATCTGCACACTAATAGTTGCCTAATAATTGTGCGCACATATGTATTCCCCTGATGATGTTCACACTCACATTTCTGTTGTGAAACATTCAGGTTTCAGGTTTATTAACATTTTGGATTGACTGATAGCACTGTGTTTGTTCCATATTAAAATTAATCCTCAAAAATACAACTTGCCTAATAATTGTGCACACAGTGTAAAGTATGGTGAACTTATGTCAGAACTAAATTGAACATACTCCCAGTTTGTACTTTAAAAATAAAATGCATTTTTTAAGAATTGTCTTTTATTACTTTGGTGATATTTTATCATAAGTCATGAAGTCAAAAATATAGCTTATTTAAGATAACATTAGTTATTAAAATACTGTTTATTGCTGTTTGCAAGCTTATTTTGACTCAAATTGTAGAACTCTTATTTATTTCTGTAAACAGTGCATAGAGTTAATGGATGTAGAATTTTTATTTTTAAAAAGTTAATGCTACGTTTGGATAAACACCATGTGACTGTAAAAAGTCACATTTGAAAAAGTACAGAAGGGATGTGCCTTTAAGCAATATATTTATAACCAATAATATAATGCATATCCTATAGGCAGTACATACTGTAGCAGGTATTTCTACTGGGAATGCTGGGAACAGTGTTTACTTCCCACTAACATTGAAAGAATTGAAGCATGGATAACAAATTAGTTTGTAACTGGGAACTTCAAATGTGGTAAGTCAGACTTTTTACCATGTGAAGAAATAAATGCAAGAGAGACAGATTAAGGGTTGAGGAGCCTTCCCCATATACTGTCTTAGTGCAATAAACAAATCAGTATGCACTGATATCACAGTCAAGTTCATGTAAACAGTTGACAACCAAGCAAAGACAAACGGAGC
The DNA here is from genome assembly GCA_026402145.1 of Polypterus bichir lapradei. Classification (NCBI taxonomy): domain Eukaryota; kingdom Metazoa; phylum Chordata; class Cladistia; order Polypteriformes; family Polypteridae; genus Polypterus; species Polypterus bichir. Next base: position 14,745,253 of record JANRMT010062821.1, on the reverse strand, counting down.
AATTTATGTAATCTGGACTGGAAGTAGGCGGAATGAAGGGGGTGACGTGAGTAGAAGATGATGGAGGTGATGTCATCGGAGGGCGATCAGAAGTAAAGTCATCAGGGATGGACGGATGACAACACAGAAGTTCTTCATGTGTCGGGACAGTATTTTCGTGTGTAGAATATAAGGTGTGTAATGTTTTTGTTCTTCCTTTTTCCTAATGAGGAAAAGAGAAAAGCATTAATACGCTGTCTTAAACCCCGCTCAGGTGTGCTTTTGCGCTCTGTTGGGCCTTTGGCTGCCCCCTAATTGCATGTGTGTGACAGCTATCAAATGTATTCCTCAAAATAAAGCATACATAAACATGGCATACCCTTTCTAGATAGGGAAAGTGCAAAGATTGGAGTACTGTCCTCCTTTTCATGAAGGAATACTAATGATGACAAGGCACTCAAACAGTGAAAGAGCTGTAAAGAAATAAAGTAAAGTGGACTAGACAAGGGGTTCTCAACCTTTCCAAATCAAAGGCCCCACCACTCAACCCCCATAGGCAGCCTCCCTCAACCCCCTGACAGCTTCTAAAAAAATAAGCATATTTAATTATGCAATGTAATAAACATTGTAGATATTAATCTTTCAAGTTCAGATGGTGCTATTTAAAAGAAAATACAATGCTTCATTTTAAAATAGTTACGGGTCAGTGTCTTAATGAGATGACAGCTCTTGCTGCCTATGAATAATTTGTAGGGAGATCCTTAACAAACACACTCATTTTGAAGGTTATTATGACAGTAAACCCTTGGCTCACACAGCTGGATGGCAGTGATCAACCTGCATGATACTTTGCACCACACTAACAGCAAAATGTTTCCAGTGGCACTGCTTTCAGCTCTCAGGGTGTTGTGGTCCATGGCCGGCTTTTTATCCCAGCCAATACCCCCAGGCCGCCAGATGGAGCTCTCCCTGCAGCATGGAGGTGCCCCGGATACCAGCAGGGAATCATGGACAATGGTGTTTTCCTTTTCAGCCCTGCTGGATACCACAGGGGCCAACAGGGAGGCCCAGAGAGTCGTTTGTGCCCTATAACCCGGAAATGCATCTTAGTAACAGCGACAGGAGAGATGACGTACTTCTGGGGTGAAGAAAAGGACTTTTATCTGACCCAGAAGTGATAAGGAATCATGAACTGAAGGATGGGGAACACTTCCGGGTAAGGGACTATAAAAGGACGATGGGAAATCCCAGACGTCGAGCTGAGCTGGGTGGAAGGGTGGCAACGCGTCTAGGAGTGGAGGAATTATTGATTATTGGTTATTGTGTAGATTTATGTGTATTGTTGAGAGGAGGGTGCTTTGTGCACTGTATTGTCCAAATAAAGAAGATTATTGGGCTTTTACCTGGTGTCTGACGTCTTGGACAAGGGTTCAATGGAGCGATAGCGCCCCCAATCTGTCACAGTGTCAACAGATAAGTCAAGTATTTATTCTAAATGTTTGGATGGTGAAATGCCAGGAAGTTTTTCTTCGATGTTCTCAATGAAGAGATTTGCAGTCCATAGGTAATCTAATGTGTGCTCCTTTGTGAGCTCTTTTAAAAAATTTCTAATAACCCAGACAAATATATTATTACTTGATGTGAGATAATCATAAAATCATAGTAAATGCATCAGGTCAAACATGCCAGATATTTCTACAGTTCTAATTTTTTTATTAAGGCTTTAGCTCAATTGTGCCTCCTGATATTGGCTGTATTAGCAAAATGCGCTGTTTTGAGTTGAGCAACCCCATTATCATAAAGACTAGACAGATATGTATTTTTTAGACTGGTAATGATATTGATATGTGGGCAACAAAGATGACTGATTGCCAATGCATACTGTACCGATATTGCTGGTATGCTAGGTATTAGGTATTTCTAGAAAAAATCTGAATTAAAAGAAAGCATTAATTTATGTTTTCACTTGAACATGTTTTAATTTAACATTTAACTGGTCAAATAGCAGTTTGTTTGTTTGTTTTTTTTTTTTTTTTTTAACAAAGGCATAGCAACAGAGACTTCTGACATTTTTCACTCTCTCTTTAAGTGTACACTTCAGGGTTTGTGAGCACAGGAATATAAAGGGATTAATGAATGAATAAATGAATCAGTACACACATGCATTTCCTCAAAGATGTATACATCAGGGCGGCACGGTTTCGCAGTGGTAGATAGATAGATAGATAGATAGATAGATACTTTATTAATCCCAAGGGGAAATTCACATAATCCAGCAGCAGTATACTGATACAAAGAAACAATATTAAATTAAATAGTAATAAAATAAATAAATAAATAAAAATAAAATGTTAGCATTTACTCCCCCGGGTGGAATTGAAGAGTCGCATAGTGTGGGGGAGGAACGATCGCCTCAGTCTGTCAGTGGAGCAGGACAGTGACAAAAGTCTGTCACTGAAGCTACTCCTCTGCCTGGAGATGACACTGTTCAGTGGATGCAGTGGATTATTCATGATTGACAGGAGTTTGCTTAATGCCCGTCGCTCTGCCACAGATGTTAAACTATCCAACTTTACTCCTACAATAGAGCCTGCCTTCTTAACAAGTTTGTCCAGGCGTGAGGCATCTTTCATCTTTATGCTGCCACCCCAGCACACCACCGCGTAGAAGAGGGCACTCGCCACAACTGTCTGGTAGAACATCTGCAGCATCTTACTGCAGATGTTGAAGGATGCCAACCTTCTCAGAAAGTATAGTCTGCTCTGACCTTTCTTACATAGAGCATCAGTATTGGCAGTCCACTCCATTTTGTCATCCAGCTGCACTCCCAGATATTTATAGGTCTGCACCCTCTGCACACAGTCACCTCTGATGATCACAGGGTCTATGAGGGGCCTGGGCCTCCTAAAATCCACCACCAGCTCCTTGGTTTTGCTGGTGTTAAGATGTAAGTGGTTTGAGTCGCACCATTTAACAAAGTCTTTGATTAGCTTCCTGTACTCCTCCTCCTGCCCACTCCTGATGCAGCCCACAATAGCAGTGTCATCAGCGAACTTTTGCACGTGACAGGACTCTGAGTCATATTGGAAGTCTGATGTATATAGATTGAACAGGACCGGAGAAAGTACAGTCCCCTGCGGCGCCCCTGTATTGCTGAACACAATGTCAGACCTGCAGTTCCCAAGACGCACATATTGAGGTCTGTCTGTAAGATAGTCCACAATCCATGCCACCAGGTGTGGGTCTACTCCCATCTCAGTCAGCTTGTCTCTAAGGAGCAGAGGTTGGATGGTGTTGAAGGCGCTAGAGAAGTCCAAAAACATAATTCTTACAGCACCACTGCCTCTGTCCAGGTGGGAGAGGGATCGGTGTAGCATATAGATGATGGCATCCTCCGCTCCCACCTTCTCCTGGTATGCGAACTGCAGAGGGTCGAGGGCGTGGCGGACCTGTGGCCTCAGGTGGTGAAGCAGCAGCCGCTCCATGGTCTTCATCAGATGTGACGTCAGAGCAACAGGCCGGAAGTCATTCAGCTCACTAGGGCGTGATACCTTTGGGACTGGGGTGATACAAGATGTTTTCCAAAGCCTTGGGACTCTCCCCTGTTCCAGGCTCAGGTTGAAGATGCGCTGTAGAGGACTCCCCAGTTCCAACGCACAGGCCTTCAGCAGTCGTGGCGATATACCATCTGGACCCGCTGCTTTGCTGGCACGAAGTCTTTTCAGCTCTCTGCTCACATGGGCTGCTGTAATTGTGGGTGGGGATGTCTCACCTATGCTGGTATCAGCAGAAGGATGGTTGGAGGATGCAGTATTCCAAGGTGAGAGTGGGTTAGGGTGATCAAACCTATTAAAGAAGTTGTTCATTTGGTTTGCTCTCTCCACGTCTGTCTCGATGGCGGCACCCCGCTTCGAGCTGCAGCCAGTGATAATCTTCATCCCATCCCACACTTCCTTCATGCTGTTGTTCTGCAACTTCTGCTCCAGCTTTCTCCTGTACTGCTCTTTCGCCGCCCTGAGTTGGACTCGGAGTTCCTTCTGCACGCGCTTGAGCTCATGTTGATCACCACCTTTAAAAGCCCTTTTCTTCTGGTTCAAAAGGCCTTTGATGTCACTTGTAACCCATGGCTTGTTGTTAGCATAGCAGCGCACTGTTCTTACTGGAACTACAATGTCCATACAGAAGTTGATGTAATCAGTTGTGCATTCAACAGCCTCTTCAATGTTCACACTATGTGACCCCAGCAATATATCCCAGTCTGTAGTTCCAAAGCAGTCTCTCAGAGCCTGCTCTGCCTCAGGGGACCACTTCCTGAATGGTAGCACAGCTGCCTCGCAGTTAGGAGACCGGGGTTCACTTCCCGGGTCCTCCCTGTGTGGAGTTTGCATGTTCTCCCCGTGTCTGCGTGGGTTTCCTCCCACAGTCCAAAGACATGCAGGGTTAGGTGCAATGGCGATCCTAAGTTGTCCCTAGTGTGTGCTTGGTGGGTGTGTGTAGCCTGCAGTGGACTGGCAACCCTGCCCGGGGTTTGTTTCCTGCCTTGCGCCCTGTGTTAGCTGGGATTGACTCCAGCAGACCCTGTAGTTGGGATATAGTGGGTTGGATAATGGATGGGTGGATATATACATCAATAAAATGAATCACATTAAGATGTATTTGCCTGCATATAAACAATTCTAGCAACAGCAGCTTCTGCAATTAGTTAATTTAGAAAACTAAAGCTAATTAAGAATGTTTTAAGATCTACAAAGTCTCAGGAATGTTTTGTGGATTTGGCCAGGTTGAGTAGTAAGTCGAGCATTACCAGATCGATTCTTTTTGATGATCTTATTGAAATTTTTCACAGAAAATGTAAGGAAAGCTTGCTTTTATGTAAATACTAAGCCTGTATTTTACTTTAGATGCATATTCTTTCATCTTATATACATTGTAAAATTTGTAGCAATTAAAGATGTTCAAATGTGTATTCTTTTACTCTTTATCATGTAGAAGGGAATTTAGTGGAATAAGGCCTCAAATGCAGAAAATCAATAAACAACTCAATTCAGCCCCTCTCTCACCTTTTATGCCTTTTTTGACATGATGTTTAAAACTGTAGTGGATCAAAACTTTGTGGCCAATGGAGCAGTAAAGGGACCCTGAAAACATCTTGGCACCACATCATAAAATTCCTCTCAGAGTCCCTGCCATCAGATCCAGCTTTTGCTTAAGAGCTGGCCCAAAAGACTTCATTCACTAAAAAGTCAGTCTGCCTTTCAATAGCCTAAGCTTTCTTTTTATCACCTAACAGGTTGGACAGCTTTTCTCACAGCCACTGCTAGTAAGGACCATGTAATACATAAACAGCATGACTATAAATAAAAAAAGAAAGAAAAAACAAAACTTTTTTTAATTACAGCTCTGTGTAAACTAGCTTTGTGAGAATTTGTAACATATGAAAATTTCTTTGATACACAAGAAGAAAGAAATGTTTGTTTAACAGGTTTGAATAAATTCAAAGCCCACAGAACATTTTGAGAAAGCTTATTTGCATATCAGGTGTGGTTCTTTCAAGAGCCAGAGTAACATAATATGTGAGCTGCAGGTTTGAAAACATTTTAAATTAGCAACAAACACAACAAGTTGGAGTGCTTTTATTGACAAGTATATTGTCTTTTCAGGCAATTGGTGCAATATAGAGGCAAGTCTATATACTGTACTTTAGAAGGCAAAACCTCTGTTCTTTTGAAAGCTGACAGACTGGGCATTTCAAAAATCAGACTCTCAAAGAGTAAGTGCTCTAACATTCAACTGCTACGGTATACAGAGGCAAATGTATAACCATTTGAAAATAAAGCTTCTGTTGTTTTTAATGAATAAATGCCTGACCTTTGAAACAAAGGCCATTTTAGTTAAAACCTGTAAACCTTGCGCACACTTTGAGTAGGCTCTGCCATTTTCACAGAGGTGATGTCAATATGGCAAAGTAGAAAAACATGGAGTATAACATTAACATGAAAATTGTGAACTTCAAGTATAACAGTAAGTAAATAAATTACTTTATTCATCCTCTGTAAAAATTAGTCCTGTTTATCAGTCACGAGTATGATTAATGTTGGTGTTTAACGTTTTGAAGCATATGAAATTGTTTAGCATGGACATTGTTAATGCTTAATTTGTTAATGTTATTGTGCATAGCAGTCAAGAGAAATGGCTTTTCAAGATGAGGTCTTTTATTCTAGAAAAATAATGTTATAAACATCCTTTTCTTGGAAGCATTTCAGTGTCGTAATATCATTGCAGGTTCAACTGCTACTGATGTATATGCAGAGACAGCACTATAAATTCATTTTTCTTGTCTGAAAAGAAATTCTACAGCTTATCCCCAAATTAAACAGACTTGAAAACGTGTATACATAATGACCATCACAGCTCTGTGAGCATAAGCAACAAAGAGAAATCTTCACTTGCTTTCTCACATAAAGCTGTGAATAATCTGGAGTGTGCACTCTTGCTTTAATCAAGCTTACCATAGTGTCAACAGTGTCTAAAACTTTGCAAAGTCGAAGGGGAGCAACAACTCTCATTCTTTGTACTGTCCCATAGTGTTTACTCATCTTCTCCATTGCTGCTGTTTTCCCAGTTTACTCCAATGGTGCAAATAAAACTTATCAAATATTTTAAAAATACCATTTATTGTTATAATTGTCCTTGCAAAACAAAAAAATCATGTCTGATCTCAATTTCCCATTCATGTCAAATATCTATGAATAGATGGAAGATTTTAGAAACAGTTGACTGGAAAAGATGGTCTCAGAGGGTTGAGTAGTGTATTGAACTAGGATATCCTCAGGCTTTTCCCATTCTCACTCGATATTTGTGTGTTTTTTAGTTTTTTGGTGTTTACATAAAGACGTAAGTCTCAGCAATACAAAGCATGATCAATGTCAGTTATTTGAGCTTTTTATGTTGAGTAAATTTTTTGAATGGCAGCATTTCTTCATTGCTGTATTTGTGGCATTAATCTCCACTTGTGTACACCTGAGTTCTTTTTCTTTTTACCTAGAGTCCCTTGACTTATGTTTATTTTTGACATATTTTGTCTCTATTTTTTTTTAAATACTTGAGCCGAAAGTACACACTGAGGTTGCACATTAGCCCACACACCCAGGAAAAATACCATAAATCCATAGTGAACGTACCTCTTTTTTGATCCTCAACATTTCATCATGTTATTGTTATTCGTAAGTTTAGTCTGCCTTTTAATTACACACATTGTGAAAGTGGGCTCCATTTTCTGTTGTGCTATCTCATCCGTACAAACAAATCAACTTTTCCTTTTTTTTTGTTTTGTATGAATTGCCATCCAAATGTATGTTGACAAGTGTTAGTCTACACATGTGACCGACTTTGTAACATTTGAAATATTTTTTAAATACGGTAATGTGATGAAGCAGTTATTTTTTGTGGCTACCTGGTGTTATATTACATGTAAATTGTATAATGTAATATGTGTGGTACATGCAAGTCACATATACAGTACTGAAACAAAGTATTCTTTCTCCCCAGTTTTTGTAGTTCCATTAACTGGCCACCCTAACTGCTTTGTGTGTATAGCTCAGTCTTGGTATGTGGGTGCACACTGAGCCTTAACTTTGTAAGAGAATCTTGAACAGAGATGCAGCTCCTCCAAGAAGCATCAAGAGACTGTGTTTCATGATTGTAACAGGTGTTTGAGAATGACCCTTCACCATGATTGTAGTTTAGGCTCAGACCTTAAGTGACACCATTATGGTGTATTAAAGTCTGCCTCCTTCCCGAAACATACAAACCTGAAGTAAAAAACAGAGGTAACAGTGTATTTAGAGCAACCAAAAAAAAAAAAAAAAATCATACTTGGTAGTCAGATTGTGTCACAGGGAAGCACATGGGGAACAAATATGATTCTTTGGGTGGTCTCTGATGATTTAAAGGATATGTTTGATAGTTTTCAAGTCATGTATTTTTTCGAAATGTTGGTATATATTAATTTGCCACATTAAGTTCTCTTCTCAAGTGAAGCAGTTTTTTTTTTTTTTTTAAAAAAAAAGGCAAAATGTCATGTCTGTTTTTGCAGTTTAAGAAAAAAGAGTTTCAAGGGACACAAAGGTGAACTTATCATTTAATAAATAAATGGGACTGCAGCTACCTAACCTTTTATTTCTAGATTTAAACAAACAGACTTATGGACATTATAGATACAGTATGGGATGTATATTCCAGCTGTCCTTGAGTTTCTAATTTTTCCAAATGAGAGACTGGTTATACTGGCATCCAGTCCAAGTCATCCGTCTGCCTTCATTTTAAATACAATCTAATTTACTGACTATTATCATCAAAAAGCCTAACTATATGTTGGTACTTTGCCAAAAATAAGGTGACAAAGTTAGTTAATGAAAGCTAAGCTTACAGGTTGATACCACATTTGTAGTCCTTTTGAGTTATGGCAATTATGCTAAACTAGAATAAGCTGGTTTGAAAGTTTGTGGATGTGTGATGTGAAATGTGTTTATGTAGATGAGGAATTGTATAATAAAACAACATACAGTATTCAGGACGATTAGAGGAAATGTGAAAAGAATAAAATAGGTGTGAAATTGAAAGCTAGTCATGGGCTTCATTCACAATGCTAGCAGCTTGGAAAAGAAATTTTGAGTAACATGGTTGATATAGATTGTATTTTATTTTCATTAAACAATACAGTATGTGCTGTAAATGGCATTTAAGTGCTGAACATAGCTAAAATTACACACGTATGTTATGTGGTACTAGGGTGTTGTACCGTGTTAGCCATTAAGGATGTAGTGAGAAGTTAAGCAAAATGACACCTTTTATTGGCTAACTAGAAAGATTACAATATGAAAGCTTTCGAGGCAACTTAGGCCCCTTTTTCAAGCATGATAGGGCCTGAGTTGCCTCAAAGGCTTGCATATTGTAATCTTTCTAGTTAGCTAAGAAAATGTGTCATTTTGCTTAACTTCTCACTACATATAATAATTTATGAGAGAGTGGTGAGCATATTCTATTAGACGTGTAATGTTGTCTTATCTGTACAATGCCCAATGATGTTTTATCATTGTCAAAACACAGAAATCTCAAAGATGTGTTTGTTTGTAACAAGTAATAAATAAATGTTTTAAATCTTCTGAACATTAGGCATTCCTAAGAAGACTTGAATCTGTTAAACCAACAGTAGGAATGAAGAGATCAGAACAATTAACAGACTATCAACGTCAGATGAAGTATATGGGGTCACCAACACCTTCAAGGCTAGAACAATCCTCACTGAGCAGGGTCAACACTGCAGGTAACATAAGCTAACTAAAGTAAATAATACTCTGTTATAACTTTGTTTACTTACAGTGCTGTGAAAAGTATTTACTACTGGTAATAGTTTTTGCTAAGTAAAAAGTGTTTGCTACTCCTACTATTCCGTGTATTTGCATATTTTACACAATTAATGGCTGCAGACTTTTAGACAGAATACAATATTAGAGAAAGAGAACCTGAATGAACACACAGTATTTACAGTTTATTCAGAAAATATTCAGACCCTTTCACTTTCTTTACACATTATTGATGTAAATATAATTTATATTAATACATTTGGCATTTTTGCTCATCGATTTGCACTCAGTAACCCATAATGACAGAAGGTTTGCAAATTTGTTACAATCAAATAGTGAAATTGCTCATTCAAGTATTTAGACCCTTAATTCAGTACTTTGTAGAATTAGTCTCTACAAGCTTTGCACACCTGGATTTAGGCAGTTAATCCCATTCTTCCTGGCAGATCTTAGATTGAAGCATTTTAAACAGCTTCTTCAGGTCGTTCCTCACATGTTTTATGCGATTTAAGTCTGGATTTTGGCTGGGCCACACGATGACAGTCATAGATTTCAGTGTTGTCTTGGCTATATTCTTCAGACCATTGTCTTGCTGAAAGGTGAATTGTCACCCCAGTCTGAGGTCGTATGCACCCTGCCGCAGGTTTTTTTCAAGGACCTCTCTGCATTTAGCTGCATTTATCCTTCACCCAATTCCCTGTCCCTCCTGCTGAAAAGCACCATATTAGCATGATGTTGCCACCACCTTGCTTCATTGTATGCATGGATTTCTGCTCAAAGAGTTCAATATTTTCCTTTTCCTGGGAAGACCCCCCACTGTTTCAGATGTTTTACATTTGGTGGTAATGGCTCTCACTAAGCACTTCTCTTCATCTCTTCTGGAATTTTCTTTCGTCAAGGGTAGAGGTCTGCACGGCACTGCCATTTTGATCCCGTTCCCTGCTGCATCTGACAAAATTCAGTCCCATTTTCCTCTGCTGCTATCCACTTTATTCCACTTCCACAAACTTTTCCATTCCACTCAGGACCACATTTGCTTTCTCATCTTTACTTGACACATAGACTAAGTGGATTCTTAAAACGGCACAATATAAAATAATGGTCTGGATGACATTTATAAAATTGACAGGTACGTGTTTCGAACCTGAAATCATTGCGACTACCGTGCATTGCAGGGTATCTTTAAAGAAAATACTCATGGCAATTGGACTCAGGTAATAGTCAGGAGAGCTGGCGGGAGGCATATTACTATTTAACACCAATGCATAAAAGTACAACATTTTCCCACAAAGTGAAATTGCATATCTACAGACAAGCAAAAAATAAAAAATGAACACCTATATTTTTGATTAGGATGTAATGAGTTATAACCTTAATGTAATGTAGAAAAAGTTTATTTTTTCACAATATTGGTATGAAAAATTAATAAAGATGTATTTTACAAAAAGGTACGTGTGACATTACAAATATATCTCCTCCTGGTCTTTACCTTTAAAAAAACAAAATCAAATGACCCTAGTAGATTGGTATATATGCCTGTTTTGGTGTGTGTGCCACTAAGATAAGCACTTAAAATAAGCACTATTCACGCATGCAACAGGATAAATGCAAGCCTGAGACCTCCAGCACAGCAGTACACACGTACATTCAGGTAAGTCAATATACAGTATATGTGAAGGAGAGAAAAAAAAAAAAAGCACTCCAACCAGTAATCACTATTCTGCATCTGCCTTCTGAGGTGTTATGCATATCATCAATTATAAAGTATAGTAGAACAATAACAACAACAGTTCATTTCTTCTAGGTTGGGTGTGGATTGGGTATCAGAAAATGGGGTAAATACAACACGCAAAACAGAATGCAAGTAGTTCTCTTTACCAAGCTAGATGGCCAACCTATTATTGCCACCTCAAATGTACAGTATAATATAGTATATAAGCATTTAATATAGTTTATAAAAATTTATAACTTACAGTATATATAGTTTATTACTTTTTCAAGAGTTTTCTCAGAGGTTCATCTGCATTGTGATGACCTGTTCCTGATGACATGAATAAAGTCTAATTGCCTGCCTCTACTCATTGCTCTTAAATTTTAGTCCATTGCCACAAAAAATTGAGTCAGGTTTTGTAGAATTTCCTTAGAATGCAGACCTCTAGGTCGAGGCATAGTGTTCTTCAAGCAACCTTCTGGTCACTACTTCACTCTTATGATAAGGGTCAGTATGTGGTAAGGTTTGGATTCAACAGGGATGGCTGCAGTCAGAACAGACTGTGTTTAGCCTCTGGAGTCTAATTATCAATTAACTTTAGTCAACTGTTTGAATGAGTAACTAAAGGGGAATTGCCTTTTAACATAGGCAGTACAGGCTGTTGGATAACTTTATTAACTTCAAGATTCAAGAGTATTTATTGTCATTTCATCCATATACTTTAGTACACCATACAGTGAAACAAAACAACATTCCTCTAGGAGGACCATGGTGCTACATAGAACACAGGACAAGAAGAATCCACGACACATATCATAAAGACACATAATATACACTCACCTAAAGGATTATTAGGAACACCATACTAATACAGTGTTTGACCCCCTTTCGCCTTCAGAACTGCCTTAATTCTACGTGGCATTGATTCAAC
>JANRMT010062821.1:14695598-14715292 GCA_026402145.1 Polypterus bichir lapradei | reverse complement strand
CAATGTCTTGTTCCTCCCTCAATTCATGATTACTTTTACATGATGGTACCAGGGGTTTCTCCTCGGAGGTTGGTGAGTGTGTATATTAGTACAGTGGAACCTTGGGTCACGACCGTAACTCGTTCCAAAACTCTGGTCGCAACTCAATTTGGTCGTGATCTGAAGTAATTTCCCGCATAGGATTGTATGTAAATACAATTAATCCATTCCAGACCGTACAAGCTGTATGTCAATATATATTTTTAAAAGATTTTTAAGCACAAAAATAGTTAATTATACCGCAGAATGCACAGTGTAATAGTAAACTAAATGTAAAAACATTGACTAACACTGAGAAAACCTTGAACAGAGAAAACTAACATTGCAAGAGTTCACGCTACAGCCTTAGGAACCGATCGCTGTAAACACTTTTTCAATGAGTTTTAAGCACAGGGAAAAAAATGAACATTTGAAAAATCCGTAATTTATACAAAAACTAATCATAAACAACCAAGAAAACTAACCTAAGGTGGAGAGGAGATTACAGTTTTGAGGTAAAGATCCCTCTGCGCGATGCACGTCTGACCGAGAACAATGTACTGTACAGGGAGAGACTGAACACGTGCGTAAATCACCTGCTCGTACGAACCGGAAGGGAAACGAAATACAGCACAAAGAGTTCACAGCAAATGCACAGAGAAGACTGAACACATGCAGAAATCATCGGCGCATACGAGCCGGAAGGGAAACTGGCTTGTTCATCACCCGAGTGTGTGCTTGTTAACAGATGCAAAAGTTTGGCGAACTTTTTGGTCGTAACCTGATTTGTTCATGTTCAGAGACGTTCGTGACCCAAGGTTCCACTGTATATGATAGTAACGGGGAGGGTGGCCCTTATAAAACTTTTAGAGAGGTTGGCAGTGGCAGACTTCAAACATTTTGAGCACTTGGAGTCTGCGAGGAGCACCACAGCAGATCTTCCCATTCAAACTTTGTGTGTGATGCCCTAATCGGCTAAACACAGGAATCTCATGCCCCTCCTGCTGTGAATATGAGTGCCTGACATTTAACATGAGAAGTACGCGAGATTTAAAAAAGTGACAGCTGCAGTTTGGCATTTTGAGGAGATTTATGCAAATGTTTGGATCCAAGTAACGATGTTTATTTATATCAGTGATGTGTCCAGCCAATCGATGATGGACAATATCAATGACCATTCGCTCAGCCCTACCTGCCAGATAATAATGGGGACGTTACCAGGATGTGTATGAAGTACAAGTTAATGGTGGTCTTTGCTAAGTTATACTGCACACTTGTGAAACCTCATAAGAAATATAGCAAGTATTTTTGGTCTCCATAATATCAAAAGATATAGCAGCATTAGACAAAGTACTAAGAAAAGCTATTGTGGAGTTGCTGAAGGACTAGGAGGTATATGCAAAGGGAGAAAAGATTGAAAGAGTTAAACCTTTCAAGTTCAAAGAAATAAAAATAAGTGGTATTTATGGTTATGAATAAAGATAGTGGGATAGATGCCAGCTGTTACTTTAAAATGACTACGGGAGCAGTGGCAGCAAGCTTGCAAACTTGTTAAGGATAAAATTTCTATGTAAGCATAAGAAGCATAATCACACAGAGAAGCATTAATACATTATAAAGTAGTGGACTAGACCGTCTTACTTTGGCGACCTTCACATATGGAGTTAATGATATTTTGTAAAATTCATGTGAATAGAGATTGGCAGGAAATGTTGAGCTGAATTGAATATTCTTGGTATAACATTTTCATGTTTTTTTCAAATTTTCCAGGCAGTTCTCAATAAGAACACTTTTCTTAAGTGACCTAAAATTGAAGAAATAAATAATTAACATAAGTGGGCTAAGTGCACAAAAATGACTGTGTCCAGCGATGTGTATACATTGACACTTTGTCTGGAAATCTATCTGCATCTATGCAGGCATGTTTCATACAGCCAGGCAGCAGCAGGAATTCTAATGTTAGTCTCATATAAGTGACAATCCACAATGTACAGTTTTTGCAGTTACGATATGCAGCTGACAAAAATCAAAAAGGGTTTTAAAACAAAAAAACAACAATATGGTGTCATCTAAAAGGTGACAACACAGTGGAGGTGCTGCTCCTCATCCTTGTTGTTTTACACTCACTTGCAAACTCTCCTAATGTGTGCTGGAGTTCATAGACCGATGAAGCAAAGCAGTGACACGATTCTAAGGCCACCAATCTGGGCACCTTCCTTTCCCTGTTTCTGGCTTGATATTCTTTCCATGTAAATCACAAACAGGACTGAATAGCTCTTAAAGGCCCCGGCGCCTTCCATGGAATCCTTTGAGGAACACAGGAGCATCATGAGGGTAAAGAGCTTGTCCATGGCCCGGATGGAGTCCACGTTTCTCCACTTGTATCCGAGGTTCCACGACTGGGCAGAGTCTCCTTTCTAGAACCCTAGTGTAAGCTTTCCAAGGAAGGCTGAGCAATGTAATCCCTCGATAGTTGGAGCACACTCTCCTGTCCCCATTTTTAGAAATAAGGTCCACCACCACAGTCTGACACTTCATGGGCACAGCTGCTGATGACCACACACCACTGAAAAGGCATTCCAGCATTATTTATACAGAGTAAGCCAAAAAGAAGTACCACATTTCAAATGTGTATTCTCCAAAAATGCTACAAGATAAAATAAACTTCATTACAACACAAGAAAGGGTATACAAAATAGATTTTTTTCACTGTGTTTTAAAAATGCTGTGGTGGACTGGCGCCCCCCCTGGGGTTTGTTTCCTGCCTTACGCCCTGTGTTGGCTGGGATTGGCTCCAGCAGACCCCCGTGACCCTGTAGTTAGGATATAGCGGGTTGGATGATGGATGGATGAATGTTTTAAAAATGATGTCTTCGAGCTGGTGGCCATCATTAGCTCTATGATTTCTGAACACTCACATGACTTGTTTGGCCATTTCAAGGGAAATAGCGGTGATTTTGTGGCGAATAGCGTCTTTGAGGACTTTAAGATTTTGAGATTGGTGTGTGTATCCCTTCAACTTGAGATAGCCCCAGAAGAAGAAATTGCACGTAGTGAGATCAGGCAAATGTTAAGGCCACCTGACATCGCCACATAGGGAGATCAGTTCCCCCAGAAACATCTCCTGCAAAACTTACATGGATCTCTGCACCGTATGACCTGTTGCTCCATCCTGTTGAAACCAGGCATCCATCACATCCATTACATCCAGTTGGGGCCGCAAAATGTTCTCTAGTATCTCAATGTAATGTTCACAAGTGACGGTGACTGTTGCTCCCCCTTCCTCAAAAATGTAAGGGCCTACAATGCCAAATTCTGTAACGACGCACCAAACTGTAACATGCTCACTGGGCAGGGGTCTCTGATGAAGTTCACGAGGGTTGCTTTCAGCCCAACAGTGAAAATTTTGCTTATTTACACAACCATTCAAATGGAAATGTGCCTCGTTGCTGCACATTACGATGGCATCTTGATGAACGGTTTGCAGAATGTATGCGCACAACTCTCTATGGCTCTCCCAGTCTCTCTCAGTGAATTCCCGCACTACCATCATTTTGTATGGATGGAAATTAAGGTCTTCTTGCAAATTCCTCCTCAAAGACATGTTGGAAATACCTAAGGCAGAAGCATGTTTGTGCGCTGAACGTCTAGGAGACTGCAAAATGAATGCTCTTGCACTTTGGATGTTTTCAGGCGTTCCTATAGTCCAAGGACGGCCTGGAGATTTTCAGTTTAATGTTGTACCCGTCTGTCTAAATTTAGCCACCCATTGTTTTCTTGTTTTCTGATTTGGGGCATCACCATTAGGAGGAATGCTGCAGTGCATTCGGAAGGCGCATTGCGTAGTAATGATGGATTTGTTGTTTTTGAAGAACGCTTCGACAGTGAAAGCACGGTGTGCACTGGACCAAGGCATGTTACAAACTGAAAACTACAAGGGATCGTCTATCAAAGGTCCACCACCGCAACCCATTTGGCTTCCTCTATCTTGCACAATGACCTTGAGAAATGTGGCTCTTCATTTTGGCTCACCCTGTATATTTTGTCATACATCTTGATTAATTTTGCGGTAACCTGGCCTAGTGTCCAAGTTAGTAGAAGCCCAGCTATGTGCCTGAGGCCAATTTGGAATTGCAAATCAACTCACTCTGTAGGTCTTGTAAAAGTGGAGAGGACAGTGATAGATTGCAAGTCCACAGGCCCCTGTGCCAGACAAGAAGTCGGGGGCCCCCTCCATCAACCCCTGCAATTTGCCAGAACCAAAGTGCACTTCCAATAAAATGGATTATTCAACTAAACGCTGATGTTTAATTTTATTTTTAGGATATCAAGCAAAATCTATTAACATCATTAGGACCTAAATCGTTAACACAAACTGCATAATTTATGTAATTAATTTGCATTAGGATTACTTGAAGTCCTGGTAATTGGTGAAACACACAATATGCACTTTGCTTTCAATAATAAAATACATACAATACAAACCTGGTGATAACACATCCTGCATATACGTGCAACGGGAAGCAACACAGTTGTTGTTGAGCTGTGTTCCTTTCCCACTAGCGATCATAAAGATCAGTCTCTAGGTTGCTTGAACTGAGACTATGGAGTTAGATTACTGCCAAAATCTTGTGCCCGAACACTGACTTTTGGCAGTACTCTTACTCCATACTGTCGTTGCTAAGATCGAGCACACAGCATAACACCGCTGGGCTTTGCATACGGCTCATGCACAGCACAAATTTATCTGGCTGCAGGTTGAAGACTCGGCCTTCCATGAACAGTCCCCAAGGCCCACGTATCTCACTCATGCCAAGTAGGCAAACCACCGATTGTGAAATCCTCACATACCTCTCGCAGTACTGGTGCAGCTCACCTTGTAACTTTTGGTATTTTCACAAAACGCTGGGTCAGTGGTGCTGTCATACCAAGAGCTGTCATCATCCTCCTGATTCTGTAACTTTGCGGCTGGTGAAAATGTTTTAGACTAATTTTTGATCCTGCTGTTGCTCCTGAATGAACATTTGTTAGTAAAGGTTTTGCTTTGACACTAACGTTAGTTTCGTCTTTCATTAACTTTAAAGCTTCTTGCTGAGGAGATGAGAAGGGTCTAGCTGTACCTATGACATAGATCAGGTGATGCCCAAAACGTCAGTCACAAAACATCCTTTGACTCAGACAACCCTCCTACAACCCTAATCTTAGCCATAGTGTAACGGAGTCCTAAAGTTAATCATATTATAATGCGATGGGTGTTACGTGACTGATGTTGAGGGCGTTTCGTGATGTTGGGGCATTATATGACTGACCTCATAGGTACTACAGTCTGCAGTTACACTCAGTTGGAAGAGGTTGATGGTACCCTCTGCTGGAACTCTTCGTCTTTTAAAATTTCATTCTTAACATATGTTTTGCTTGTGTCCCGTAGCTGAGGGGAGTATCTTTTTGTTACTTATACCTGCATCCCATCTCACTTGTATGTATAGACCCCACCTGCTCCTTGATTTTTTTTTCTTTCTAGCTTGTTATTTTGCTGCTTTAATCGCTGACGCCTTCACAAAGGGTAGAGGCTCGACTCTTAAGGAGGAGGTGGTTGTTGCTGACACAAAATCACAAAGCATTCACATTGGCCATTCCTTTGCATTTTCTATTTTTAGTCGATGTTTAACACTGTATTACAAGTAAAAGCATGCACCCCCATATAATTTGTAGCACTGTCACTTAATCTGTTGGCAGGTGTAAAGCTTTTTGGGATTGTTAGCGTCGCCTCTACAGAATACTAATAATATTAAGAATATTAATAATAATCAGTGTGTGGCTCTTCACTAGTGATAGCATTTATTTTATCTTGAAATGTACATGTGTCCTTTACCTGAATAATCTCAGAGCATATTTCTCATAAATGCATACAAATAAATTACAGGTAAATTACTAAGAATTGAAGGGCTATTGTTGTTGCAGTTTTAGATGTTTGACATTCAGCCAGGTGAGCTTTGTCTCCCGCAGTTTTTTATAGTCCATTAGCCACAGTAGGAGAAATGAACACTTAAGGTCTTCTTTGTTTTAACTGATGGTGACAAAACATTTACATGCAGACATGTAAGGTCTGGTCCACATATGTAATCATTGGATATATATGGACCTCCAGAACGTTAAATGAACAACATGTAAACACAATACGGACATTTTCTTTGCACATTCACACGCATGCGAGTAGGATGCATCTAAAGGGCTTGAGTAGAGGGTGTCAGGGTGTGCTGACTGTCTTTCTCAGTTCCTTGCAGACCGTTCCCAGGAAATCCCACCAGGTTCCGCCACTTCTGGTTCTGGTGCCTTTTGATGACGCCACTTCTGGTTCCGTCGCTTTCGATGAAGTCACTTTCAATTTCTGATGACACCACTTCCAGTTCAGGTGTCTTTGATGACGTCATTTCCGGTCACGATGACGTCACTTCTAGTTCCGGCCCCGATGACATCACTTTCTCTCCAGGCCTTTAAAGCCGCCATCTTACCTCCAGTCTGGGAGTTCTGTTTTGGACTCAGTCTTGTGAATATCTCTGTTCAATTATTTTCAAACTTTTGCAGCCAGGATTTAACATACGGGTGGCTGCCCCAAACCTTTATAATGTCTGGAGTGTATTCTTTGTCAAAGCACTCATCAGGATTTTGTGAGAAACTGACGCCAAGAAAAAGCTGCACAAGACCCTTTTTGATGTCATCCAAACACGCATCCGACCGAACACTAGTGGTGAGAGCCCATGTGGATGGTCTGATTCGCTGCAATGAGCAGAATACCGCTCGGCATTCAATCTGCGCTCACCTGACGTTACAGACGGCAGATAAATGCTCATTTCAGATGTCCTTTTAGACATGGCCTCAGGTAAAAAATTTGTGTATAAATGCATAAGTAATCGCTTGGAGTTATCCTTTGGCAAATCACTCCAACATCATTAAACTGCACAAAAAAAGAGTTCATCATCGGCCAGTGTGAATCCGAAAATAAGCATGACGCCTGTGACTATTTTTTTGTGTTTTATAAATATGTTTAGTCAAACTGGTGTTTTATTTATGTTTCTGTTTCTGGATTGCATGCAGCACACTAAGTAAGTGACTGAGCCCTGCAAAGGACCAACCTGATATGTGTGCATCTTGCCCTCAACCAGTGCTTCCCAACCTTTTCCATTACCTGAATCCACTGCCGGTGTTAGGTTATTTTGTGCCCTAGGCCGAGTTTATTTGTGAGTGGTACACTCAAAAAATAAAAAGTGGACACAACAATTTTTTGTTAATCGAATAAATAACAGAAGTGATGGCATGTGGGAAACAGTGGGTTTTTGTTGTACAGTGGACAGTGAAAACGGACTGTGGAATGGAGCAGCGATCAGTAGGAACATTTCACACTGAAGTGGTTCTGTTGGGGGTTTCATTAAGGGGATGAACTTCTGCCTGCCCCTCACATCCAACTCGAATAATGGACTGAAAGCTGTGTGATCTCGTTGCTGCTCCACTTTACCTATATTCCACAGACAGAAGACTTCAGGGCCAAAGACCTGGATTACATCACCATTGAAGGTTGGCAGAGTTAAGTTCCAGACCCGTTTAATGTAGCTCATCCTGAGGGAGAAGCTTGCATACACTTCAGGATTCACTACTTCTACATTTTTGTTGCAGTGGCCCACTCGTGGGGCCCGTAACAAGTGCACCAACCACTTGTTCAGTAGCTAACCCATGCGGCTGGGTTGCACCCCTTATGATCTGCACCCTACTGTATGCCAACACCTTTAATAGTGGCGCAGGCCCTGCCTTCACCCCTTGAAAATGTTTGATTTATATTCGCACCCCCTGCCAAAGCAATATCACATTTAGAGGTGAAAAATTCAGATTGACCACATACAGTGGGTGGGGAACTGAACTAAAAAATTAATCTTTTAATGCAGGGCATAAAATTTAAATATAAATTGAGCAATTTACCTTTATAAATCTCAAAAATCTTGTAAAGGTGTCCCCTGTGAAACTTGGACACTCAATTGACAATCTGCGGGTTGGGGTATCCTTTTAAGCATCAAGCATGGCGAAGAAATGACACACGATCAACAATCAAAGGGTTTGGTGGATTGGAGACCCCTGTGAAGCAACGGGTGCCGGCGTGCCACTAAGCAATGAAACACAGTTGACAAGATTTATCTCCCAATAACACCAACACTGCAATTAAAAAACAGATGCGCTGCACAGTTAAAATTGCTGCTCTACTGCCAGGAACGCCAGCAGGAGAGATAGGCTGAATGGAAGCAACAGGTGTCACATCCAATTCAGTCCCACTTGCTGATCCACAGGCAACATTGTCAATCAAACCTTGAAATCAGTGACATTTCACTACCAGAGCTTGCACAGAAATCAATGCTAGACCTCACCCACTCTCTTCAAAAAAAGTTATTCACCTCTTGTGAATGCTCTGTCCGCATTGAGCTCATCCACAGCTGACAATTACAATATGCAGGCAATATTTGATTCTTTTCATATCATAGAACAGGAACCCTTACTAGAAATGAACTAGAAATGAGGGCACACTGCAAGACACCAATTGCTTCATGAGTAATGTCAGGCAACGCACCTCACTTTATTCTTTGTTATGGCCCCAGAGATGCCATCTCGCATCCACTGGGGGTGCAGGCACCCCAGGTTGGGAACCCCTGCCTTACACAAAGTACTGCTGGAACAATAATAGCGCAGGTATCTTTATTTTAATAAAGACAATGTGTTAGGTTACACTTTACTATAAAAAATAACTGAACTACTTAACGCACATGTTGCTGCTCTCGAGATTATTTTGCTGAGTTTAGCACTGTATGTTCAACTCATCAACATAAACTCTAGCGATTTCTGAAATACTGAGACAGATTATTTCAGCCAGGGGAAGGAATAATGAGATCACCTGAATATTTGATTCTGGAAATGTATTTTTTCAATGTTTCTACTGACCTTTGGGCTGTCTTAACAGCATCATAGGCCACTGGGCAAATTGTTGTGCTGGGGACCCTGTTTAAATAGCAAAACAAAAACATACATAGGCATCAGAAACATTGTGGGCTCATATGCTCCTGGAGCCCCTGGCCAGTGTCCATTGTGCCCATATGTTAAGACAGCCCTGCCAGTAACAGTTACAGTAACCTGTGGTTGCTGAAAGATTATGTGAAGAAAATGCATGGTTAGGTCGGTCAGTCAGTCAGTCAGTTGCACAGGCTGACACTACAATGGACATGTGCAGACTACAAAACCTGATTATGGGTTTACATGGAAAAACTAGGTTTCTGTGAATAATCGAGTTATTAAAGTTCATATAAAAACACTAAATGCCTGCCTTCTACACACAGTCCACTTCTTGCCCCTCAATGGCAGGAAATATTATTATGAATTATGCATAAAAAACTTTGTATCCTGGATCCTGACATGTGAACACAAGTGCTGTGAAAGCTTGTCAGCTTTGAGGAAATCCTTTAAAGGTATGGAGACAGAAATTGCTCTCTGAAAGTGTGTGTTATTTCCACTCCGTGATACAGTATACAGGTGCTGGTCATAAAATTAGAATATCATAACAAAGTTGATTTATTTCAGTAATTCCATTTAAAAAGTGAAACTTGTATATTAGATTCATTCATTACACACAGACTGATGTATTTCAAATGTTTATTTCTTTTAATTTTGATGATTATAACTGACAACTAATGAAAGACCCAAATTCAGTATCTCGGAAAATTAGAATATTGTGAAAATAATCAGCTAATTAACTCAAAACACCTGCAAAAGCCTTTAAATGGTCTCTCAGTCTAGTTCTGTAGGCTACACAATCATGGGGAAGACTGCTGACTTGACAGTTGTCCAAAAGACGACCATTGACACCTTGCACAAGAAGGGCAAGACACAAAAGGTCATTGCTAAAGAGGCGGGCTGTTCACAGAGCTCTGTGTCCAAGCACATTAATAGAGAGGCGAAGGGAAGGACAAGATGTGGTAGAAAAAAGTGTACAAGCAATAGGAATAACCACACCCTGGAGAAGATTGTGAAACAAAATCCATTCAAAACTGTGGGGGAGATTCACAAAGAGTGGACTGCAGCTGGAGTCAGTGCTTCAAGAACCACCACGCACAGAAGTATGCAAGACATGGGTTTCAGCTGTCGCATTTCTTGTGTCAAGCCACTCTTGAACAAGTGACAGCGTCAGAAGCGTCTCACCTGGGCTAAAGACAAAACAGCTGCTGAGTGGTCCAAAGTTATGTTCTCTGATTAAAGTTAATTTTGCCTTTCCTTTGGAAATCAAGGTCCCAGAGTCTGGAGGAAGAGAGGAGAGGCACAGAATCCACGTTGCTTGAGGTCCACTGTAAAGTTTCCACAGTCAGTGATGGTTTGGGGTGCCATGTCATCTGCTGGTGTTGGTCCATTGTGTTTTCTGAGGGCCAAGGTCAACACAGCCGTCTACCAGGAAGTTTTAGAGCACTTCATGCTTCCTGCTGCTGACGAACTTTGTGGAGATGCAGATTTCATTTTCCAACACGACCTGGCACCTGCACAAAGTGCCAAAACTACCAGTACCTGGTTTAAGGACCATGGTATCCCTGTTCTTGATTGGCCAGCAAACTCGCCTGACCTTAACCCCATAGAAAATCTATGGGGTATTGTGAAGAGGAAGATGCAATACACCAGACCCAACAATTCAGAAGAGCTGAAGGCCACTATCAGAGCAACATGGGCTCTCATAACACCTGAGCAGTGCCACAGACTGATCGACTCCATGCCACGCCGCATTGCTGCAGTAATCCAGGCCAAAGGAGTCCCAACTAAATGTTGTGTGCTGTACATGCTCATACTTTTCATGTTCATACCTTTCAGTTGGCCAACATTTCTAAAAATCCTTTTTTTGCATTGGTCTTAATTGATATTCTAATTTTCCGAGATACTGAATTTGGGTCTTTCATTAGTTGTCAGTTATAATCATCAAAATTAAAAGAAATAAACATTTCAAATACATCAGTCTGTGTGTAATGAATGAATCTAATATACAAGTTTCACTTTTTGAATGGAATTACTGAAATAAATCAACTTTGTCATGATATTCTAATTTTATGACCAGCACCTGTATATGATCAAGTCAGCACTGAATATTCTGAGCGAAAATAAAAGACATAATTGACCACCTCAGCAGAAGGCAAGGCTAAGAGTAGCCAGTTTTTTTTTTACACTGCAGTATTGGAGTACTGGAAAACGCTCATCATGAGTTCTGTCACTTTTGTGCTCTTCCCTCACTATGACCAGAAGGTTCACATGACATTTAGGTGGTGAAAGCATACAACAGAGAAAGGGTGCATCAAAACCTCAGTAATGCCATTTTACCATGAGAAAAGCACTGTGTGATGTTCAGAGTTCTCACATTTCACCCTAAAAGACACCTGGAATTGCAGTATAATTTAACATCACCACAGGTATATGTTGCCCTTTATGAACATAATATTGCCAAACCTGTCTAATCCAAAGGAGGGTGGGCCGGAGCCTAACCCAACATCATCGAGAGCCAGAGGGGAATCAGCAGTGGATTTCACAGAAACCTTCATTTTGATAAGTCTTTGAGGATGTCATTGGTGCTCGTGATGTAAACTCCACACGCACAAATCCAGTAGCAGAGTACGTAGTTGAAACCTTAAAACGCTGAGTACCTAAAGAAGAAGCCCACTTTAAGCGTCATCCACTTTATTTACAGATGGATAGAAATAAACTAAACTACAGATACAAATCTGAGAGCACAAAGTTTAAAAAGGTGTTGCAACTCTGTGTGATTCCATGAAAAGAATATTAGCAAATACAGACGGCTTTGGTGGCATGTGCTCTAATTTAAAAAGATTTAGGAAGAATGATGGGAGTCGGTCGTGTTCTGGTTAGTGGTGCTGCCACCCTGCCCTAGGGGATTAACTCTGTGTGTAGTTTGGGATTCTCCTTGTGTCTTTGTGGCCCCAAGTGTCAAAGCTCAGTTTGTTTACCTGAAGTGGCTTCCCAAGCTTGGCCCAGTATGTATCTGTGTGCCCCTGGATTGGCACCTCATTCAGGGTTTGCTTTTCCTGGTTCTGCTATTTCGAAGAATGCCCGGGTTATTGGCTGTGTCAAATGAACACAAACACCATATTGGTTGTCTTTTATCGTTAAATACGGTTGCTTCCTGGTGATAACAGTTTGCAGTAAAACACATAAGCACACACACATCAATCATGTTTTGCCCTGTTACTTGGCGACGGACACAGATTTGTCTTTTTCATCTTTGTTCTTGTCCGCTCGAGTGTTTATGCATGAGCTACTGGAGACGTAAAGACCCGCAATTAAACTGTCCGCTTATCCGGAATTATGGCCAAGCCGAAAACTCCAGCACATGACTAGCTCTGCTTCATTTTTTAAAAAATATAAAATCTCCAGAAGACTTATTATGATATTAGATATCAGTTTTGGAGTACACGCATTTTTGTAAGTGAAGTGGCAGACTTACGTTTGTGCGCCTCACGCCTGTAATGATTACTGCACCGAACTTTGAAACCATGGTTTCAGTGACACAATGGGTGGCCGCTGGTGCTTAGACACTGGCTCGAGGCGATCAGAACGATTTAAGTGGTAAAGTGCTGTAATTATCGGCTCAGAACCTGACGAGATAGTAAAGACAATGGGCTGCTTTGAAAACAGAAAAAGGAAATCTGAGCTCCAGCTTGGAACGGAAGAGTCATGGCTTCATAATTTTAGTCGAGCAGGGTGAACAGCCGGCTGCATCCCTCCGAGTTTTGTTTCTGAGTAATTTAAGAGAAAGAAGTTCGAGGAAGATCTCGTTGGCTTGTTTTGGAAGGAGGCATGGCGCTCAAATTAATTGCACTTGTTTTGTAGTTGTTTATTATTTGTTTTGTGCTCTCAGATTCAGCGTAGTGCGCATGTATGTATGTACTGGCATAATTTGTGTGACGACTTGTATTTGGAGTTGTAAACTCAATTTGGCCTCAACCCCTTTTTCATATCATGTCTCTAATCTGTCGTTTTTGGTGTAATTGTATAATATTGCCCTGCATAACCTCTAAAATACTCTATAATAGATGATCACGTGTTAACGGCCGGTCGCCCTGTGGCATTACCGTTAACACGTGATCATGTATAACTTATATGTTCACATTTTCCAGCTCCTCGATTCAAACAGACCGTCTGCCGCTGTGCATGTTGAGTTTGCTCGTACTACCAGACATTTCCAAAAGGCTGCTTAGTTGGCAAATCCAAATTAATGTGACCATGAATGTTTATTACTGCAGGTCCTGCGGTGGGCACCATGCGTCCTGCGCCCAGCGTTGTCCCCGGAATCCTCACATCACATTTTTAGCGGATTTGAGAACGAGATGAGGTTAAAGAATTGCTTTTCAAGATTCTCATACAAAAGCTTTTTTTTAAATTGCTAAATTACATTTTGACAATAAGTTATAAAGTACAAATTAGGTTTTAAAAATTATTTGATTGACGTTCCAAAGGATTTGTTCCTTTGGGAAACGTATCCGCTAATTTCACATGATAAAGATAGGGGGCTTTCAGTGTTTTGGAGGTGTCTCCGGCCTTCAGCCTCTTTATTTTTCTCCTTGCCATTTAAAGGCAAAAAAAATAAACTGCACACACATTTTGTGAAATGAGTGAAATAATGTAATAATTGCTATGCAAACAAAATAGATAGTTTTATCAATCCGTCCATTTTCCGAATCCATTTATTCCATTACAGAGTTGCAGACTCTGTTGCCGGCCCAGATGGGATGCCAGTTTACTGCAGGGTACACTCACATGCAGAGCCCTCCATTTAGAGTTCCCAAGATAATTTCATATTTCTGTCTGTGGGATGAAGAAGGAAACTGGAGTGGGTAGACAACTCTCTGTTTAGTAAGTTTTGAGTATTACTTGGTTTAACTGGGGGGTCGTGGATGCATCAGCTACTTATTTATTGCCAAGTAAGCTGACCAAATGAGTGCTTTGTCTGGTCTTACAAAGCCTCTGTTCCTAATATTCATGTAGGGGCTACCTACAATCTTAAAAATACCAGTTCTTTAATGGCACTTCATGGTTCTTTACTGGGTTGTATAAAGCTATTGCTTGAGAAATTAACATTTCATTCAGGAAAGGGGTATTGGAATATGAAGTTGGTTGTTTGAGCTTTGAAAATATATGGACAAAATAGAAATGTATGGTTGGCTGCAGGACACTAAGATTAAGAAAACCTGGACTTGGCCTGTGTTATTGCATGCAGCAAGAGTTCTTTAAAAATCATGACCCATTTGTATTTCACAGATATGTTACCACGTAAACATGGTTATTAACTTAATTGAGACTGCTATGAATCTAAATACATAAGCGTTCTTCCTAAAACCTTCATGTGGATGGGTCCCCTATGGCATCACTCTAAAGAACCACGTAGACACTTTCATTTTTAAGAGCATATAATGCATCTCTGAGTCCTTACTGCTACATATCAGGGTCTTAGCAACAGCTTTGTGTTACACACTCAGTAATTTGTGTCTGTTGTGTCCTGTTGTTACTTTGGTGCTGCACCAGTGGGATAAGCAGCAAATACGCTCTTAAAGATGAAGGTGTCGGGCTGATTCTTCAGTGCAATAACAAAGGTGATGGTCCATAGAGAACCTTTATTTATGTAGATTGTAGGCTCCATAGATAACCATGAACAGATGATAATACATTTGTGAAACACCAGTGGGTTTCTGATTTTAATAGAACCTTGCTGCATACAATAACAGGTTTTCCTGATCTTTTTGTGTCCTGTTAGGTAGCCTACTATCCATTAAAGATTTCAGTTTTGTCCCAAAATCTTTTCAAAGCCTTAAGAACCAATTTCACATATTCTCAGAATGCACTGTTTATTCAAGCAACACTTATAGAAGAAAACCACAAAACCCAATATAATACCATTAAGGAACAGTGTTCTTTCCATTGTACTGTAATGCACTAAACCCAACTGGAAAGATATGGAAACCAGAAAGTAAATGGAACCAACATCCTTGGCTCTGCACTACCATGCTGTCCTTGTTGAATATTTATTTTGAATAATTCTTCATAGCACAGACTCACTATACTTGCGTTTCTCACTGTTTGAATTAAGGAATTATTAGAGGATTTTTTTAGGGATGCACTACAGATGGTTCAGGGTGTATCTAATAATCATTTTCTCATTTAATGAATTTAATTTGAGATAATTATCTAACATTTCATAATGTGAAATCAATAGTTATCTGTATACGGTTAATAAAAAAAACAAGAATTTGTACAGGAACCCTTAGGCAGGAAACCTCTTGGGCTGGTAATTCACCCTGAAAACCACACCAGTTGCCCATTTACTTTAGGAGCTGCTGTGGCATACAGCAGACCTCAGACTTCTAAGGAATTAGTGCACAATTGTGTTGGCAGCCATTTGTGTATCATGTGAGCAGCATGGCAACAAGATTACAGTGTGCTGACATAACACGGCCACATTCCCTCTGAAAGAAAGCTGGCATTGCCAAGATGGCAAATACCCTTAAATTAATAACCAGTTAACTGTGAACTTGGTCAAATATTGATGGAATACAATATAGATAGATAGATAGATAGATAGATAGATAGATAGATAGATAGATAGATAGATAGATAGATACTGTAGATCTGTAAGGGTTATATGATAGAGAGAAACTAATAAATTATATAACAAGAATCATAATAAACGTATGTTAACAAGGTGCATATACACTCAGCAAACAGGGAACAATACTTCCTTGGCTGAGGTGTGGCTCATTATGGATCCTGATGGCTGAGGGTAAAATAACCTTACACAGCACTCCTTGGAGCAACACAGTTGTCTCCGTCTGTTACTAACTGTGCTTCTCTGTTTAGCCCAGACCTCATTAGGTAGTCTTTGTCCAGAATAGTGAGCAGTTAACTGAGTAACCTCTGATCTATCACTTCCACTACTGACTCCAGCCTGACTTTCAAGATTAAACAAGTCCAAATTTATGAAAATGAAGATGTATTAAAATGATTAATTTGATGCATTTTTGGACCTTAATGTACTTCCCCTTTGCAAGTTAGTAAATTGTCGTATCAACACAAATGTGCAGTTTATCTTGTGTAAATATTAATAAAATCGGGCACTTAGGTTTCTGAATCAGAACAGATAATGTTTAACACAGCAATTAAAACACACAATAATTGGTCACTGGGTGTATTTCTTTCCATTTAAATAAGCCATTGCTAAATCAACATTAATAATAATCTGATATGGGCAGCATGGTGGTGCACAGGTTAGCACTGCTGCCACGTGGATCCGTCATCCTGGGTTTGACTTCTGTTTGGATTTCCCTTCGGGCACTTTGGTTTTTCACTCCACATCCACAAAGACAGAGAGAATGTTTAGATTATTTGTCTTTTAAAAATAAAGGTGCCAAAGTGGTTCTTCAGAGCTATGCAATAGGGGAATAATGTTTTGTTTTCAGAAGAACGGTCCACATGAATGTTCCAGAAATAATTTTTATTTATGTAGATATGTAGATGGCTCCATAGACAGCCATGAATATATGAAAGATTTGTGAAATGCCAGCGTGTTCCTAATTTTAAAAAGAACTCTTACAGCATACAATAACACAGGCTAAGATCACTTTTTCTTGACCTGTTCATGTAGCCCAGTGGTTCCCAACCTTTTTTTTGGCCATGCCCCACCTAGGCTTCTCTAAAATCATGATGTCCCCCCACTGTAACATATAACTACTCAAACCCGCATCTGGCCCAACTACCTCTTCTACTGAAGTCTGTGAGGAATTCCTCCACTTTTTCTGTAACAAAATTAAAGATCTAAATAATTCAACTAAGATAAATACATCATCTGTTTATATCTCTCCCTGTTTTCCCACTCCATCCAGCTCCTCCTAAGTTCTCACCAGTCACATCTGCTTTTGTTAATGACCTGCTTTGTAAGATGAGGCCGACTACTTGTATACTGGACCCCATCCACAGCACACTATTTAAATCCTGCCTTCCTGCCATAATCCCGGCTGTTACAACAATAATAACCTCACCCCTTGACACTGGCTCTGTACCGCTCACTTTTAAAATCACTTCTCTAACCCTAATGTTAAAAAAGTCTGGTCTTGATACTGACAATCTTAACAATTTCCGGCCTGTTTCCCCATTTACCTTTCCTGTCAAAGGTTCGTGAGCGTGTTGTAGCCTCCAAACTCACCAATTACTTAACCTTTAATTATTTTATGGAACCCTTTCAGTCTGGTTTCAGGGTGCGGCACAGCTGTGAAACTGCTCTGCTACGGGTAACCAATGATTTGCTTATGGCAGCAGACTCTAGACAAACCAGCATATTAATTCTGTTAGACCTCAGTGCAGCATTTGACACTGTCAGACATGACATTCTACTGTCCAGAATGGAGACCATGCTGGGTATCTCTGGCACTGCCCTCCAGGGATTCAAATCCTATCTGACTGATAGGCAAGAGTTTGTTAGTCTTGGCGACAGCAGATCCAGCTCGGCACCAGTTCCTCAGGGCTCTGTCCTCGGCCCTCTTCTCTTCTGTATTTATATGCTTCCCCTTGGCCACATTATTAGCTTTGGCATTAGCTTTGGACTGGGTTATCATTTTTATGCAGACGATATTCAACTCTATTTCAATGTTAAAAGTGGAACTTCATCAGAGCAAATTGGAACTAAAATGCAACTTAATAAAATGAGCTCCTTCCCAGTCAGTCTTGGCGGTGATCTCATCAGACCTGACTCTACTGCAAAGAATCTTGGTGTCATTTTTGATTCCTCCCTTTCTTATTCCGCCCACATAAATCACATTAAGAAACTTTCTTACTTTCACCTCTGTAACATATCATGTGTTCGCGCCTTCCTCTCCTTTTCTAATGCTGAGACACTTGTCCATGCTTTTATCACATCCCGCATCGATTATTGTAATTCCCTATTGGCAGGTGCCCTTCTAATCTTATATCACAGCTCCAGCTTATTCAAAACTCAGCTGCAAGAGTCCTTACTCGAACCAGCAGCAGCGAGCACATCACACCCATCCTGCTCCGTCTTCACTGGCTCCCTGTGTCTTACAGAATCGAATATAAAATCCTACTAATAACCTACAAAGCCTTAAATAACCTCGCACCAAACTACATCAGTGACCTTCTCCACCACTATATGCCTGCCTGCCCACTAAGGTCCTCCGATTCTGGTAATCTTGTTGTGCCCCACACTAATCTACACTCCATAGGTGACAAGGGCCTTCAGCTGTATAGCGCCCAGACTCTGGAATGACCTACTGAAATTAATCAGATTAGCTCACTCCATGAATTCTTTTAAAAAACAACTCAAAATTCATCTGTTCAGGAAGGCTTTTAGCTCTACTTGACTTTATTACCCTTCTCTCAGTTTACCTCTCTGTCAAGATGCTCATGTACCCTGTGTGTGTCTGCTAGACCATCAATTATGTTGTCTGTTAGGCCTTTTCTCTGAATTTAATGACTTAATCTTCTTTATTTATTTATCTGGTTTGTACATTGCTATATACTGTATACCCTGCCGTTCTTTCTTATATTATGTAAGTGCCTTGAGCATAGGAAAGGTGCTATATAAATAAAATGTATTATTATTATTATTATTATTATTATTATTATTATTATTATTACCTTATTCTTATTATTACCTATTCAAAAAGTGAACTCCTGCTCACATGGAGGAAGCCCATAATGTCATTAATTTGGACTAAACAAAATTTCAAAGAACATGGAAACAAAAGAGGGAAAGGATAGTTGAAGTACTGACAAAGAAATCACTAATAAATTGTTTAAAAAAATAATATAATATGAAGTAATATGAAAATACAGCAAATACAGTTTTGAAAACATATAAGAGACATAATATTCATAAATATAAAATAACTTTAATGACAGCTTTTTCTGTAATATTTTGATCATTTTATGTTTTTGTTATATTGCAAAATTTTATAATCATTGTTACAATTCATATTATTTTAATGGTAAAAATGATTTCTAAGTAGAAAAGCCCAAGCCAGTTGTAAAATCGTAAATTAAAGGGTTCTTCACTATCCCTTCTATGTTTATATAAATATATAAATGTCTCTGTAAAGAAATAAAAAATATTTATTTTTTCTATCATTTTTAACAGTGAATTTCTGTTTTTTCATTTTATAAATTGTTTAACGTACCTAAATTCTTGATTTGAACTCCTAAAAAATCAAATTTACCCCCAGTGGGGCGTGCACCCCACATTGGGAATCACAGATATAGCCTAATGTATATTAAAGCCCAAAGAACCAACTTCATATGTCAAGATCTCTTTCAAGAAATGAAATAGTTCTTAGTCAATCAATGATCCTACAAGGAACCATAGAACCAGGGCCATTAAAGAACCAGTATTTGTAAGAGTGTGTGTGTGAGAGCTGACTAGATAACAGACTGTCACCGTGTCCAGGATGATTTCTTGTCTTGTGCCAGGTGCTGATGGAATAAGCTCTGGGACCCCATAACCCTGAATTGGATTATGATAGATAGATAGATAGATAGATAGATAGATAGATAGATAGATAGATAGATAGATAGATAGATAGATAGATAGATAGATA
>JANRMT010062821.1:14632448-14694175 GCA_026402145.1 Polypterus bichir lapradei | reverse complement strand
TCTATCTATCTATCTATCTATCTATCTATCTATCTATCTATCTATCTGTTTTCTGCTGTCTGTCTTCCTGTCTAGTGCGCTCCACAAGTCCAGTAGTTTTCAGTCACTGGAGGAGTTTGCTGGCCGGCATCAGTGTCCCCATTCTTGAAAGACTTGTAGTAGCGGAGCTGCATTCAAAGGGACGAAGCGCATGCAGTTGTCCCTGGCAACGGCTCGTATAGAGCAGAAGTGGAACTTGTCAACACGAGGCTGCACAGGCAGTGACCGCGGCCAGGAGCAGGAAAATTCCTCGGACACGGGCGACACTGTTAAATATTTAGTAAACGGTGCCAAAATCTGATCGTTGACATTCACAATAATTTATATGGGAAAGACTTCTGAACGAGTG
This sequence comes from Polypterus bichir lapradei, assembly GCA_026402145.1. Classification (NCBI taxonomy): domain Eukaryota; kingdom Metazoa; phylum Chordata; class Cladistia; order Polypteriformes; family Polypteridae; genus Polypterus; species Polypterus bichir. Next base: position 14,693,787 of record JANRMT010062821.1, on the reverse strand, counting down.
ACAGCTATAGGATTAAAAAGAACGTTTTCAGTTAAATTCCCATTGGATTAAAAACTTCAAATAAAAACTTTTCAACATCTACTAAACTCGCAGTGTCTTCGATATGTCTACCGCTGGGATGTCACCAGTCGCATCTGGCCGACTGCCAGTTATTCAGCACCCACTGTCAAGACTTGGGGATCCTGGGACCATCTCCCTGAGAGGCTTCTCCAGAGACAGCTTCGGGAAACCTTTAGATGAAGAGAACCAGCACGGGAGAGCGCTGACCCACGAGGAGAAACCGGGCCATTCAAGCAGGCAACAGACCTCCAGGAGCTGCAAGTCGCTACCGGAACCAGAGAGGGGAGTCCCGACCACCCTACCGCCTCATCACATTCCCCCTGGAGTAGAAGTAACACCGGCCGTCGACCCCAGTAAAACTAGGCTTCCTATATTCGGTAGGATAAATGAAATAGAGATTACGTTTAATTCTATCTATCTATCTATCTATCTATCTATCTATCTATCTATCTATCTATGAAATGTTGCAACGCACATAGATCTCAAACTATTTTAATTAAAATTTTACATTGTTGTCCCACAAACGTATTATCTTTACTGATCCCATTTACTGTCTTCACCCATCTAGACTCTTAAAGTTGTAAAATGGCACATCACTGGGTTGTGTGGTTCTTCACACAGATAAACAACCGTTTCATCCTATAAAGTGCTCTTTTTATATTAAGTTGGGCTTTGTAAAGGTTTCTAATATGTAAAACAATAAGAACAATAAGAAATATTTAATGTATAGTATAGCGGCAAAGCAGGATACAGCAGATCAAGTAAACGCGTATAGTTTAGTCTTTGTATACGAGTATAGCAATAGTTCTTTTAAAGTCAAGAACCCGTGATATTTTATAAATCTGCATTTACCTATTCATGGTCTAAAATACTAAAGCATCTCACCGGAACATTCATGTGGATGATTCTTTTGTGGTTCCCCAATTGCATCGCTCTGTTGAACCGCAATCGCACCTTTATTTTTAAGAGTCTAGTCATTTTAGGAAAAAAGCAAGGCAGCTGGAGAATCTCTGGCTGCAGAGACCACCTGAACGTCTAGGGCGAAAGGCAAATCGTGCAAACAGTGCCTATAGGCGGGACGGCAGTCCATCCCAAATGCACGGATTCTGAGACGGACAAAATTTAGAGGCGACCGGTAAGCGTCCTTTATGTGGTGTGTGTGCGTGTGCGCATGCGATGGGGCTGGGGGTGGAGCCTATCGTGACAGCACTATGCGTAAGGCAGGACACCGCGTTCGACCGCGATTGTACATAAAAAGGCCTACAGATGCAAACGTAAAGGCAATCATTTTGCGCTTAAAAGCAGACGAAATTATACAGTAACCAGCTTTGTTACATATTGTGCGTGGTGCTTTTCTCATATATATAGTATACACTTTCATTTTTTTGCTTTCTTTTCATATTCTGACAATATGGTTTTATTCTCCATGTGTCTGGTGGGTTTCTCTTGGTACCTCAGATTATTTGTATAACTGAATGTAAACGTGTTGTGAGCGTACTTGGCTACGGATTGAATCACCGCAGTCTCAAATTTTTATCTTAACTTAACTCCTAAAAATACGGGTTCATTAATGGCACTTTACTGGGTTATGTGGTTCCCCATAAAACTGTTGCTTGATTAAGAACAGTTTAATTCTGGGAAGGATCCTTTGCATATATGAAATTGGTTCTTTGGGCTTGGACAACATTTGAAATATGTTCCCAAAACATAAATGTTTAACGTAGAGGCAACCTAGAATTTGTATGACAAATCTGTAATCATCAGTTCATGGTCATTTTTGGAACATGTTACAGATCTAAATAAATAAAAGTTCTTTCTGGAACCTTCATACACGTGGTTCGTTTGGGAACAAAAATGGTTCCCCAGTAGCACCGCTCAGAAGAACCTGCGTGTCACTTTTGGGAGCGTAGAGTCATCGGAATGCACTCTCGTTTCGCGCGACTTTAAAATCGAATAAATGAATGGGAGGATATGATGGAAGAAAATAGTACATGGACTGATGGTTACCTTTGGTTAATGAGCTTTAAAAGCAAGTCTTTCCTCGTCCACGAGGTATGCCAAGGCAGCCAAAATAATTTACAAACTATTTCTTTAAGTTGCATTTTTATTTGTGCTCCCTTTTGGAAGATTTAGGTGTACTCTAATTTAAACAGAATGTCGCTGCCAGATAATAATAATCGAAGCCCATATTTACAGTTACATTTGTTCAATGCAGTTGCCAAGTTCAAACAGGAAAGAAAATAAAAGAAGTCACGTAAGTCGCAAGCTAAGGATAGATATTTGGCAATGACTAAGGCGCTATCTTAAAAAAAAATCTTTATAAAACAAGTTTCAGCACCACAAACAGCGCATGAAAATCCTTTTTAAGTCTTCACAAATGCCTCCGTTTCACCGGACCGGTTTGTTTTCGGCTTCCGATGTGTGCTCGTTCTCCGAGTTACTGCTGTGTTCAAATGAGAGGCGAAGGCGTTCAATTAGATATCTAATCAGTGGCAGCAACGGTCTTGCTTTTCTAGCTGATTTTTTTAAAAGTTCGAATTATTGTAATTTAGATCGAGTAACACAAATCAAGGAATTTCCAGCGTTTTCTGTCTTTACATAAACATGTTTTTTTTAAATATTCAGCATTTTCAAAAAGTTAAAGGCAGCTGAGTTTGGATTATTATTTGACCCATTCATATCTAATATTCTTTCGCAAATCAAAGAGTAACAACCTAGATGATAGTGCTTTCTTTAATATTTCTGTGAAAATTTACTTGCTCTGAAATCGTATGTATATTGCCATTGGTATTAAACTTATGATAAAAGACCTCCTCAATTCCAAGATTCCTAATGGCGTATTGTCAGTAACTAATAACCCACAATCTGTCCGTGATAAGAAACAGATCTTCAGTCCTTTACCTCACGATATCAGAATAAACAATGTGCCACCACTCTTAAAAATAATGGTTCTTGAATGGAATTTTATGGTTCAATTACTGGGTTGTATGGTTCCTTTATAGAACTATGGCTTAACCAATCCCCATTTCCTTCTGGTAAGGGATATTTGCTTATGAAGATGGTTCTTTGGGTTTTGAAAAACTTTCTAATATGTAGGGGAAAAAAAGCCTGAAATCTTTCATGTTTTTTCAGCTGCCTGGCAGGATAGTAACACATTAAGAAAACCTGTTTGATTTATTGTATGAAGCAAGAGTCCTGTTAAAATCATGGCCATGACTGGTATCTCACAAATCTGTTACCGTCTCTTTATGGTTATTTACTGTATAGAGCCAGTTACAGATTTAAATAAATAAAGGTTCTTTCTGTAACCTTCATGTGGACGAGTCTTTAGGGAGCCCAAAATGGTCCTCCTATGACATTGCTCTGAAGAACCACTCAGGTGCCTTTATTTTTAAGGGTGTACCTTCTAATTTCATTCATCCAGTACAATGTTGTTGAGTGCTTGTGCCTAGTCCAGCAGTAAAAGGTGTAAGGCAGGATCAAACGTCAAACTATATATCAACCATCGCAGGGCTCTGTTTTTAAGACACCCATTCTGGACCATTTTGAATTTTCCAATCAGCATCACTGCACCTTTGTGTGGATTGTAAAACATAACTGAATATACAGGACATTTACAGGAACATGCAAAGAATGTCCAAAAATTACAAAGAACTCATTCCAGCTGGGAAATACTGTAACTTCCAAGTCTGGTTACAGTAACCACAGGCTCCATTTTCAGAGTAATTTGAAATGTATTGTTACTATTTAGGGAAGCATGGTGGCGCAGTGGGTAGTGCTGCTGCCTCACAGTTAGGAGACCCGGGTCCTCCCTGTGTGGAGTTTGCATGTTCTCCCCGTGTCTGCGTGCAATTTATTTCTGTGGGAAAGATATGAAAATAATCTGTCCTCTTAAGAAGGCCTTCCCAGAGTTTCCCAGGGTATTCCTGCAGAGACCTCTGAGGATGTATTTGTCTCTAGAAAGAAACTGATTTGTTTTGATATAAATTCTGTACAGTTCTCTTCTGCTAATAGAAGTGGGTTATGACGCCATCTGCAAGATGAGTATGTGGGGCATAATAATTTTACCTCCAAGATCAGGGGGGCATGGCCGGAAATAACAATAGCATTGTACTTGCAAGATTTAATCGTTGGCAAGAAATTATTATCTATAAAGAAATAATCAATTCTTGAGTAGCAATGATGCACTGGTGAGTAGAAGGAATATGTTCTTGAGTTTAAATTGTTAGTTTTTCTGACAGTGGCATTTCGCAGTAGGAGCAGCAGCTCTGCCATCTGGAATCATTAATTTGACATCTGACGCCTCCCTGCTATATTCTGAGGACTGGGAAGGGTGGAGTTTCATGGACAGAGAATGGTTGGACGTTATTTTTTGACTGTGCAGGAGGAAGGACAACATAAGGTTAGTGTCAGCGCCCTCTGTCATTCTGGAGTGGTATTGCTTGCCTTGTTAGGGCCAGGAAGATGGTTCCCAGACACGCAAGTGTGACACTCTGTATTTCATATAGTACTCTTGTTACCCTTCTGGTGCTTAACTAATATCATAATAAACACTGAAAACACAGGTCAGAAACTAAATGGACTTTTAGACTCTGCTGAAGCTAATTTTTTCGGCATTGTGGTTATTTAATTAAAGATATGAGGGTATGTTGCAACCGCGTCCCCTTAATTTTAGAAGAGCTATTGTTCAATTGTTATTAATGGATGTGATGGTAGACCTCATTGGGTCTGCAAGTGCATGGATTTCCTGGTAACGCATCAATGCAAAACAAGTGTTGGAGCTGAATGATGCCCTGGTAGCTAGTGTAGCTGCAGTGGTAACATTGCCAGTGACACAAAGTCACTATCAGTAGTAAATGCACTGGCCCAATATAAAACATCTGGGAGTTAACTATTTCTGCACTGTAAATGTTGGTAGTTTAGCTCTGGTGTCCCCCAAATCATTACATGGTAGCAGTGAAACTCATTAACTAACATATGGCCCCCTGTTGCCCTTTACATTGGACAGGTAAGTGTAGGGTTGTGGGGGCAGCTGGGAATTTCCTGTTGCATTAAGTTGATGCTGGGATCCAGGATTGTGGCAATACCCAGGGTTATTAGAGGGGGCCCTGGCAGTGATAGTAGTGATTGTAGTGGTTTTCAAATTCACAATTAATGTGAAATTTGGAGTCAATCAATGCACTTTTAAAGCAGAGCCTCAAGCAGTTCCATTAACAATGATTCCAAGGTGACAATCCTTTCTGGATGAGTTGAAAATGCAGTCAAGTCCTAAATAAAGTGTGTTTTTAAGTCTTATTGGCAAGCCTAAATAAAAAAGCACCCATATCTGGACCCACATTTAATTTTCATTTCCTTCTTGTTGTCCATTTCCATTTTTTTAATGTTCTGTTCTGTAAACTTTCTGGTGTTGTGTAGTGCTATATGATGGTGCCTGCTTTTAATGTGAGCATATTGAACGTTGGATTTAATTAATGGATAACTGCCCTCTTTGGCTTGACTACTTTGTCCAAATACATTTTTCAGCCCTGTCATGACTGTTCATTATCAGCCTACCATTTCTGTAGCTCAGAGGATCGGAGAAATAAAGAGAAAAACAGTTTAACGATTGATATTAGTGAGTTACACAGCACACATTGAAGATAGTCCAGTATGCTTAAGCAGCAGAAGAAATGCTCTAAAATGTTTTAAGTCCCCAGTGTGATGATTAACAGATCTTATTCAAACCCATATAGAACAACACAAAAGGTCACAAGCTCTCAGTGTGTACAATATTTACAGGGTATCAAACGTGCATAATTTACGAAAATTTCCAGAAAGCCATTTGCACTGCAACATGTGAAAATGAAATTGTACGTATCCTCCAATAAATATATTTTCCAATAAGAAAAAATGTATGTATGTAAAATTAGCAGCATCACAACAGAGAAATAGTAAGTGAATCATGACATTAGGCATTGTTTAAGCCCACAATTCCACAGCTCTATAAATTTAGGAATGGATTAACCTTGGAGTCAAAGGTTCCGCATACTTATACCAAAAATCCATCCGTTAGACATCTTGTTGCTCATTCTGTCATTAATAGCTGGTATTACAGCTGTCCTCCAGCAGCAAATACAGCTTCAATTCTATTTTATCTCATCATGACATAAGGAACAGTTTCCACCAGTTATCAGCAAATAAACTGTTTTCAGTATCATGAAATGTTTCATCTGCAGCGATGCTGGGCTTCTGAAATAACTGTCCTATATATTGACTGTTGCAAAGTTCAAAGGTGAGCCTATTCTCTCCTCAGGGACCTTCCATGTAGACCTTAGTATTCCAAACCTGTGACTCCTGCACTATTAAGTCCCACTTATTGGCTTGTCACAGAGATGCAGCTGAAGTCTACAGCTTCACAAGTGGTCACCTCTAGGATGAACTCGGGTTGACTGCATGTGTGGTCATAAAACTTCCTCCCTCCTCTTATCTCTAGACTCCAAATGTTTTATTAGAAAGAGCTCAACTCGAAGCAGAGAAGCTGTTTCGAAAGTTTATTAATTCACTGTAGAATAACATTCTTTAAACTATAGTTCTTAATGTGCCAAAAGCAGAAGCAAACCAAATTAGATGGCAGTTGTTCTCGCTAAAATGTTGTGTGTTTTGATATGCTTTGATATTAGGTGGCTCTTACATTCTTGTGTTGTGCTTCTAGCTGATAGGTCTTTGATTTAGTATGATCTCTGGATGAATGATGATGGAAGGGCAGAGACAAGTGATTTCTCTCGGACCCCAATATTTAAGCCAGGCTTTGTTGTTCCTTACTGTTCCTCTTGTACCAATGGGATTTGTAGTTTAGGTGGAAACTCCTAACTCATGCTCTGTCCATGTGCCTCTGGAGTAACCTTGGCTTGGCATGACCTATGTTCTCAAATGTTCTACCAATCATTGTTCTAGATGTGGTCCAGGGCTGGAGAAAATGTATCACTTATCTTTTCTTCATCTGGAGCCTGTGCTAGTGTAGCTGCTCATGGGCTGTCAAGTTCTTTTCCACCATCTCAACTGCTTCAGTTCAACATATTGTATAGCATTATTAGAGGGTTCTGCCTTGCTCGCCAACCCCCCTTGCTCGTTTCGCTTGCCAGCCACTTCGCATCTTTGCCACTCACGTTGTGAAGAGGGGGGCTGAACACACCCCAAGGAGATGCGGTCGCTCCTTTGAAACCCCCTCTTAAACGGTAGTGCAATAGGAAACAAATCCAGTTTTTTTGTGCCTCCCCTTTGCTCGATCAGCTGCTGGCTTGCTACTGCTGCCGTACCGCGTGATCTGCATCTTGCACGGCAGCTGTCCTACTCTTTGTCTTTTATTTCTGGCCCCAGGCGTGGTTAAATCTTTTGGCACAAAGTCTTGCCTCGAGGGGCGTGAGTTCTTGATATTTTTTAGTTTATAATTTAAAAATGGAATAAGAATCTGAAAATCTAACAACATCACTTTAAAGTGCGATAAATTCTGAAAAGAATGATACCAAACATATATATGTAGGTTTTAAAATCAGCCAAATTTAAAGCGTGACATAAAACGTGACATAATAACATCACTGTTTTACTTTTAGGCTTTGGATTTTATATATATCGAGTAAATTTATGACAAGCTAACTGTTTTAAAATAAGTTTTTATTACTACAGACAATAATAATAATTCTTTACATTTATAAAGCACTTTCCTAACTACTCAAAGTGCGTTACCTAGAGAGTGGAGATCAACTTTAGTCACCACCAATTTGCAGCACATATCTGAATGATGCGATGGCAGACATTTTGTGCCACATTAGCTAGTGGTTAAGGGGAGAGGGAGAAAGACAATCATTTAAAGACAGGGGATGATTAGAGATCAGAATGACCAGGCCATGGAGGGCAATTTAGCCCGAACATCGGGATACACCCTACTCTTCACAAAGGATGTCCAGGGATCTTTAATGACCACAGTGAGTCAGGATCTCAGTTTTACATCTCATTTTTACAGCACAGTGTTCCCATCAATGTACTGAAGCACTGGGATCCACACACAGGCCACAGGGTAAATGCCCCCCAGATATACAGGGTGACACAGAAAAATGGGAACTTTTGAAAAACCCAACAAAAATAGAAGAAATCCAACAAAAAAATTTATTGACAGCAATTGAACCACTACAACTTGCCTTTTAAGAGACAGTAATCCAAATTATCAATGTCTGAATGCTTATGAACTAAACGCCGTGGGCTCCGTAAGACTGAAACGCGTACAGCTTCGATATTCTGTGGAGTACGAGCACTTCTCGGTCACCCTGTTGGTTTCTTTTTTAGAGCAGATCCAGTCTCTTCAAAGTTTTTAATCCAAGTTTTTATCGCGTGTTTCGAGGGAACCCGACCATGACGCCCTAAGTTGAAAAAACATCAGAACTCCCTCTGCGCACCTTCCAAACTATCCTTGTTTTTAGAAAACATTTTTATGGCGAAGGCACGCTGTTGACCGTTCCACTGATCCCTGATTACTAAATGGCGAGATTGTTTACAGCTCAAGGTCCCTGTTCCGCAGTGCTACCAACTGTACATGGCTGCCACTACGCATTTCAAAAGTTCCAATTTTTCTGTGTCACCCTGTATATGCATAGCTTTTATAAATGAAATAAAAAATATATCATTTAAAACAGCACATCATATAATTGTTAAACGTCCATTCCCATTTCAAGCAATTAGTAATCTAGCTTGGGCAATGAGTTCTGCTACTATATTCCATTTTGCCCCACCTTGCATGCCATTATGCAATCATATTAGAACTGGATTCTGCAAAAAATCGAATAAAAATAATTAATGTCTATATTACATCATCAGCAGCTGTATATACTTATACTGTGTGTCAAATATCCAGTTCATTTGGAAAATGTCTCATTTATATGTCAGAAATTTACCTAAATAGCCATTGTTTTACTTATTGCATATGACAAATATCCAGTTGATATGGCAAAAGTCTCACTTATACTTCAGGTTTGCTGGCTTGTTTCCTAAATTAATACTGTGAACTTACACATAGCATTATGCTTCATTCGTGGTTATAATGACATTGGAAAGTGGCAACATGTTCCATGTTGGTTGGACATGCAAGTACAAATTTCACTACACTCTGTACATGTGACAACATCACCACCACTATTACTAGTTTTATTACTTCTAAAACACTGGACGAAGCCTGCTATTGTTGGGGCCATGACCTGAATCCACTGACAGTGGCTTTACACAAAGCAAGCATCTACACCCAACAAGACAATCTATCATTTTCATCAGCACAGGAGAAAGGCTGCAGCCAACATCGTCAACAGGTTGCTAGAGACAGTTTTTAACTGACCACAACTTATCAGACCCCTGGAGGTTTCTAAACCCAAACTCAAGAACATATTCCTTCTACTCACCAGTGCATCATTGCTACTCAAGAATTGATTATTTCTTTATAGATAATAATTTCTTGCCAACGATTAAATCTTGCAAGTACAACGTTATTGTTATTTCTGGCCATGCCCCTCTGATCTTGGAGCTAAAATCATTATGCCCCACATACTCATCTTGCAGATGGCGTCTTAACCCACTTCTATTAGCAGAAGAGAACTGTACAGAATTTATATCAAAACAAATCAGTTTCTTTCTAGAGACAAATACATCCTCAGAGGTCTCTGCAGCAATACTCTGGGAAACTCTAAAGGCCTTCTTAAGAGGGCAGATTATTTAATATCTTTCCCACAGAAATAAATTAGAAACCAAGAAGGTATCAGAGCTAACCTGTGAAATTATTAGAATAGATCAAGAACATGCCAGGTGTCCAAGTGAGGCTCTTCATAGGAAAAGACAGGCTCTGCATTCAGAGCTTAACCTCTTAACAACTAAAGAAACTGAACAAGTCATTTTTAAATCAAGACATCATTACTATGAACACAGAGAGAAAGCCAATAAGCTCTTAGCTCAACAAATCCACAAGTAAGAAGTTTGCAATACAATCTCAGCAATCACCAACACGAACGGAGATAAAATCATTGACAATAAAAATATAATGCACACATTTAGGGACTACTATAAATCCTTATTTTCTATTGAGTTTAAATAAGACAACACACAATCTAATGCATTTCTGGATGCATTACAGATACCACAAATAGATATTCTTAGTGCAGAGGAATTGAATAAACCTCTGGCGCTATAAGAATTACTAGATGCTATAATGTCACTTCAGAGTGGGAAAGCAGCAGGCCCTGATGGCTACCCTGTCGAATTTTATAAGAAATTCTCCACTCAGCTAGTTCCCTTCTTATTAGCAACATTTACAGAAGTTAGAGACAATCAAATTCTACCTCAAACTTTTCGCCAAGCATTAATCACCGTCTTTCCTAAACAAAATAAGAACTTATTACAATGTGCATCATACAGACCAATTTCACTTCTGAATAATGATGTTAAGATACTCTCCAAAGTCCTAGCTAGAAGGATGGAGAAAGTGCTGCCTTCGGTAATATCACAAGATCAAACTGGATTTATTAAAGGCCGACACTTAGCTTCCAATCTTCAACGCCTGTTTAATGTAATATATTTACCTGCAACGTCAAACAACCCAGAGACATTATTATCATTGGATGCAGAAAAAGCATTTGACATGATTGAATGGAACTACCTTTTCACCACATTAGAGAAATTTGGGTTTGGCCCGAACATTTGTGCATGGATCAAACTACTGTATACCAATCCAGAAGCTTCAGTTTGTATTAACAACATTAATTCAGACTACTTTAAACTAGAACGTGGTACCAGACAAGGTTGCCCCCTGTCACCACTACTTTTTTGCAATCGTCATTGAACCACTGGCAGTTCACTGTCAAAATGCTTATCAGATAAAGGGGATTATCAGAGAAGGACCTGAACAGAAAATTTCTCTATATGCAAATGATATGGTACTGTATATCAGATCCACAAAATACTGTGCCTGTAGTCCTAACAGCACTAACAGAATTTCAAAAGATTTCTAGTCTCAGAATTGATTTGAATAAAAGTGTGCTCTTTCCAGTGAATTCTCAAACATGCAATTTTAGATTGGACTCCTTTCCTTTTATAATTGCAGGTCAGTTTAAATACCTAGGAGTAAATATCACAAGTAAACATAAAGCTCTTTATCAGCAAAATTTCGCCGTCTGTATGGAAAAAATTAAGCAAGACTTGCATAGATGGTCAAATCCTTCATCTCACACTAGCTGGAAGAATTAACGTTGTTAAGATGAATATCCTTCCTAAGCTTCTCTTTTTATTTCAAAACATTCCAATATACATCAATAAATCATGTTTTAAGCAATTAGATTCAACCATAACCTCATTTATTTGGAACTTAAAGCATCCACGTATCCAAAGAGCAACCCTACAAGACCTAAAGCAGAAGGTGGAATGGCTTTACCTAATTTTCAGTTTTATTACTGGGCAGCAAACAAACAAGTTATAAAAACCTGGACATGAATAGATGAACATACACAAGCCTGGTGTGCAATAGAAATAAAATCCTGCACTACTTCTTTATATTCCCTGCTTTGTGCCCCTATAAAAGTTATCGGCAATATACTAATAACCCAATTGTGCTTCACTCACTCAGAATATGGAACCAATGTAGTAAGAATTTTAAGATGGAGAATCTTTTATCTGTGGCACCTCTGCATGAGAACCAACTTTTTCAATCCTCGCAAACATATGCAATTTATATCTGGAAAACAGTTGGGATTAAATTACTTAGAGATCTTTATATAGACAACATCTTTGGATCCTATGAACAATTACATTCCAAATTTAACTTTCCAGCAACACATTTCTTTCACTATCTTCAAATTAGGAACTTTGTTAAACAGAACCTGCCCGATTTTCCTCATCTCCCACCTTCCTATTTGCTGGAAAAAAATCCTCAGTTTTGAGGACTCAGACAGCATTTCTACAATATATAAAATTATTTTACATTCCCTCCCTTTCAGAGATCCAAGAGGACAATAGGAAAAAGATTAATCACTCAACATATCAGAAAAGGAGTGGAATGTAGCAATGCAGAGAATTCACTTGAACTCCATATGCACAAAGCATACAATTATTCAACTCAAAATGATATATCAAGCACATCTGTCTCACTTAAAACTGTCCAAAATGTTTTCTGGCCATGATCCAACCTGCAAATGCTGCAATCAAGTTCCAGCCTTACTGGGTCACATGTTTTGGGCCTGCACCAAATTAACATCATTCTGGACAAAAGTGCCTTTTCAGACAGCCTTGGTGTCACAATCCCTACTAACCCATTAACAGCTGTGTTTGGTGTTCTTCCAGATGGGCTTAAAGCGGAGAAGGACAAACAAACTGTGATTGCCTTCACTACACTATTGGCACACAGACTTATCTTGCTAAACTGAAAGAATCCTAACTCTCCTCTTTTAAGTCAGTGGGTAACTGATGTTATATACTATTTGAAATTGGAAAAAATCACATTATTAGTTAGAGGATCTGTGCAGAACTTTTTCAAAACCTGGCAGGATCTACTCAATAATATTTTAGAATAAGCTCTTAAAGCACTGAGGAAGCCAATTCTCTTCCCATTTCTTTTTCTTCTCCATTTATCTTTACCCACTTATTAAACTCATCAATTTATTTATTTTTACTAGCTTTAAGTTTTTCTCCATTGGCATTGCTCCCTTTCTCAGGGGTGGGAGTTGATTTGTTTTCAATCCTATTTTTTGTAAAAATTGATCTATTTGCATGGAATGATTACAATAAAATCAGTAAAAAAAAATTTAAAAAAACTAGCAGGCGAAGATGCACCTAAAGGGGCAGCTCACATTTCCAGGCATGAGACTAACCTCAGATCAGATATTGTAGTGATGTGAAAATGACAACCAGGTGACAAAGTATTTAAACATATATTTTACTTATCATAAATATTTTCCAATAAGAAAAAATATACGTATGTAAAATTAGAAGAGTCACAACAGAGAAACAGTAACTGAATCATAACATTAGGCATTGTTTAAGCCCAAAGTTCCATAGCTCTATAAGTTTGGAATGGATTAACGTTGGAGACAAAGGATCCACATACTTCTACCAAAAATCCATCCATTAGATATCTTGTTGCCCATTACCTCATTAATAGCTGGACCAGATATTGTACTGATGTCGGAATCACGTAGGTAGGTGGCTTTGGTGGAGCTGACTGTGCCTTGGGAAGACTAGATGGAGGAGGCCAGTGCGAGGAAGAGAGGCATGTATGTAGACCAGGTGTCTGAGTGCTCCAGAAGTGCATGGAATGTGTGGTGTTTTTTTTAGACTACAGTAGCCTGCAGAGGGTTTGCAGTTCATTCTCTCTCCAAGGCCTAGTCTTTTGGGCATCCAAGATCTACACCAAAGGTCTATCATAACCATCACAGAGGCTGCTAGAAGGCGCTCAGGATGGCTGTGGATCAGGAGAAGTGAGCTGTCAACTGGGAATGCTACTTGGACACAGGCAGGGCTTTGATCATCCCCAGTTAGGTCACCCTGGGTGAGGGTGTCTGATGCTGAAAAAAATCAAAATACCCACACATCTGTTGTGTTAGTACTTTACATTATAGGCTGCATCAGTAATAGTGATGAGCATGAGCAAAGAGAGGTGGTGAAGGACTGTGTCAACCCAACATTACAAAGAACAAAGATTTGGTGGTGTGTGTCTGGCTTACCACAAGGAGGAAGGAAATATAGGTTGTTACAGTCTTATAAATACTTGATATTCCATCTGAGCAGTGTAGCAGATTACATGGACATCACAAACATGCCGTAGGAACATAGCCAGAGAAAGCTCTTCTCTCTGAAAAGGTTCAGGTCTTTAATTGTGTGAAAAGCTGCTGGGAATGTTTTTTCAGACCAGCAGAATCCCAGACTGACTCTGTACACTCTTGTCGAACTTGCACAAAAGAGAATAATGGCAAAACTACAGGCTTGAACACTTATTGACACATTGTTTTAGAGCATCTTTAGCTGCTGGCTCAATAGACCATGGTGTACACTATCAGAGTTCTTTTTTTGCCCTGTATCATGCCTCTTCACATTTCTTTATATTGTTATTATTGTGTGTATATGCAGGGGTTTTGGACTTACTGTATGTTGTAGTTTGCAAATTTTTACTGTTATGCTCTATGTTTTATTCTGCTGCAGGAGTAGCTGAATCTCCTTTTGTAATACAATACAATACTATCTATCTATCTATCTATCTCTCTGTCTGTCAGTTAGCTAGTTACAGTGGCAACTGTCAATTCCTTCACTGATAAAGAGAAAGAGCCTCTGTATTTTTGCTGCTCCTATTTAAGGCCTCTTGAATCTCTTCATCCTGCAGGACAGCGAGCTGATTTAGGAAGCCGTGCTGAAAGCAGAGTGAGTCAAGCCAGTAGCAAAGCCAGCAGTGTCTCCCGCCCAGGCACGCAGATGAGACTCGAGGTCGATGAGGTATGTTAGACTTTTTTTGATTTTTTTACACACACTATTGATTCCATTTTGTGTTTGTTTTTTTTGGACAATGAATCCAACCCAGGTATAACCCATTAGGCATTCCTTTATGGGTGAATTTTGAAAATTACCACAAATTATATTGTGGAAATATTTAGAAGTAGTAACTTTTGATCCTATTTTATTAGAGGAATGGTGTCCCATTCAGCCATTTTTTCTACCTTGTACCCAATGCTTCAGGGACCAGACCCATGTATGCTGGTTTCAGAGTAGTTGAGCTTGAAAATTAAATGAAATGAATGAACAACTGCATGAATGTCAATATTGTAAATTTTTAATATTTTGTCTTAAGCTGTACATTTATAAAGGACATAATAGTGAGTTAACACAAAAAAAATTGGAGAAATTTATGAGACACCTTTTTTGAATAAAATAATGAATCAGTCAAATGCAACAAGTAAGTATCACACTGAAATGGGTTGAATGCTTGAATTTCATTTAAGGTAAACACAACATTTGAAGGCTACATTAAATGTGCAAAATGCCCATGATATCAATAGAATTGTGTTTTTAAAGTAATAAAATATATTGAAAAATGCTTAGGCATAAAATAAAAATATAATAACTAATGCTAAATTATTTTCAATTAGTCTTGTTACACAGGTAATAGAATTAAAAAATATTTGATATCTCTTGCCCTGTGTGTACTCTCAACGCCTCTCCTCTGTATCTCCATGTGCCTGAACCTCTATGGTCTGGTGGTCCCTCTGTGACGTGTGTTCTCATAAAGCCTGCCTCTCAGAATCTGTCATTTCAAGGTGCCATGCTTGCCTCCTGTCTGCTTTTTTGCCTCCCATCTTTGAAGGTGAACTTCACCGAGCTTCGTCGCCTTTACTCCTCCTCATGTGTCTCACAGTTGCACTTCCTCTTTTGATTGCATCACCAAAGCCAAACTGACCAATCAGATTGCTTGAGGGACTGGACACAAACACCCACACGCACGCACTCATGGACCTTAGCATTTTATTTAATAGTAGACACTATTCAGCAAGAATAGATCTTTGATTACAAGACCAAAAGTAGACTATGACGCTTCACTTTCAATGTATCTATCTAAGAACTTTTTAATATGGTTAATAAACTTATAGGGTCTCTCCAGACACCATTTGGCACAAATACAAGATGGGGTCTTGTATGGAGTGCCTTTCAATCACAGGGCTTCATTTTATAAACAGTGAAACTAATAATCCTCTTATTGGTATTTTTATTTTGTTACTAGTTATCACAGTGGACTGATATTTAGCTATGTCAATAAAAAGTCAAATGTCTCATAATTTAAACATGTTGAAAGTGTTTACTATGTAATATAAAACAGGAACTTTTAAAGCAGACACTAAATACAGTATACTGTTAACGATAACAAGTACATGTATCGCGTACCTTAGTTCTTGCAGCTACGCACATTTTGCTATCCTATGATTAACAAATTAATGAATGTATTAATAATTAATGAAATACCATAAGTAAGCATGATTTAATATATCAGGGTAAAGAGAGTACAAGGGAAAAAAAACAGAATTTTTTTTTTTGTATTTTACCTTAAAATTGTAAAAAAATTTCCTTAAATAAAAGACACTAATATTTGCAGTCCAGATTCTTTATTATTTTATATATTGTTTATTCATAGTTTATTATGGTGACTTTAAACTATTATTAAAGAAGTCTTAATTGTGTTTTCCATCATCATACAAAGGTAAAAGCTCTATGGGATAAAATACTTAGTAATAAGAAAAAAAGAAGAATTTGTATTTGCATACAGTTTTGCCCACTCACTCCTAAATTCATTTTGCATGCGATTTCAAAATAGCAAAACACAAAGGTTTTTTTTTTTTTTTTTTTGTGTGTGTGTGTTGTGAAATGTAAGGAATATTTCTAACCAAAGGTTTATTCTACATTTAAAAACTGGTGTTTTCGTTATGTGACATCTAAGCTTGGCACCTTGAGCTTGCACAGTTTAAATAAAATGTATTAGTAGTTTAATTATTATGGTCCATGCACTCTCACCTGTCTGGTGCACTAGCATACATTCATGGTGCCAGTCACCCTCATTTGTATTCATCTTTCCCAAATCTGTAAGCTGTTCCCACATACCCAGGCCAATAGATCTGAGAGGCCCTTCAAAATGCTTGCAGGTTTGTGTTCTACAGCCAGGCCCCCCTTTCCACGCTCTTAAATTTTGCCATGCTTTTGCACATAAAGATAAAGGATGCAGGTGACAGGTGACATATGTTGCAAATGGAGCAGATTTCACATGGGGTGAAAGACCATTTTGCTAATCTTTTTTTATTGGACTTGATATACACTTCTTTGTTATTTTGCGAGGCAAACTTGGCGTTTCAAGGCAAATTCCATTTCACATGTATGTTTTTACTGATCATTATTAATAACCAAACAGCCTTTTAAAATGCATATAAACAATTGTTAAGATTTAGAAGTTTTATAGTGGTTGGTGCAAACATTTAATTGTTCTGTTTGTCCAGAAATGCTGAATTTGACAGGAATTCATACCATCAGGTTCCTTCTTATTTAATTTGATGAGGCTGTGACATGTTGGCCTTCATTGATGTTTTCCTAAGCAATATTCAAACTATAACATATTCAAATGCACTATGTCTATCTGGGCATCATTCCTGTACAGTGCTGGACAGAGCACCAGTCCATGATAGTGTCCACGCATTACCAATTAACCTTTCCCAAACATTTCTGGGTATATTGGCGGTAAACTGAAATGGGCACAGAGAGAACATTCAAACCCTTACACAAGGAATGACTTGGCACAGAATCTGTACCAGGGCGCTGGATCTGTGAGGCAGCAATGCACCACCACGCTATGCTTAAAGTAATCTAACACAATGAAGTGAATATTTGTCATGAACAGAGATTAATATTAGGAATTTTGATAAAACTCATATTCAAAATTTAGGCAGAGATGAGGATAATAGTGGGAATAATTATTTATCTAAAATGAAAACATTATAGATGTCATTGGACACCTCAAAGGCGATATCCAGTACATTTTTTTACTTAGTGCAAGCTCTATAAAAATCTGCTTGAAATGTATTTATTCTTCTGTCCAGATAAAGATCAAATAAACTCCTTGTGTGCAGCTCACATGTAAACACAAGGGCTGCCATAATGTCACAAGCCAGCACATGTACACACATGCCTGTCAACAATGATTGTGTCCCCAGCAATGGCTGTAATGTGCAAAGAGACCAGTAACACGTAACACTCAAACAAAACAAAAATAAATAAATAAGAACTTCGAAAAGTACTCTTGGCAAATAACTAGCCACACATAAGAGTAAAAAATAAAAAGAACTAAACTAGAACCAGAAATTGATACCACAGAATGATGATTGGGAATAGAAGAGGGGGACAGGAAACACAGACAAGTAGAAGAGGGCTCATTGGGTTAAAAAGAGGTGACGTTATTAGGAACCAGCCATGTTGTTCCTCCTCATGCTTAATTTTAAAAAGAGTCCATTTGACATGTGCCTTATACTACAGCCAGTCAATCCATCAGAGGCGCCATTTATGAATATTAAAGTGTGTGTGCTTTGGACACAAAGGGGGATGTCCCTCTGGGTCATCTATTCTCTATATATAAAATCCTAAGCCTAAAAGTGCAACGATTTTGTGCAATGATTTTATGTGATGTTTTTGTGTCATGTTTTTTGACACACTTTACATCAGGCTTATTTTAAAACCTACATATATTATGTTCGGTATCATTCTTTTCAGAATTTATCGAACATTAATGTGATGTTGTTAGTTTTTCAGATTCTTGTTCCGTTTTTAAATTATAAACTAAAAAATATCAAGAACTCACATCCAGCGAGACAAGATTTGCCGGAAATAAAAGACAAAGAGTAGGACAGCTGCTGTACAGGCTTTTAAATGTTCGAAGCGCCATGCGAGATGCAGATCATGCAGCACAGCAGCAGCAGCAAGCCAGCAGCTGATCAAGCAAAGAGGAGGTAAAAAAAAAAAAAAAAACTGTACTTGTATCCCATTGTATCACCGTCTAAGGGTTTTTTCGGAGGAGCAACCGTGTCTCCTTGGGGTACATTCAGCCCCCCTCTTCACAACGTGAGTGGCAGAGACGTAAAATGGCTGGTGCGTAGTGCAGGCCAGGGAGGTTAGCGAGCAAACCCTTTATAAATAATAATTTTTCTTTTGTACATCTACAGATTTTACTAATATTCTGGCCGCAACTGGGGATGGGTGGCGAAGGCGCCAGGGGGGTTGCCCCCCCAGTAAAAATATAATGTTAATGTCCAAGGTATGTACACAAAGGCATGCATGCTCCAGACACCAAGGAGGAATGTCGTCAAAGTCTGATGATATCGAGTGGGCAATGTTTATGAAAGTAAACGTATGCATACTCTATACAGTAAGGGGCACACGCTCCTTGAAGCCTGCGGTATATGCACAAAGGGGCACCATTTGTGTTATTGAAAGGGCACTTACTCCAGACACTAAGGGGGGGCAGACACACCCACACACATCATCAAAGTCTAATAATACTGACTACCTGATGTAGACAATGAGGGCAAATGCCCATCAACCCCTCCTAGGGCTCCAAATAGACTTCAGCCAGCACTGTCCTATGCCATGCATTTTGTTTACCTTGAGATATCAGATTTGCAATTTTTTGTATTTTGACAGAATTACAATTTATAGATTGCTGCAACCTAAACAAATTTTAAAATGCCCACCTATCATCCTCGCTGTTCACGTCCTTCCCCTGCTCTTTCCTGTGTCTTCCAATCTTGATGTTTCATTCTGTGGTTGTATTCTATCACATAGTGGGGTCTTTCTTTTAATTTTAGTATGATACTGTTCCTTTTCTTGTCCCTAGTGACTGGTAATGGCATGATATGAAACTGGCAAAGGATCAAAAAGCTAAACTACTTAGTGATTACATTGCAGGACTGTGAAACAAAAGACTCTGAGTTCAGTCCACAACTCTGTCTCATTATGCAAATAAATCCCTTAACCTGACACTCTTAATCTGTGATTGTTAAGTCACTTGTGATAAAATAAACAAATGTAAAGTAAATATTTAAAAAAGCTGGCTTTCCTTGCAATTGTGTTATTGTTTAAAATGTCTTTCTTCTTATTAACTAGTTCATTTATAATAAGAAACATCAGCAGTTCTTATACAAAAGAGTTGTATCAGTTAATCATGTTTTACAGGGCTTTGTCTAGAGCCAAACGTCTTAGCCTGGATTAGCACATTCATTCAATACCAGTTCATTTCAGGGCAGCCTCGTACTGTGCTGCAGGTGTCTGCTAAGGAAGCCCATCTTGAATTCTATAAGCCAGCACTGAAAAGAGATTTATATGATGCTGTTGCTTCTATATCAAAATAAGGCAGAAGGACATGTGAAGGCTGTCAAAAGGATCCATTACTGTCTCAAAAAGGCATAAACACACAGATACAGTACACTGTATGTGAGGACATCACACAAAGAAGATTTTACGTCTGCAGAGATTTGTCTCACACTGGGAAGCCCTGACAATTGGTTGGTTTCAGTGTCCAACTGGGCAGCTAGTCAGATCTTAGCAACTTGAATCATCCATCTTATAGATTTAAGTTAAGAGAACTTGAAAACATACAGAAAGAGTAACAAATATGGAAAATATTAAATAATACTAAACACAAATTATAAATTATTGATTTAAAATCATAGCAAAGGAGAAATATAAATCAAAGTTTTGTGTACTCCTTTTCAGCAGTATTTATTGTGAGGTAATGTTCATATCCACACTCCTATTGATACTGTTGCAAATCCAGTGATGGACTAGTCTATGCACTGCTGGCTTTGGATTCTTCCCCCAAAAGCCCTAAAATGGGATAAGAACACTTCATTGTATGTAGATACATACAGTATGTCTGTATGTATGAGTTAACAACGATCATAATCATCATCATTTCCAACTCATGGTGATTTTGTAACAGTAAAAAACCAGTGGCACAGTTGTTAGTCTTGCTTTTTTACATTCTTGATCTCTGGCTTCATCTCTGTCTGGTCACTGTTCATGTTGATTTTATTTAAATGCAAATTTTTTAAATGCTTTCTTTCCTATATTCCTTTTAAGTAAACTAGGGGGCTTTGCTCACCAACAGGCCAGTACTACATGCTGTTGTGAAGAGGGGGACTGAACGCACCCCAAAGAGATGCAGCCGCTCCTCTGAAACCCCTCTTAAACAGTGATACAATTGGAAACAAATATAGTTTTTTTTTTACCTCCTCTTTGCTCGATCAGCTGCTGGCTTGCTGCTGCTGCCTGCCGCGTGATCTGCATTTTGTGCAGTGCTTCAAACGTTTAAATGCCTGTACGGCAGTTGTCCTTTTGTCTCACTTTCTTGTCTCTCTTGTTCCCCAGACATCCTCAAACACTACGCGATCTCTTTTCGCTATTCCATTATTTCACTGAGTAATATTTTCTGTTTGTTTGCTAATGCAATCTTTACTCTCATTTTTTTGAGACTTTCGAATTTTCCTACTTCCATTATCTCTAACCTGCTCTGCATGTGTATCACGGGACTTGCTTCCAAAGGTTGTAAGTTAGACGTGACTTGTCCGCCTTGCGGGACGTAAAATGTCTCTCTTTAAACGATCACGTCTTGTTGCAAGATTTTTTTTGTAATAGAGAGATGTAAATGTGCCATACAATAGATGGGAGTTTTCTACCAAGATAGAATTAGTTGCCCCAGATCCAGTTTTTGGAAGAAACAGGTTCACAAAATGAATAAAAAAATAGGTGATAACAGTAAATTGAAAATATTAAACAGATCTATTTAGGGACCAAGTATTTTAATGTAAAACATTTATTTGTAAACAATAGTAGGTGATACTGGCAAAATTTTTATTAACAGTGTCCAAATTTGCAAATTTTATGCATGCGTGTCGCTTACTTTCACTGTTTCCAGTATAATTTCAATTTAGGACACTTTACTAACTGATTATGGATCAGTTACAGCAATAGCTCACTGGTGAGAGTAGGAGAGAACACAACTGAGGGATTAGAATATTAGAAAAAAATAGATGAGGTCAACCCAACAAAGCTTGCCAGGCCTATCCCATTAATTCCTCTAAAATAGCATCAAGTCTAGTTTTGAAAGTCCCTAAAGTCCTACTGTCTACCAGGATACTTGGTAGCTTGTTCCATGTGCCCGTGGATCTCTGTGTGAAGAAAAACCTGCTAATGTTTGCATGAAATTTACTCTTAATAAGTTTGCAACTGTGTTCCAGTGTTCTTGATGAACTCATTTTAAAGTAACAGTCTTCATCCATTGTACTAACTTTCTTTATAATCATGAACACTTAAGTCTTTTAAACTCTTAATCTCCTTTTGCTTTAACTGATAAGATTCTGCTCTTTTAATATTTCCTCATAACTCATGCCCTGTAGCTCTGGAATCAGTCTAGTCGCTCTTCTCTAGACCTTTTCTAGCGCTGCTATGTCCTTTTTGTAGCCTGGAGACCAAAACTACACACAATACTCCAGATGAGGACTCACTGGTGCATTATAAAGGTTAAGCATAACCTCCTTGGACTTGTACACCACACATCGTGCTATATAACCTAACGTTCTGTTATTGCATTCTTAATGGCTTCTGAAAATTGTCTGGAAGTCAATAGTGACAAGTCCATTACAACTCCTAAATCCGTCTCATAAATCATAAATCATATACTTTTGATTTTCAGATCTCCCATTGTGTATTCAAAGCTAACATTTTTATTTCCTCCATGTAATACTTTACATTTTCCTACATTCAATTTCGTCTGCCACAAATCTGCCCAAGCCTGTATGCTGTTCATGTCCCTCTGTTATGATTCAACGGATTCCTTTTCTATCATTCCTTAAAAATGTGTATCCCTCTATGTCAGAGGTTCTCAAAGTCAGTCCTGGGGGCCCACTGTGGCTTCATGTTCTTGTTTGAGCCAGATTCATAATCAGTGACAACAACTTGTGGAAGAAAATAAGCCACAATATTTTAATTTAACAAAATGATGATTTGAATAGCATTAATGCTGATCCAGAAAGAGTTAGGTCATGTCTAGTGGCCCTTAGTTAGCACACATTCAGCTGCATTGCATACAGAGATCATTAATTGTCTTATCAGTAACTTGAAACTCCAAAATACCCATAAAGATTCAGGTTTGGTCACAACTTAAAGAAAATTAATTAGTATAAAAACTGCTTAATATACATGAAACCCAATTCATTAATTATTGTTAAACAACAACTTATATTTTCCTAGTGATAGGATTTAAAGTTAATAGAGCAGAATACAAACCTAAAATAGAAATGTATTGAGCATATATTCCTGCACAAACTGATAACAATGATCTCATTTAATCATGTGGTATTTTTTTCTCCTCTTATTCTACATTCAGAAAAGCACAGCAGCATGATTTTTACATTTATAAGACATTTAGAAATACTTGTAATTCTGCTATAGATTTAAATGGTAAACTCTCTTTTATTGATTTCATTATATTTTACCCTTTCTTTGTACCCTTCATTGTGTCTTAATGATGGCAATTAAAAACGAACTGAGCAGACACGCAGGCAAAGAACACACTTAATTGTGAAAAGTGAACTGCTTTACCGTCAAACCCACTAATTAGTAAATACTGTAATGGATTAATAAAAGCAATTAGAACACCAGGATAAACAGAATAAAAATCATGATGAAAATATTGTTAAAAATAAAAAAACATTATTCTCATATAACTGCTTAGTACATTTTAATATACATATATAAACTGCTCAAAAAAATTAAAGGAACACTTTGAAAACACATCAGATCTCAATGGGAAAAAAAATCCTGCTGGATATTTATTCTGATATGGACTGGTTAATATGTTAGGAACGAAAGAATGCCACATCATTTGATGGAAATGAAAATTATCAACCTACAGAGTGCTGAATTCAAAGACATCCCGAAAATCAAAGTGAAAAAATGATGCGGCAGGCTATCCATTTTGCCGAAATGTCATTGCAGCAACTAGCAAAGTAGTTTGTATGGCCCCCACGTGATTGTATGAGCGGAGGATGCCATCATGTACATGCTACACCGATCCCTCTCCCACTTGGACAGAGGCAGTGGTGCTGTAAGAATTATGTTTCTGGACTTCTCTAGCGCCTTCAACACCATCCAACCTCTGTTCCTTAGGGACAAGCTGACAGAGGTGGGAGTAGATTCATACCTGGTGGCATGGATCGTGAACTATCTTACAGACAGACCTCAGTATGTGCGTCTTAGGAACTGCAGGTCTGACATTGTGGTCAGCAGCACAAGAGCGCCGCAGGGCACTGTGCTTTCTCTGGTCCTGTTCAGCCTATATACATCGGACTTCCAATACAACTCAGAGTCCTGCCACGTGATGACACTGCTATCGTGGGCTGCATCAGGAGTGGGCAGGAGGAGAAGTATAGGAACCTAATCAAGGACTTTGTTAAATGGTGCGACTCAAACCACCTACAACTGAACACCAGCAAAACCAAGGAGCTGGTGGTGGATTTTAGGAGGCCCAGTCCCCTCCTGGACCCCGTGATCATCAGAGGTGACTGTGTGCAGAGGGTGCAGACCTATAAATACCTGGGAGTGCAGCCGTATGATAAATTGGACTAGACTGCCAATACTGATGCTCTGTGCAAGAGAGGACAGAGCCGACTATACTTCCTTTGAAGGCTGGCGCCCTTCAACATCTGCAATAAGATGCTGCAGATGTTCTATTAGATGGTTGTGGCGAGCACCCTCTTTTACGTGGTGGTTGTGCTGGGGAGGCAGCATAAAGAAGAGGGATGCCTCACGCCTAGACAAACTGGTGAGGAAGGCAGGCTCTATTGTAGGCACGAAGCTGGACAGTTTGACATCTGTGGCAGTGCGACGGGCACTGAGCAGGCTCCTGTCAATCATGGAGAATGCACTGCATCCACTGAACAGTATCATCTCCAGACAGAGGAACAGCTTCAGCGACAGACTGCTGTCACTGTCCTGCTCCACTGACAGACTGAGGAGATCGCTCCTCTGCCACACTATCCCGACTCTTCAATTCCACCCTTTGGGGTAAACGTTAACATTACACAAAGTTATTGTCTGTCATACCTGCCTTGCACTCTCCACCTTGCATTTTTGAACTTGCATTGCGCTTTTTATTGCCCTTTAATTAATATTGTTTTTATCAGTATGCTGCTGCTGGAGTATGTGAATTTCCCCTTGGGGATTAATAAAGTATCTATCTATCTATCCTAATGAGACGACGGATGGTGTCCTGGCAGATCTCCTCCCAGATCTGGATCAGGGCATCGCTGAGCTCCTGGACAGTCTGAGGTGCAACCTGGTGGCGTCGAATCTACCAAAACATAATATCCCAAGTGTGTTCTATTGGATTTAGGTCAGGCGAATGTGGGGGCCAGTCAATGGTATCAATTCCTTCATTCTCCAGTAACTGCCTGCATACTCTCGCCACATGAGGCCGGGCATTGTCGTGCACCTGGAGGAACCCAGGACCCACTGCACCAGCATAGGGTCTGACAATGGGTCCAAGGATTTCATCCCAATATCTAATGGCAGTCAAGGTGTCGTTGTCTAGCCTGTAGAAGTCTGCGCGTCCTTCCATGGATATGCCTTTCCAGACCATCACTGACCCACCACCAAACCGGTCATGCTGAACAATGTTACAGGCAGCATAACGTTCCAGAGGGCTTCTTCAGACCCTTTCACGTCTGTCACATGTGCTCAGGGTGAACCTGCTCTCATCTGTGAAAAGCACAGGGTGCCAGTGGTGGATCTGCCAATTCTGGTATTCTATGGCAAATGCCAATTGAGCTCCACGGTGCCGGGCAGTGAGCACAGGGCCCACTAGTTAATGTCGGGCCCTCAGGCCACTCTCATGAAGTCTGTTTCTGATTGTTTGGTCAGAGACATTCACACCAAGGGCTCTGGCAGTGCTCATCCTGTTCACTGACCAAAGGAGCAGATACCGGTCCTGCTGAAGGGTTAAGGACCTTCTACGGCCCTGTCCAACTCTCCTAGAGTGACTGCCTATCTCCTGGAATCTCCTCCATGCCCTTGAGACTGTGCTGGGAGACAAGCAAGTCTTCTGGCAATGGCACGTATTGATGTGCCATCCTGAAGAAGCTGGACTACCTGTGCAACCTCTGTATGGTCCAGGTATCGCCTCATGCTACCAGTAGTGACATTGACCATAGCCAAATGCAAAACTAGTGAAAAAACAGTCAGAAAAGATGAGGAGGCAAAAATGTCAGGGGCATCCTCCTGTTAAACCATTCCTGTTTTGGGGGTTGTCTCATTGTTGCCCCTCTAGTGTACCTGTTGTTAATTTTATTAACACCAAAACAGCTGAAACTGATTAACAACCCCCTCTGCTACTTAACTGATCAGATCAATATCCCAGAAGTTTCACTGACTTGATGCTATACTCTGATTAAAAAGTGTTCCTTTAATTTTCATTACAACAAAATATTGTATTGGAATTTTACTTGTATATATATATATATATATTTTTTTTTTCTTTTACCAAACTTGTTTTTCTAATTTCATAATTGTTCCCAAAACACAGAATCTGGAAATAAGAGTTCACTTAATTAGCCTAGGAGTCCAATAAAAAACAGAATATGGTTGAAACAAAAACCTGCAGCCACAGTGGATCCCTAGGACTGAGTCTGAGAACCCCTGCTCTATGTTATACTTCTCCTCATCTTTGTTATTTATACAGGCTTCTGTTACTGCTATAATATCATGATTATGCTCAGCTACATACAACTTCAACTGTCTTGTTTTATTTTTGATACTTCTAAGATTAAAGCAAGCAATTTTTAATTTATTACTTATATAACACATAAGAATGTTATTTGAATCTTTCTTATGAAAAAATATTGTCTTTGTTCAAATATTATTTTACTTATTGATACATCATTTTTCTTGATTTATATTTGCATCAGCTGATATTCATTAACATAAGATGCAACTCTGTGAATTTTCTGGTTTATGCTTTGGTTGACACTTAACTTGATTGGTTTGCTGGCGCATACATTGATTTTTAGTACAACTCAATTGTTTTAAATAGTGCACATATTGGTTTCTGTTCAGTTTAGTTGGTTTAATGCTATCAAATACTGATTTACTCATACTTTTCTCAGTTTGCTGTTCAGCATATTGGTTTGCTCAAAACTGGATTGGTTTACTGGTGCATAAATTGAAGTAAACTGAACTGAGGCATAATGGCACAGTGGTAGTGCTGCTGCCTTGCAGTAAGGAGACCAGAGTTTCTGTGAAGTTGGCATATCCGCCTTGTGCGTGCATGAGTTTCATCTTGGTGCTCCAGTTTCATCCCACAGTCCAAAGACATGCATGTTATGCGAATTTGTGACTTTAAATTGGCCCTAGTTTGTATATGGTGTGTGTGTGTGTGTGTGTGTGTTCTTCCTGTGTGGACTGGCATCCTGTCCAGGATTTGTTCCTGCCTTGTGCTAGCTGGGATTGGTACCAGCACCCACCAGCCCTGGTCTGGATTAAGTGAGTTAGAAAATGGCATGTTTTAAATGACTAATCAGGAACACTATATTCAAAATAATGCTTAAAAGATCCCATTGCATCTCCCCTACAGGCTCTTCTGAATCTTCTGTATAACACTGAGCTGTGATTGGAAATTAAGCTTGAGACTTAAATTGCAGAACAATGTCAAGCTCATTATATAAAAAACTATGTACTTTATAAATAAATAACATTTAAGCCTTTGTTGTAGTAATGATATGGAGATTTTGTCCAGGTGAGATAGTATTCACACCCGATATGGCAAAGGATGAGACTCTAGACTAGAAAGGTGCAGTAGGCAAGTCATGGTTGGACATACTGCAAGTGCATGGTAAAAAAATGTATACTGTCCAGGAGCATCATCCCCGGAGTTGGAGGTGTTCAACCATTTTCAGGACCTTGAAGAGCTGGATAGTGATTCTGATAACTCTGAGATGGCAGGCATGGATGAAGGACCCCAATGAGTCACCACTTGGACACACCAAGAAAGAGTAAGTAAGGATAGTAGGGGTCAGGTATTAGACAGACTAACACACAGCTTTGCTCCAGTTCCAGGGTGTGCCTTCCTGGTGAAAAAGATAAGAGATTAATAATAATAATAACATTTAACTTATATAGCAGGCTTCCCATGTTTAAAGCATTTTACAGAAATTCAGAAAGAACAACAGGGCATATATAACATTGTATACAAAAAATACCTGCATCAAACACTAAGTACAGATAAATACAGGATATATACAGCTTTGAAACAGAATAAGAGACAATAAACTGGAATAAAATGCAAAAATACAACTATTGTACCAGAGAAAAACCATGAATAAATTACATAATTTATTATACAAATGCAAATCGTCCTGAGCATCTGGACACAAGGTGTCAAATAAAAGAAGAGTGAGAATACCAGGCTAAGTTAAATGCTTTCCTGAGTTGAAAGAATGAATTAAGTCAGTTGATGTAATTAACATAGGGAGATCGTTCCTAAGTATGCATGCAATAGAGGTGAAGGTTCTGTCACCCATAGAGCACAGGTTAGTTCGGGGTAAAACGAGACTGCCAGCGTCAGTGGACCTTGTTGGGCGAAAAGCAGCATAGTCATGGAGGATTTTACTAATGTAGTCTGGTGCATTATTATTATTATTAGCTTTATAGGCTAATAATGGAATTTTATAATTAATCCTATAAGACACATTGAGTCAGTGAAAGCAGAGCAGGATGGGTGTTATGTGCTCACTATTGCAGTTTAGAAGAGGCACCTGCCTGTAGAAAGTTATAGTAGTCATTGCAGGATGTAATAAAAGCATGGACAAGTTTGTCAGCACTGGAAAAGGAGAGGAATGAGTGAACAATTAGAAAGCAGCACGGATAGAAGCCTTATATTGAGTATGAGGTGTAGACCTCCTAACACAAGTAACAATGCTGATTTGCAACTATTTATTAAGATCAGAAAAGCAAGGTTACAGGAGAATATAATAGTAAAGGTGGACTTCAAATATTAACTAGGAAAAAGGAATAAGATTTCATACATTCAGTCAGTGATTGTCTTTTTTAAAACTCAGTATACTAAATGAGAAAATTTCTAAATTTGTTACACTGTAAAAACTGAGGGTAGAATTCAGGGAGTAGATGTAATGAAACCAGTGGGATGCTGTGATCTTAGATCAAAGAAAGAGAACTGCTGCTAGGAATAAAAAGCTGAAATCAAAGAACTCGATGGGACAACATAATATTTATCCTGCAGTGTATAATGAGGTTCTTGATTACATTCCTGGCATACATTACAGCATATTTTTTCAAAACTCACTGCACACTGGACAAATTTCTAAAGACTAAAAGCTAGTAACTGTGGTCTTATTATATTACAAAGGTGATCAGGCCACTCCTAGTAACTACAGGCCAGTAAGCTTATCATGTATCAGGGTAAATTAATGGAAGCAAACATTTTTTAAAAAGACAGAGAACAGGTAATAAATAAACAGTCAATATACATAAGACAGAGGAGATGGAGATTCAATGTGCATATGGGTGCAAAAGTGCACTTCAAAGTAGGGCCATCTTAATGTATGGGCACAATGGGCATTGGCTGTGAGCTCCTGGACAATAGGGGCCCGCAATGTTTTTGAAAAGTCAAAACTGTGAAGACAAAAACAAAACCAGATTAAAAGGAATCATAATGCAGAGTAATATTTCTGAGACAGTCCCAGGACTGACTTGGAATTCAGCTAACTACATAAAGAACTACTAAAGAACACTGTATATCCAATGAGGGATGAAGACTGAATTCAAACAGTTATGCATCACATCCAATGACATGACAGCCCCAATGGTCGCAGTCACATAGCTATAGAAAGATAACTTATTATTTTTGTGATTCTTCTTAAATTCAGAAGTAAACCACAGGATTTGATCCCTCATAGTTGAAAGCTCAAAATAAACCCAAACACACATATGAACGTTAATATTATGACAGCAGACTTGGATGTTGCTCACTTTTGGGTTGCCTCTTCATTTTTATTTATTTCTAGAGCTTTTTAAACTTATTGTTGTTTGACTTATCTGTCCTGTTTGAATAAGTGTTACTGTAATTATAAAAAGCCCCCTGTTTTGTTCTTGGGGCCAGGGATTTTAAACAGTTGGCTTTTCCCTTTAGAGTTTGTAAGCTTGGTCTTCTTTGAGGTTGAAGGCTGCAATCTGCTTAGGAGTTTTATGGCCAGACTTACTTTATACGTTAGAATATAAGGCTTTATTTTTTTAACTAAAGTCTTACTTTGAGTGTAATAAGTCCCACTTCATAACACCATCTGTAAGAATAATAATTTGGTGAGGTGGGTGTGGGTGCAGGTGTCCCAGGTAGATGGGGTGGAAACAGAATTAATAGATCTTAGCCAAAGAAAGAAAGAAAGAAAGAAAGAATAGGAAAACATCTCTTGATTTCAAGGGGAAATTAACTTCAATATGGAACATGAAGTCCCTTTCTCCACCATTTTCTTTACAGTCTTCCTTTCTGCACAGAATACTTTGGTTATAACAGCACAAAAATGACATTCCAGACAATCTGATTTTCACACCATCCTACACTGTCTTCATGAGCTTCGTCTTCTCTGGTGCCACACTGTTCTTAATTCAAGTCCTGCATCATTTTATTAACTTTTCCCACTGTGTGCTTCCTAGTTAGAGAGCAGATCATGACTGATAATTTTTGATGCATTATGTACAGAGTCTTTACACTCCAGTCACTTATTGTGCCAAACTTTATTTTCTTTAGTATCTTTTACAGTGGTTAATGTTACATTTTCTATATATTCTTTCAACTGTTCATCTGGTTTACACCTTCAAACAATTTTGCTACTGTTTGTATTCATTAAATTGCTGCTGCTTCACATACACACACTGTCTCTCCCTCTCTCTATGACAGCTGGAACATTTGCTCAGAGAAAAGATGAAATCTGGAGGATTTTTCACCATGAGGCAGCTATTCAAAAACAATGATCCTGAAGGAAATGGGCAAGTGAGCAGGTAGGAGATCTGTGGATTGGGCGGTTTTGGGGGGGGGGGGCCGCGGGGTGTCGATACAAGATACAAGTTGTTTAGCTAATCTTATGTGGTCTCCTTGATGTGTCTTCCCAGGGATGTGCTGCTCATGATTCTCACCAAGTTCTTGGGACGATTCATCAGCTCAAAGCAGTTCCAGCAATTACTGTTAAGGTATCTTTACTAGTCTAACATTGTTATTAACTGTCATTCATAACATAAAAAGAGGTATCTTACGGGGATTGGCCTGTTTTCTAATATATTTTGTTGCCATATACTCTATTAATGACAAATTATTTTGTATTTATAGAGCATATTTCTTTGGAGTTAGGACATTATTTTGTATGACCCTACTAAATGAGTGTTCTTGTAGATTTGATGTTAATGGTTTCACCTGAATTTATACAGAATCTTAAGTACAAAATGTATTAGCTGGTCTTTATATAAGTTATATTTACCAGGAAATGTGGAAGGGAAACACTGGTGTGCAAACATTCAAAAACCATAGATAGAGCAAGCAAGAAGATAATTAATTTACATGGAGAAGATGGCAGAAGGTGCTGATGGCCTGAGATCATAGTAGACAGCTGCAGTCTGACTATTAAGTTTTTCACATATTTAATGTCTTTTTCAGCATCGTGTGACTTTTTTGTACTAACATCACACATAGACACCAGAGTAACACTTGAACCCTTTAACCGTGGAGGCATCAGGCAGAAATGCTCGCCACTACACTATTATGCCCCCCTGGGCCTTCCTAAACTTGGACAGTTACACTATCCTGTAGATGGGATGGTTGGCCCTCTCACTACATCAGTACCACACACAGAGAACTCCTTTCTCTCACCTTCTGTACATCTTCCACAGGTCCTTAGACTGGACTTCTGCCCACCGGTTGAGTGTTTGTCTCTAATCCCCCCAGCTCAAAACTCATAGGCCAGAAAAGGCTTTTAACCTTCATCCTGGACTTACTTCCAGTGGCCCAGAATGCCCTCTTTTAATCCTGAATTCCATCCTTCTATAATTCCCATGACCATCCTGTGTCTTCCTGCAGACCTAAGCCATAGTTCACATTTAAAGGACCAGGCAACAACTGTTCATTATAACACACAGCTGGGTCCACTCATATGATAATGGGTCTCCCTGCTTACAGCTGTCAATCTGTAAGATGTGAGGCTGAAAACAAGAGGTCTGTTTACAATGGCATTACTTTAGAGGTGTCACACATCCACAAGTTGCAGCCCTCAAAATAATTGTACTTTCACTTCTCCAAAATGACTCTCTCATCAAATGTTAATTTTTCATTGTACATACAGTACTTTTCCCATTACTATTTTACATCCATATATGTTTCACAATGTACAGTACATAATAATAATGTGTACAGCTAATGCCAGTAGCGCACTGTGATTGATATATTTGGACTCTGTTTCATTTTTCTATTTCTGACCACTCCTAGGCTTCATCTGTCTGAGAAGACAATCATCAAGTTTGAAGAGCTGTATGCAGCAGTCAGGGATCCAGTCAGTGATGGAGCACCAACCTGGCTCAATCCTGTCCAAAGGCTAACTGAAAAGAACTTTATGACAGCTTCTCAAGTTCATGCCCAGTTAAAGGAGAAGGCAAAACAAAGGTAGTCAATTTGAATAAGACTGAAAATTCCATTTATTAAATATTAATGAAAATGTGTTTAGTGTGTAGCTTAACACAATGCAAAATTCTCAAATGCCTCACAATATCCCTGTGCAGGTAGTACCTTTTGATTTCCAGCTGAGGTGCCTTCTGGAGTTTGAAAGTTCTCCCCTTGTTTAATTGGATATCCTCCAGATATAATCAATTTTCTTCCTCACCCCGAGATTTTCTATTAAGTTGTGTGCCCGGCCATTGGCTCCTATCCTATCAAGGACTGGTGTGTTCCTTGTATTTGATGCTCCCAGCTATAGTTTCAGTGAATGAATAGATAGATACACATCAAAGGCATGCTAGACCAATAGACAGACAAGCAGACATCACTGTGGACTTGGACTCTGACTGACTTTGTCTGTTTCAGCTGACAATGGACCCCCATAGGGTTATTTTCTTCATGGATGCTGCTGACTGGAGTTTTTGTGTTCCTCCCCTCAGTTGATCATAATTCTATGATAATCTTAATGGACAAACATTGTTAGGTTCCATTTATGTTAATCAGGTTGGAACTTTGTTTTAGAGAATGTTTGACAGATCTGTATCTTTATGTATATGTATTATGTAATTAGAAATCTATCACATTTTACCTGTCCTTTGGTACAATGTGCATACCAAGTGAACAGCACTATACAAAAAGAAACTGAATTGAACTAAAGATGCACAAATTTCTCAGTTCCACACATGCATTGATTTTAAGTTCACGTCACACTACAAGTTCAAGTCCTCTTTGCTCATCATTGTTATAATAGCCAAAAATAAAAAAAGTGTACAAGCAAGATTTCAGTTTTTCCAGATCAGGCTTGATTTCACCCCCTCTGGATACATATCCAGTGCAGTCTGTGTTTTGCTAAAATATTGAAATATTAGGCTACTTTTCATGAGACCCAACATTGTTGGGTATGTTGACACACACAGCAAAAATTTTAAAAGTTGCATGTGCAAAATATTAATTGGAGCATCAAATTAGTGTACAGATAATGTAAGTAAAACACTGGTGAGTAGAAGTAATTGTCAACCACTATGATAAGAATGGAGAAAGGCTTTGGAAAATAGAGGATTACAGATAAGTTGGGAAACAAACAGAATATCTGAGGCTTAGTTATGGTCAGGATTCAGAAGTTAGCTTGCAGGGAGATCTTTTGAAAAGTGTGGATAACTTCAAATATCTAGGATGAGTGGTAGACCAAGATGAAGAACTGGATGCAGAGATCATCCACAGAGGGAAATATGGGTGGAGCAATTGGAAGAAGATATCAGGAGAGTAATATGATCATAGAAGTAAGGTGAAGGTTCAAAGTAATGTTTTTAAGACAGTGGTAAGAGAAGCAATGACGTATGGAGCTGAGACATGGGCAGTAAAGGGAGCACAGGAGAAGCTAGAGATGGCAGAAATGAAAAGGTTGACTTGGATGTGTGAAGTTACAAAAAGACAGAATAAGAAATGAGACAATGACAGGTACAACAAAAGTGGGAAACATATCTAAAAAAGTACAGGAAAGTAGGTTGAACTGGTATGGCAATATAATGAGGAGAGACAATGAATATGTTGGTAAAAGTGAAATGGAAGTACAGAAAAGAGAAGGCCACTGAGGGCAAAGCAGAGGTGGATAGATACAGTAAAAGAAAACCTGAAGGAAAAGGGTTTGACTGGGGAGAAGGTGCAGAACCAACCTATTTGGAGAAGGTTTATTAATCACATTGAACCCACTCAGAATTGGGAAAAGATAATAAGATAGTGACACGCAAGGATTTTGGAAGTTAATTTTGTTGTAATTTTATTAGAAATGTGTGGATACATGTTTAATAGATGTTATGTATTTTATTATGTTACTGTATTCTGAAACTTCTATAGCAAATATACTGTACAGCAATAATAATCGAATTTATTATCTGACTTCTCTGAAATTACCAGCGTTTCTCCCAGATTTGGATTCTGCCCTAATGCTGCAAAAGGAAAAAAAAAGAAAAGCTCTTTAAGAATTAGAGGATCAGAAGTTTGTACTTTAAAAAAAAATTACTTATTGTAATGAATGTTTTAAATTTGCAATAATAGATCCATGTATGATATCACACTAATTGTCTGTGGCCTACACATACTGTACATGTTGGGACGAACAGCCCAGAGAATCGGGTCAAATTAGACATATCTGGAGCAGCCTACTTACTAACTCAGTCAATGTTCAGTCCATTGTTACTACTACTTCTTGAATTTGCTGCAAACAAAAATAAGTTCGCCATTTTGCATTTGCCACCCGTCAATGTTCATTGTGCCACCTGTATAATCTTCCTGTGCTCAGGGATATCTGAACAGCATCATAGGCCCCCAAGCAATGTAGTGTGTGCTGTGGCCCCTGTTTTGATAGCAAAACAGAAATATACATAGGCATCAGAAACATCGTGAGCCACTATGCCCCTGGGGGTCCGGCCACTGCCCATTGTGCCCATACGTTAGGAGGGCCCTTCGCTGTGCTCAGATTTTGAGGGCACAGTATTTCATTCATGGTCAGCAAAATTTAAAATAAAATGGAAAAATTTTGCCACACACCAGACCAAGAAAAAAATTAGACACAATATGTTATGTTGTGTGCAGTACTGTATTTTTATTTCATTGTACCATTGTGTATAATAAATTTAAGGAAACACTATTGATGTTTCTGTCCAAGTGTTGTATCACCTCAAAGATCCTATACTGAGCAATAATGCATGTACAGTATATTACAGAGAACTGGATAGAAAAACAATGTGGCTGGCGGTGAGGAACTAGTTAGAAGCTGGGAGAAATGCTTGGGCACCAACCATCCTGGTAACCCCTAATTATACAGAAAATAAAAAGGCAGAAAAGGGTGCTTAAGTGCACAACTATAAAGACACCAACTTAAGGTCATACTTGCAGGCTCTCTCATTCTCTGCTCTCACTGGTCCGCATCTCTGGCTCTTAGTGGACTCAGATCCAGGTCTGCTTAAAGACGCCACCTTCCCATATGACACATCGGCCAGAAGAGGCAGGAGTTGTTCAGGAAGTCGCAGTCGTGTGGAAGTACCCTGACTGGGTGCCAGCGCCGGGCTGTGGAAAAGGGACAGGATACTATTAACAACAGTGCCCCCTCTCATCCCAGAGTGGTATTGCTTACCTCAGCTGAGCTTGTCTACGGATCCCCAATGCACATGCATGATAAAAGATAGATATTTGATGTAGGGTACTAAATTAATATTTAAGGCACTATAATTAATAATAGATAATAAATGTTCTGCATTAGAGACACAGACTTTTTTTCAGTTAGAGTATGGTGGGATATGCTCCCTGGAAATATCACAGAAATTCATTATGTTTAATTTCCCTAAAGATTCCTGGAGCTTGGAGATTTGATTCCCCAGAAGAATCCTGGTGGAAGCAGCCGGATTGTAGCACCTGAGTTCCAGAATATGTTAAATCAACTGGGCTTCTATTTGCAAGAGGAAGAATTTGAAAAACTCTGGAAAAGGTAGGTGGGAAAGAAAATGATAAGTCTATAATTAATCAATGACTATATCAAAATGTAGAAGAGTGATGCTGTGAGGGTGTTGTGGCACTATGGTATCATAAATAAAAACAAGACACCATTTGTGTGATTTTTTTTTGTTTTGAGATTCTGTTTGATGTTTATAAGGGACACTGCTTAAATCATATGGCTTCGTGTAAGTAGTGTGGTGTAAGAGATATCAACTGATTTACCATAGCACACTTACATCATTTCTGTTATTACTCAAAATATTGCAGTTAAGTTGTTGGGAGTGATTTCATATCCAAGGATATCACAGAAATATACAAAATATTTGGCACATTGAAACACACTCTCAAAACATGTGACCTAAAGACGAAGGAGCTTGATGACATTTCTCATGGCCTGGATCTTACACCAGGTACACTTTAAAAAAAAATTAGATGAGATATATGTGATCAAGGAAAACGTTTGAGTTGAATTGTGGTGCACTCGGTGCGTATTGAACTAGAGTGTATTTTATGAATGGCTGCATTCCATTTCTTTTCTGAAAATTGTATTTGCCCGTCATTCCCTGAGATCATTAAAGAGTAAGTTTCTTAAAAAGTTCAGTGATATTCTGGAGATGCTGTTTGATTCTTCATTCACACTGGGCAGTATCACCTCAAGAAGAGATATTGGTGAAAGATGAAAGACTCTAATTTGAATGTTGAAGATAAAGTGTCTCGCTGGAAGATTAAATTTGGATCTTAATAGTTCAACAAGTGCAAAGCCATTATCAATATTGATCTGTAAATGTCTCAATCTCTAAAGTCTTCCGTTGATTGAATACTGCAAAGGTTAAAAAAGGCAGAAATATGTGATTATCATGTTTAATTACATCAGAGAGGAGCTTCTTCACTTTAAAATGCATCTTACATTGATCACTTATCTTTCATAAATTGTGAACCATTAGATTGCTGGTAAATTGTCAATAACTGTTATTGATCACATTTAAAAATGTATTGGTTTAATTTTTTAATAATACTATATTTTTAGTTTTACTCCATAAAATTAGGCAGGTGATTTTAATATTGTGGCTGATCAGTGTAGAGTTATTAGGATTTTATTGCTGTTGTCTCAAAGCAATGTAGATATTTAGGTATGATATATTTTTTGCTGCATCTATGGGTACTTTTTCTTTCACTTTCACATGATAGCTAATTATAACTTAATAATTATAACTATTAATGATGAAGTTACAGGCAGCATTACCAGACTTTACCAGCTGCGGCCACCAGGTGGCACACCAGTTCCCCAAACCTAACACAGACAGATGGCAGGCAAGACGCACATTTTTTTTTATACTGATGTGGGAAACATTTCCTAAGTTTCCTATCTGCACAGCATATTACAAATATAGAATAAACAGCACAATAAAGCACTTTCTTCTTTTTCTTTCTTCTTCTTTCTGTCTCCTACCGCCTACACTCCTCCTCCGGTAAGGTTCGGTCTCCTCCTCCTGAGTCTGGCTTCCCAAATGAAGGTAGGCAACTCCTTTTATGGTGCACCTGGGAGTACCTGCAGCCCCCACAGAACCCAACAGGGCTTTGCCAAACTCCGATTCCCATGAAGCCCTGTGGGAATTTGAGGTGCTGCTGCAACCCAGAGGAGCTGCCCTCTAGTGCTCCGGGGGAGGCAGTGCCCTATACACATCTGCTCCCCTGACCCTTCTTTGACAATGGTGTCCCGGGCAGGAATGGGCCCCGGCCATCCGTCACACAGCTTATTTAAAAAAATCAACCTTAAATGATCGAAGGCAGAAATGAGAATATGACCTTTAAATTATAATTTCAAATAATAAATGGAATTAAGCTATTGGCAAGATATCCTCTTCATCAATTTGTGCAAAGCATGGTGAAATGTGTATATAGCGCTGATGTATCCTAGTTAAAATTATCAGAACCACATCCAGGACAAAATTCAAATATTATCAATGCCTGCCTTGCTAGGACATTTATTTTGGAAGTCCCCTGCACTAAAGTTATGATGGGCAAAGGCAGAAATATACTTACAATTATTTCAAATCAATCGACAGCATTATTTAGAGTAACCCCAGATGGGACAGATGGGAGCTCATTCATTGGCTTCTTTTACTCAATAGAAGGCTCCTATTCCATCCTCTATTAGCCAGTAGAAAATGGATTTATTATTTTACTTAAAAGAACAGTTTTAAATCTTTTGAATTTGACTAGAATTCATTAATGCTCCACTAAAAAATACCAAACAGGCCTCTTAAGCTTTCTGATGTCTTAATGTGCAGCAGCTGCCTTAGTTGGATAGGAGTGAGGAGCAGATATTTGATTTGAAATTGAACATAAATGTATAAGAAGTGGCATTGATTGAATTATTTTTCGTTTTGCTCCCTGTTCATTATAATAGACTAGGGGGCTTCTCCCCTTGCTCGCTTCGCTTGCCAACCCCTGTGTTTGGTTAATCGGATATACAATTCTAATTTTTTTTCTTTGGAATTGTTTCAATTTCATTATTTGCACTTTTACTTAAAAGCTTCATTAAAAACAATTTTTTTGGAGACACATTGTGACAACGCAACGTATAACTGCCCATGAGTGAATATTGTTTCTGTTTCTCTAATAAATAATCCGACTTTTTCTAATGTTTGTCCCTGTGATTTATTGATTGTCATAGCAAAAGCTATTCTCACGGTAAACTGTAAACATTTTAATACGAATGGCATATCACAATCTCCTTTGGTGAGTAATGTCATTCGTGGAATATATACATTACCTTTCTTTTTGCCTGTTGTACTAGGGTGTTGTATCGTGTTAGCCATTATGAATGTAAAGAAAAGCCAAGCAAAATGTATTACATCTTGCCTGAAGAAGGGGCCTGAGTTGCCTCGAAAGCTTGCATATTGTAATCTTTTTAGTTAGTCAATAAAAGGTGTCATTTTGCTTGACTTTTTTGCCTGTTAAAATTTGCATCACTTCTCCGTGATCATAAATATGCACCTGACCGAATTGTGTATTCTTTGAAATTCAACTTGTCGTTGCTTTAACTATTCCAGGACCACAGATTCTCATAGCGTATGGTCTATTATTGTGTAAATCTATGTTTTGTGCATTGAATGATGCGAATGCGAAAAGACTTTATTGTCTACTCTTTGCCTTTTATTTCTGACCTCGATTTGTCCTGCTCTTTTTTCAATTACACCTGGTTCTGATGGTTAATCACCTTTTGTTTTGCAGTAAGGCGATCTTTTCTATCTTTTCTTTGATACTGTAGTGACTGACATGATAAAGTGTCACAAAAGTTTTACTTGAACAATCGCTGACTTCGTAACCCCAAACACAACTTTCTAGCACCCTCTCCAATCCCTCATCCCCTGCGTCTCAAACCGCATCAGTTAATACTCCGCTATCAGCCTTCCGTGCTGTACTCTGCCCTCCCTCAATCGGACCGAACAGTCACTTAAAACCAACCTGGCTGGGACTCTACAATACTTTCAAATTTTACTGCTTTCATATTCTGTACCTTTCTCTGCATGTGTATCGTGCCATCGTTTGTTTGAGCCTTTCGAATTACACTGCTTTCATAATCTCTTATCTGCCTTTTTTTCTCTCCAACGCCTTTGTGTCTCTATTCTCCGTATTGTCCTTATACGCTTTATATGTGTTGAGAGCACAGGATCTGTGTGCACTATGTGCTTTTACTGCAACTGACTGTTTTTTGATGGGTGTCCTCTTATATATCTTTTGTAAGTAGAGCGTGTCTTTCAAGAATCTCATGTTCCACGTCCCCGCGAGACAGCCCTGGGATAATCTCTTGGCACCAAGTCTCATGTTTACGATCCCCGCGAGATGCTCCGTGGCAAGTCTCTTTTGTCTCGCGGGTCTTTTAAATGTCTACCGAGAACCTCCGAGAAGATCACGTATCGTCGCCTTCCTTTTGCTTTCCAGGATTTCTTTTTATAATAGAGAGACATAAAGTGTATTTAGAATGTGTCAGCAGTTCAAGATGATGTTTTTTTGTATTTTTGCTTCTTTTTCAAAACATTTTAGTGTTTTGTTTCACTTTAATAATAACAACAATAATTTGCTAATTATTTCCAACAAAAAACAACAGAAGTACCAGTCACAGGGGTTCCTCACCAATGCAGGGGTATTGCTGTTGGTATAAAGGAGCCCCAGAAGCATTTCTTGATGCACTTCTGCTGAATAACTCATTTGGTGAAAGTTCTCATTGTTAGTGTGTCAGAGAGAGAATGTGCAGCATTTTTCATAATGACACTCAGTTTTGTTTTAATTCTCACTTTTGCTCCTACCTCCAGGAGGTCCAGAGTTTTTCCAATAAATGTGCCTGCCCTTTTAATTAGATTGTTGATTCAGTGGGCCTTTCTTGAAGTTACCAGCACAGCATACAAAAATCACACTGGCCATCACAAATTTGTAAAAGATGTGAAGGATGTCACCTCCCATAGTAAGGAAGAAGAGCCTGCTCTGTGCTTTCTTATATAGTTTAGCTCTGTTCAGAGATTAGTCCAACCTGTCATTAATGTGGACCCCCAGTTACTTGTAGGAGTGGACCACCTCTACATCCGCTCCCTGAATAGTGAATAGACATAGTGCTTCTTTGGTGTGGCGAAAGTCAATAACCAGTTCCTTGGTTTTACTGATGATGAAATGCAGGCAAATCTCTTTGCCCCAAGAAACAAACTTCTCCACCTGACTCCTATGCTCATCTCATCCCCTTAATCAACACACCCCATAAGTACAGAATCATCTGAGAATTTCTGCAGGTGACTTGACCTGGTGTTATATTTATACTCAGAGGAGTACAGAGTGAAGTGAAAAGGAGACAGGACTGTTCTTTCTGGCCCT
Organism: Polypterus bichir lapradei; assembly: GCA_026402145.1. Classification (NCBI taxonomy): domain Eukaryota; kingdom Metazoa; phylum Chordata; class Cladistia; order Polypteriformes; family Polypteridae; genus Polypterus; species Polypterus bichir. Next base: position 14,653,025 of record JANRMT010062821.1, on the reverse strand, counting down.
ACAGTCTTGCTGACATGCATATCAGAGACATAGTTCTTGAGTCTTAAACTGTGGTCTGCTGGACACCATAGGCTCCTTTACCTGCATATCTCTGAGTTGACCCTTTAACACGGATGGCTGAATGGTACTGAAAGCACTAGAGAAATCAAAAAACAAAATGCTCACAGTGCTGCCAGCTTTGTCCAGGTGTGAATAAGCCTTGTGGAGCAGGCGGAAAATTGCATCCTGCACTCCAATCTTTGTTCAATAGGCAAACTGCAGTGGGTCCAGGTGGTCATTCTGGTGTTTGTTTACTGGTTTACATTTCAATTTAACTGTACTGACGATGTAATTAGTGTACAGCTCTCTAGCTTATAAGTTGAAGTGCAAACTGAAGAGAATTAATACAACACTGCTCATAATTTCATCCCCACCACACATACACACACACCAAGACATATTAAAAGTCACCAGTACTTTAAATCTAAATTAATTTTAAGTTAGTTTTAGAAAAATATGCTTGATTAATCTTTTGTGTTTATTTTTTCTCTTTGTGTGCCAATTTTATATTCCACTTTGCTATAGCCTTTCATTGTAATTTCAGTAACATCTTTGTCAGGAAATATTAGTGAGGGGTTTGTGGATTTTTGAGTACACTGGTGGGATGGAGACTTCATTCTCTTTTTGATGTTGTACTTTTCTTATCCTGTTGTTCCCCCTTTTTTCACTCTTTACAAATATTAAAAACTAGGGGGCTTCACTTGCCAATCCCCCTGCCTGCGCTATGTGCCAGAAATTTTGCATCTCTGATGCTCCCAAACAACAAAACTTTACATTCTCGCAAATAGGCCTCTTCATTAGAAAGAAACACTATTTTACCCTGATGGCAACATGAATAAGACGATTTACAAGTCTCAGACTTAAAGTTTAAAGCCAAGCAATATCTACATACTTCTGTCATATCACCTATCTATATTACTAAATGAAGGTTGTATATATGCACGGATGCCAGAGGCCAGAAGCACGAAAAGCGCACGCATGCAGTGCCTCAGCGCCCCAGAGTCAAACCCAGCAGCTTCCCAGAGTCAGTAGTTGGCGCCCAAACAACACAACACAACCTGTAAACTAAACTTCAGGTCACAATACAACTGCCGCCTGAACGCGAACGCGCACACCACCGCATATACAACCTTCGTTTAGTAATGTTTATATGTATGCACAGATGGCAGAGGCCAGAAACAAGCCGCGCAAAATATAACTGCCTCCCGAATGCGAACACCACCGCATATACAACCTTTGTTTAGTAATGTAGGTCTCCAAGCTGAGATCAGAGGCCAGAAGCAAGCAGTGCACAATACAACTTCCGCCCGAACTTGAACGCGAATACCACCGCATATACAACCTATTGACGGCGACCAGATAAATAACCAAGTGATTGGATTGCTTCCTGGAGAAAGCCAAGTCTTTCAAAGTACTGACAATGTTGATTCTGAACACGAAACTGAGCATCTTAATTTCCCATTAGAATATTTAAACACTATTAGCCCGGCCGGATTACCACAACACAATCTTAACCTTAAAGTAGGGATAATAGTCATGCCATTAGAAACCTTAATACTAAACAAGGTTTATGCAATGGTACACGGTTGGTCGTGAACAGCATGAGAGAAAATGTTATTGAGGAACAAGTGCTTACAGGATCCCATACTGGCAATACTGCTTTGATTCCCAGAATTGATCTTACAAGTTCTGACCTGGAATTACCTTTTAAACTTAAACAACGCCAATTTCCCATTAAGGCTGCATTTGTCATGATGATCAACAAATCCCAAGGACAAACCATGGACAAAGTAGGGATCTACCTGTCTGAGCCTGTATTTGGACACTGACAACTTTATGTTGCCTTTTCAAGAGTCCCGCGTTCGTGTGACATTAAAGTGAAGGTTTTAACTACGCCATACCAGGGGGAGCCAATTCAAGGACAGGAAACCATCTTTACCAAAAATGTTGTTTATAAGGAAATTTTATGAATGTTTTGTTTCCAATTTACTTCATTTAAACCTTTGCACTCCGATATTTGTTTTACTTATAAGTGCAGCAACTCAAAGATATTTTGGACCTAAATGATATAACAATTACATTTCAGTTTTAGTTTTAATAAATTGGTTAATTTTAGTACAAATATATTTATTTAATTAAATGAAAATTTTCCCAGGACACTCCCACCCTCCATCATTTTTCATCCCTCCAAAGATCGGAGGGAACAGAAAGTGATTGCCATTCTTGGATTTGCGATTCTTTAGAGAATCGGGAGTTTACTGGTGTCCATATATTTGATCTCTTTTTGCTTTTACCTTTTCGTGAACATCTCATTGAATTTTGATTCCGTGTTTGAAATTACATCGTGACAATGCAACGTACAACTGCCCATGAGTAAATATCGTTTCTTTATCTCTACACGAACTGTGTCTGACAATAGCATTCACACAAATGAGAGATTATTAAACTGTGTGCGTGGTGGTAAATGTTTTAGATGTGGGCAGGACTTTTCCAAATCTCTTTGCATAAAGTCTTGTCTTGTGGGGCTTGAAATTTTCTCTCACATGATTTCACTTTCACCAAACCACCAATCTTTTAATTCTCGTGGATACGCCTCTTCATTGGGAAGAAACACTACTTTTCCTTGATGGCAATATGAGTTAGACGATCTACAAGTCTCCGACTTAAAGTTTAAATCCGAACAATATATTTGATCTCTTTTCGCTGTTCCGTTTTTTCTCTGAGTAATAATTTCCGTTTGTTTGTGCTAATGCGATCTTTACCATCTTTTTTTGAGACTTTCAAATTTTCATACTTCCATTAGCTCTATCCTGCTCTGCATGTGCATTGTGCCAATGTTTTTGAATTCTTTACAACATTCTATTTTGTCATCTACTCTTAGTCTTCTATTTCCAGCCCTGGGCATGGTTAAATCTCTTGGCACAAAGTCTCGTCTCATGGGACGTGAAAGTGTCTCTGTTCAAAAGATCACGTCTCGTCGTAGGATAAAAAGTCTCGTCTCCAAACATTTTTTTATTATAATAGCGAGAAATATTTACAAAAAATGAGGCAGTTAGTGTTTCATTTCTGAAATATTCATATTGGATATATTTGGTTGATAAGTAGTGCAGAATAGTCTGATGGCCAGTTGTTAATGGAAACAGTGAGCTCTGATGAGCTGATGGAGAAATGTTTTGTTAATAGTTTGACAGAAGTGGTGCTAAAAACCTAATGTAAAGTTATGGAAGAAAATGGATTAACCAAACACACTGGAGAAAGACTGGAGCCATACTTAAATGATATTAATGTGTCTATTATTCGGTGGTTCTTTCTTTTCAAATGTGAACAACATATTTAGTTTGTACTTCTCAAATTGTCTCCAAATGGAAATGTTGTGTGTTGTGGTCTGGAGGCCAAAGTATTCAACTTTGATTCTTAGGATTGCCAGTTCAACTTCTAACTGTATCTATTATGCCTTCCTTTGCTCCAAGTGAAAGGAATATGTGAACAACTCTTAATTTGTAAAATAACTTGAGGAGGTCTTCATTATACAATTATACTAGAGGGCTGTTTTATTGACTTACTGTTTTATGTTCAATACAATACAACTTATTTTTGTATAGTGCTCTTCACTGAGTGATATAGCCCCTATACTATTCTTCCTATACTAATTTCTAAAAATATTTTCATTTAACAGATATGATAAAGAAGGACTCGGCATTATCAAGGGAGAAACCTTAATGAAGCAGCTTGGCATTGATTTTCGCCACAATTCTGCGACTCATTTTGCAAAACAAGATGGAAACTCAGATATCATGGAAAGCTTGATAAGTAAGAATGAAAACTATACTGCCTATAAGTTAGCGATTATACCTTGCAGTTCAGCAATACGCCTGAAAGTGAGAAATAAGTATTGACAATGCGATTTCCATTCATCTCTTTTATTATTGTGCTCTTTAAACTGTCTGTTCTGGTTACCACGTACAGAGAGGCGAGGACCAACCCCAGATGATTTGCCAGTCAATTACAGGGCAAATGTATACTTACTATATAGCCTCCTGCAGCTTTGAGACAACAGCAATAAAAACCCTACACCTCCATACTGATCAGCCTCAACATTAAAACCACCTGCCTAATATTGTGTTGGTCCTCACTTGTGCTTCCAAAATAGCTCTGACTCATCGAGGCATGGACTCCACAAGACCTCTGAAGGTGTCCTGTGGTGTCTGGCACCAAGATGTTAGAAGCAGATCATTTAAGTCCTGTAACTTGTGAGATGGGGCTTCCATGGATCAGACTTGTTTTTGCAGCACACTGCACAGAATCTCAATCAAATTTAGATCTGGGGAATTTGGAAGCAAAGTCAATATCCTGAATTCTTTGTCATGTTCCTCAAACCATTCCTGAGCATTTTTGCAGCATGGCAGGGCACATTATCCTGCTGAAAGAGGCCACTGCCATCAGGGAGTACCATTGCAATGAAGGGGTGTACAGGGTCTGCAACAATCAGTAGGTAGGTGGTACATGGCAAAGCAACATCTAAAGAATGCCAGGGCTGAAGGTTACCCAGCAGAACATTGCCCAGGGCATCACACTCCAGAGGATTGCCATTTTGGAGATGATTTGACCCGGCCCTCTAGCCATCACAATTTGTCCCAAGTCAAAGTCGCTCAGATCCTTATACTTGCCCATTTTTTCTGCTTCCAACACATCACCGTAATGAACTGACTGGTCACTCACTGCCTAATATGTCCTACACCTTGACAGGTGCCACTGTAATGAGATAATCATCAGTTATTTCCATCACCTGTCAGTGGTTTTAATGTTGTGGCTGACCTTTGTATGCCACCCAGCTTTAGAATTATAATAAGCCATCAGTGATTCCTTCCATTCCCTGAACCTGGTTTCTTCAGTTCAGGGCTGTCATTACTGTAGTTTATCCCAACATCTTTCCGACACAAGGCAGGAACCTTCTATGGACAGGGAGCCAGTACAAACAATGCATGTATATTAACTTTAATGACAATGTGAAGTAAATTATATGTTAGGTTTAATGTCACAATGATTATCATTGCATTCTTATATTCTCATAAATTCTATAATATAATAATATAATATAATGAAATAAGTTTGCCCTCATTTGGTTTGCAAGTCCTTTATGCATTGCATTGCATTCTTGGTAAAGTTAATTATAAAGTGTGCAAGGAGGGCATGGAATGAAGTAGAATACCTTGGCACACCACAGTTTTTTAACATTCAATGTGTTGTTTGCCATTGTGTAAATAAAATGCTCACAAAAATTAAAGGAACAATTTTTAATCAGAGTATAGCATTAAGTCAATGAAACTTCTGGGATATTGATCTGGTTAGTTAAGTAGAGGAGGGGGTTAATCAGTTTCAGCTGCTTTGGTGTTAGTGAAATTAAGAGCAGGTGCACTAGAGGGGCAACAATGACACGACCCCCAAAACAGGAATGGTTTAACAGGTGGAGGCCACTGACATTTTTCCCTCCTCATTTTTTCTGACTGTTTTTCACTAGTTTTGCATTTGGCTACGGTCACTATGTCACTACTGGTAGCATGAGACGATACCTGGACCCTACAGAGGTTACACAGGTAGTCCAGCTTTTCCAGGATGGCACATCAATACGTGCCATTGCCAGAAGGTTTGCTGTGTCTCCCAGCACAGTCTCAATGGCATGTAAGAGATTCCAGGAGACAGGCAATTGCTCTAGGAGAGCTGGACAGGGCCGTAAAAGGTCCTTAACCCATCAGCAGGACCGGAGGAACAGGATGAGCACTGCCAGAGACCTACAAAATTACCCCCAACAGGCCACTGGTGTGAATGTCTCTGACCAAACAATCAGAAACAGACTTCATGAGGGTGGTCTGAGGGCCCGACATCCTCTAGTGGGCCCTGTGCTCACTGCCTGGCACAGTGGAGCTTGAATGGCATTTGCCATAGAATACCAGAATTGGTATACCAGATGAAAACAGGTTCACCCTGAGCACATGTGACAGACGTGAAAGGGTCTGGAGAAGCTGTGGAAAATGTTATGCTGTCTGTAACATCAGCATGACTGGTTTGGTGGTGGGTCAGTGATGGTCTGGGGAGGCATTTAATTTTTTTGAGCAGTTTATAAATACACCTCTAAAACAACAGTACTCACAGGAAGAATTAATAAAATGACAACGCAATAATGTCGATACCAGAACAGCATTTAATTTCTTAAAAAAAAAAAAATCTGATATGAGCAAAAATGATTCCTGGCACCCTGATGTTTCAAGGCAGCATTACCTTTCACCGTCTTACCAAAACACTCCTTTATGAAAAAAAAGTACTTAAAATTACTTGCTGCAAAATCATCTTTTCAGTGAGTGGAAGGACAACCACTGACATTGCATGTGAAGCCAGAACAAATATTTAGAAGTGTCATGTGTTTAAAGGGAAGTGATGCTCTTAAAAGTTTGTTCATCTGAATTCTGCTGTTTAATTTTAGATCATCATCATGATATAATGTGAATCGCAGCGGGCTGAAGCAGTTGTCTTGATTTTATGAAATCTCATAAGTTTAATTAAATCGTCACAATACCAAACTACAATATAATAAGCAGACTGATTCCATGTGTGTGCATGTTCATTAAACCTTTGATTATGCTCTTTTAACATATACTCAAGTTTACTAATATTACTAGTAAATTAGGCGAGATAGAGCAACTGAGCTAATTGCAGTACTTGGTGCTTGTGCACAGCTTCTGCAATGGCTCCACTGGCCCGTTTAATGTGCATTTTGACCATTGCACAAATAATTGTTGTCCCTGTGCTGCTTCTCCCAGAACCAACAAGGACACTTTCAAAAGCAGAAGAAGAGCGGAAGGCCTCCATAACCATTGAAAAGTGGCTAAAGGACAAATTTCGAGAAGGTTTTCGAAGCATGAAGAAGGAGTTTGGAAAACTTGATCCAGGAAAAACTGACAAGGTAAAAAGGACTGTATGAAGCATTTTCCCAATAGCCATCACTGATGGAGAGAGAACAAGTTTTATACTCATTAAAATTGCTTAACATTCTTTTTGTGGCCGTTGATAAATGTTGTGTATCTCACACTTGGAAGATGGGTGCAGTGATATTTCAGTTCTGATATTAATTGTAGTTTTAGCTTTTATTTAATTTTATAAAATTAATTTTTAGTTCATTCTAGTTTTCAGTGGAGTCAACAATTTTTACTTAAGTCTGTTTAAAATTTTAGTTTTTATTGTATTTAGTTTTGGCTTTTTAACATAATATTAGTACAATTTTAGTTTTTTTTCTGTTGCAAGACCACAAATGCTGGCCTACACATATTTCAATGCCAGTTATGTTTCATTCAACAAAATACACGCACAATTCATAATGCCGTTAAACACAGCTTGACTATCAATGATCAAACAAATTAAGTGGCCTAATGAGTACAGTCAGCAAGATCAAATGTTTCAACCCAAGAAACCAGTCTGTGCAAGCACGTTGCTGTTAAGCTTTAAACAAGCACGCATTTCGAGTGATTTTTTCATGTTGCATTGCGCCGATAGCCACACAGTAAAAATATTCGCTTGACGAGCGTCTGTAATGCAGGTGCACAGCCAAGGTTCTATCCACTGGCGCCAGCAGACTGTATGTTGACGATTTCTGCTGCCAGTACTGAAGCACTGACGTGCGGTGACGTTCATGGCTGGTGAGGCATGGACCCCTTCAGAGTCAGATTTACAAATATATGAATCCAAAAGAGTAGCTTATTCACTATTCAATTGGCAGCATGCACATTGACTACTGGTTATGTTTCATATCTCATCAGAATTCTTTACAAACACATAGGTAAGGTACATATTTGGCTAAGAAAGAACGTTACATTTATAGCGGCGAGAGAGACCGCATTTGCTCTGCACCCTCAATGTGTTCTAAATTTGTTGTTGCAATTTCACAATTCAAACTCATTCGATACAAGTGAAAGTATAGAGTGGTGTACAAAAAATGGATTTCAATTTTGACCTTAATTGAAATATTTAGTTGCTTTTAAAAGCTTTTAATTCTGATGCTTTAATCAGTTTTAATACAGACTGTTCAATTAAAAGGAGGAGGAGCCCATTGCCGCACCCACCACACGACAAACCAACTCAGGACCAGATTAGGACCCAACTGCAGCCATGCAATAGGTGGATAACAAGAAAAACAAAAGAATATTTTATTTACGGTCAAAATGTAGTTTTTAAATATTGGATTTTTTATTCTTAGTCTGATCCCATTTTTTATAAAATTGAAAACCGTTTATGGTCTTACCTTTATTTGCAAATGAAGTCCAGGCGCCTATCCTTCTCCACGAAAATCTCCGTCACTTTTTTTGTAAAAAGTACTTCTTATTTTCATTTAGCTTTAAAAGTCTTAAATCTTCCATTTTGGCAGTCAGTCGAAATAAAAAATAAACTGACCGCTGCAGTGCACTTTTCTTTCTGATATCGCCAAGTTTCTGGCGCCGAGAGTCTCTGCGTAGAACAGTAGTAACAAGCACCAGTTGGGCTTCAGTACGGCACAGTATTGTCTGCCTCAACTTGTGTCTTTTCTCTGCGGTTTTATGTCCTATCAGCAAGACAAAATATGTCACACATTCATTAAAGATATTAGCCAGACTGTGGAAAGTCATGTGTATAATAAACGCGCGTCAAAACATTATATTGCCGACATACAGAGAGACAGCAACAAGAACGCGCCAATTGCTTGCATCAACCCAGCATTGAGGGATAGCGTTTTCCAAGATGAGGCTCGTCTCCTCTCGTCGCTGCCATTCCTTTCGTTTCTCCTCTGTATTTGATCAGGAAATGCGCAAATTCAGCGATTTTGACTATAAAAATGATCATAATTATTAGAATCATACAGCCCAGTGGACAAATTTGTTGTACGTTATCATTATTTGTTTTTTTTTTTTACTTTTCATGATGTCAGGTGTGACCTCACGTCCCTGTACGAAGCGCAGTCATGTTACCAGAGAAGTGCCAGACTTCCACTAAACACTGATCCAGCTGGCCCTGCACTGAAACACCGAGACTCTTCTTCTCGCACGCTACATTTCCTTTTATTATTATCTGTGTTGTAATTAAAGTATTTCCACACGTTACGTTTTCGCTTTCTACGCACAAACACTTGTGCAAAACTCGCCATCGTCAACCACACGTGCTTACAGCTTCAACCCGATGGGCCAAATGCGCTCTACAAACAAACAACGGACCTTTACGGAAGTTGTGCCACGTGACTATAATAAGCCCAAGGTACAAGATCACCGCATAGTAAACAACGCAACGTAACTGAACGCTCACGGCGACCAACAAACAACCTCTCTGCACGACTGAACCGGACTGATCGAAAATGCTATTGCAATTTTTTTCGTTTTTGTCAATTTTCGTTCTCGTTTTAGTTCGTTCACATATCACAAATTTTTATTTTTATTTAGTTTTAGTTTCTCTGTTTGCCGTGATTTCAGTTCTCGTTGTTAAACGAAAAACAATATTTTTAGTTCTAGTTCTCGTTTTCGTTATGAAAATATCACTGGATGGGTGCACTTTAATTATAAAGGAAGCAGTAAGTGCTCACAGATAAATTGGTGTTGGACAGCAGTGAAGTGAAATCCCACAAGACAGAGGAGATGGGATACCATTGGGCCATTGATAATTTTGATTTACTGTTTTTATATTTAGGGTGGTAGGTAATGTCGTGCTTAGGGTTCTAGGAGACGGTGTGTAATCCCAAGCCAGCCACTGTTGGTGTGTATGTTCCCAATAATGCAAGTTACTGGCCCAGTATGAGTGAGTTGAAGCTTGTCCCTATGATTGTTGTTTCTGATTAGGTATGTTCAGAATTTCAGATAGAGAAAGAGTGAAATGAAGAGTCCATATCAGAAGTTTGGCAATTTTTTAACACGATGTCAGGAGACAGGATCAAAGCATGGCCATGGGAGGATACATTGGGTGCATTGATTAAATGGTATTATAAGATCAATCCCAAGAAAAATGTGACTGCATTTGCAAAAGTGTAATTCTAGTAAACAGCACAAAAAACTCTCACCTGTCCTGTACACAATTTAAAAAATGTTATTGTTTCAGAAATTAGTCTTTATTTTATATAGTGACTTAAGCTGAATGTGTCATCACTTCTTAAGTTAGAAATCCTGCAATATACAAACTGATAAGTCAGTCAGTAAACTGATCAATACAATAAAAAGACAAAATGAAAACACATAGATATTAAGGCAGATTTTAAACTCAGAACTCTAGAGTTGCAAAAAGTAAAGGCAATTTGAAAATTACGTGGAAAACATAATGGAACAAAGCTGACACAACAGAACACGTACGCGATGGCTTATGGGTAGTTTGAACATGCATAGCACAGCCACTCTGCCATTAGTCTTGTTGAAGCCAAAGTCAAATGAACAAAAAATCAGGTGCCAGATTGCACCATTGTTGAACAACGCAACATAGTGTGATTTCTTTAAGCAGAGAGAGTGAAATTGGCTGAAACAGATAGCTATATTTCAATTAAATTGAAAAAGTTAATTATTTACATAGAAATTTAAAAACATGGCCATGTTAGTAAAAACCAGTAGTGCAGAACACATATTCTTTGGAGCATTAGATATATTTATTGTTGGTGAGGCTTTCTAGTGGAAGGTGCTTTCATCGCAAATACTAAAGTCTTTTTTTTTTGCTCATTTAAAATCTTTCAGATTATTTTCCTCTTTTGTTTCTTTGTTAAAAAGGTGACACAGGAGCAGTTTTTATCTGTTTTGGAAGCCTTTGACTTACACATGAAAAAGGAGCACTTGGGACTTTTTTTGGCAAGATGTGGCCTGGAGAACAAACCAACAGTTGACTATGCTGAATTTCTTCAGAAGTTTCAGGATCGCAGTGAAAAGGGAATCACACATAATATTCTCTCCAACCCTAAACATAAGTGAGTGCCTTTGCCAAGTACTGTTGCTGACAAGATTTACAAGAGAGGAAATTATGTTATTAACATTACACTTCCTGACAAATAAATTAGTTGCACCTAAGCACCAATCCAGTTGACAAGAAGAAAGGTGTATCTGGTCATCTTGGTCACATATGCGCATGATTACACAGCAGAACTGGCACTGTTAATTTGTCACTTACACAATTAAAGTAACCATTAAAGTATTTTTTCTATCATGGGCAGTTGAAAGCATCTACAATGTGGGATGTTGTGGATGATGGGTCTTGGTTACTTAGCTTAGTACACATAGAGCAATTTGGTAACATTATTAAGATGATTCAAAGGTGATTCATTCCAAGTTAATTTAATATTGCTACAAAATCACAAAGTCATATTAGCACCAAGCTCTAAAATCATAAAATGGATTTTAATAAATATCTTCAAAGAAGAAGCAGTAAAAGCTACAAATCAATTTTGCTAATTCAAACACAACACCCTCAGTTAATCTGTTTCTACCATCTTCTAAATAAAAGTGACTTGGCATAACACTGAGTGTTAATTGGTATTGTAAACTTGCCATGTTCAATGTGCAGGAGTGCAATGGCACAGGTTTTTTAAAAATATGCACATAATAATAAATACAGCCTCAACAGCTCATTTCAGATTTATTATTTTGTATACACAGTACAGTAACATTCCTGTTTATCCACAAGACAAACACACACCACCATGCTGCTACTTTGCTTGTCCAGTGCCCAAATCTTACTCCATAGGTTATATAAAATACTAGACATTAAGCCCGTTACAGTAACGGGCGCTAGAACAGTAGTGCATAAACATTAGTAGGAACAGTATATATTAAATGGCAAGGGACCTTGACCTCATTCTGTTTCTTGTCTTAATTTTTTTTTGTCAATGTGTGGCGTGCAGCTGATAATCGTGCCTGTGGCCAGCAAGTAATTTAATGTGTGGCATGCAGCAGCTGATGTAGCCTGTGGCGTCTCCCCAGCAAGTAGTGTTCAGCTCCCCAGCAAGTGCAGTGGAACCTCGGTTCACCACCATAATTCGTTCCAAACCTCTGGTCGTAACCCGATTTGGTCGTCAACCAAGTAATTTCCCCCATAGGATTGTATGTAAATACAATTAATCCGTTCCAGACTGTATGAACTGTATGTAAATATATATTTTTTTAAGTTTTTAAGCACAAATATAGTTAATCATACCATGGAATGCACAGCGTAATAGTAAACTAAATGTAAAAACATTGAATAACACTGAGAAAACCTTGAACAACAGAGAAAACTAACACTGCAAGAGTTCGCGCTATTGCGCTACGAACCGCTCGCTAAAAACACTTTTTGTAATGAGTTTTAAGCACAGGGAAAGAAATGAACATTTGAAAAATCCGTAATTTAATAAACCAAGAAAAGTAACATTGCAACAATGTACGCGCACGCCTGTGTGTGTGTGTCTCTCTCGCGCGCCTGTGTGTGTGTCTCTCTCGAGCACCTGTGTATGTGTGTGTCTCTCTCGCGCACCTGTGTGTGTGTGTCTCTCTGCGCGCCTGTGTGTGTGTGTCTCTCTCTCGCGTGCGCCTGTGTGTCTCTCTCGCGTGCCTGTGTGTGTGTCTCTCTCGTGTGCCTGTGTGTGTGTGTCTCTCTCGCACGCCTGTTTGTGTGTGTGTCTCTCTCTCCCGCGCCTGTGTGTGTGTGTCTCTCTCTCTCTCTCTGCACAGGGAAAGACTGAACACATGCAGAAATCATCAGCGCGCACAAACTGAAAGGGAAACTGGCTTGTTCGTATACCAAGTGTGTGGTCATGAACAGATGCAAAAGTTTGGAAAACTGTTTGTTCGTAAACCGATTTGTACGTGTTTCAAGACGTTCGTGAACTGAGGTTCCACTGTATTTGAATCTGTGCTGGCGTGCAGCTGATTACTGTTTGTCTTGTCTCCCCAGCAACGGATTTTATGTGCGTGGCCGCGACTACCCAATCAGCACTCTCCCCAGCAATGATGTTCTTTATTTGCTTATCATGCGCGGCTGCGGGTAGGCCATTCACTGTGTGCCCAGCTTCCAGTGTGTGTACGTCCACGGTGCCTTGAGCATGTGTGGGGCACGGTGCGACGCACGGCGTGGCCCCGCGCATGCGCACTTCACCAGAAGACACACACACCTGGACGCACACAGAGGTTTTATTAAAGAGGATAACACCACAAAATCTTGCAATGGTTCTATTAAGTAGTGTCAGCCTGAGAATGAGCTGGCATCCCACATTCAAATGAGCAGCTTCAGCACCAGAAACAGGGGAGCCTAGAAATACTCCAAGCCTGCCAAAGCTGCATTTGAATTCTAGTCTGGCAACAGCAAGTTTATAAGTCAGTGCTTACTGAAAAATTGTTTCTCATGACATGTTTTTGTGGTCACTAAACAGGAGTTTCATAAACAAATTTTTTCAGTTACATTGGAGCCACAGAGAGTGTCAGTGTTGTAATTTGGTTTCTTGCTCTCCACCACTGTATTATAGTACTTTATGCTCAAAAAGAAAATTTTTCTTTTATTTGAGTAATGAATTTAGGAAAATCTTGTACAAAGTTGTTTTCTATTGCACATTTAATTGTTGAGTTACATACAGTGTGTTATTGACAGGAATTAATATACAATTGGTTATAAATTGAATGAGAAATGTCAGTTATCGTTACCTATTTAAATCATTAAGCACTTGAACAGGGATATCAGAACTTATTAAAGAGTACTGAGATTCTGAATTTAGCACATAATATCTCTGTTGCAAGATATGAATGAATGTCATCTGAAAAGAAAGACTTTGCTCCCTACGTGAAGCCACCAGCTCACTGTTAAAAGAAATTTTCTTGTCTGTTTTTCCAGATTTAACCAAGACGAGCAAAGTAACAGTGCCTCTACAGTAACAGCAATTGAAGCTCGATTGACAAACATGTTTCAGTCTGACTTTTTGTCTCTTTTAGCCACATTTCAGTAAGTATTCCAATATATAAGGTCAAAACAGTGATAAATCAAAATGTGCTACAGGAATTAAATTTTACAGATGTTTTTACAGATTCTATAGCTAAAGTTTGTTTTACATCCGGAATGACCTCTGTGTGGTAGGATTTTCTCATTGTATACACACAGGTTTTTTTCAGATTTTCCCAATGTCTTCCAACCTTTAAAGGTTTGCTTTAGGTTAGTTGGTGACAAATTTCAGTAAAATGCATACAGAGTGAACTACAATGACAAACCTAATAACTAAACTAATGTGGAGATTTCATAATAGAAAAAAGAGAACTCAGAAAATGGAAGGATGAGTGAGTCTTGAAAAACACAGTATGGTAAAGCTGCCCTAGTTTATCTGCTAGAGAGATGGCAAGTTAGCAGTTTATATATCTGTTGTTCTTAGATTTCTGTTTATTGGATAAAATCCATTATATATAATTATGGCATGATAACATAGTACTAAAGTTGTGTTACACCCTGGTCCTGGAATAGTGTAGTGGACAGCTGGCACTGCAACTATAAGCAAACATAAACACGGGGAACTCTTGTGTACTGAATATCCTTAGAGCCCACATCAGGCTTTGTCCTATTTAAAGCCCAATGAACACACCCATCCAATGTGTGCACAACAGTCAATATACATATCTACTGTAAGTCATTTTGAGTGTGTCAGATCCATTAAACATTGCATGTGCCCAGAATTGTCATGTAGATTTTTTCAGCCATTTTATGTATCAACTCACCTCAAACATGAAATCCACATCTCTCTTCTACAAAATCTCAGTAATGTGTTTGTTACAATGCAGGAATTCACTCTGTGGTGATACCAGCTAAGCACTGCTTGCCAATCAAAAAACGGCAGACTTTGTGTTTTTGTAGAAATTCTCTCACCTCAGAGAGCAATTTGAGAATTCCCACAAACCTACGGATGGGACAGCTGTTAGTCCGAGCTCTCTCCCAGACCTCCATTCCTACACACAACTATAGTACTAAACTTGTTAAATCGAGGCAGCAATTGATAGGCTGGTGGTGGGTAAATGTGAGTTAAAATTGTAACACAACCTAATTTTTGTCAATTATACTTTTTGTCTATCGTTTCTGTTTTGTGTAATCTGTACCTTCTAAAGTGAAGAATCTACTGGACCCAGATATAAGGATGGTGCCAGAGCATGATAATGTTTATGAACTAGCAGGTCCGCTATGATTCCTGGTAGGGGCAATAATAGTGCCCATCTAAAATGAGAAAGGAAAAAGAAGCAAAGAAAAGAGTCAAAGTGTCTGTCGTAGCCATTGATAAAATTACTTCATAGATAAAGGTGTCAAACATGATGAGGTTTGAGCTTTGGACAGGAATGTCAGGATCTTGTTAAATATTGTCATGAATTGTTTGCATTGTTATTTTTGTTGTTTTTAGAGTTGTGGTTTATTTTTATCATTGTTTCTTTACACTCCCATTATTTTATCATGACCTGGTGTTATATTTATAGACAGAGGTGTACAGAGTAAAGAGAAAAGGTGACAGGACTGTTTCTTGTGGTGCCCCAGTGTTGCTCACATCCGTATCAGAGATGCAGTCCTTGAATCTCACAAATTGCAGTCTTCACGTCAGATAGTCCATTATCCTGGACACCACAGTCTCATCCATTTGCATATTTCTGAGGTTACTACTTAACAGGGATGGAACAGGTGAAATCTGAAAGTATAATCCTCATCATGCCATGCTGCTGGCATTGTCCAGGAGAGGAGAGGCCTTGTGGAGCAGACAGAAAATTGCATCCTGCACTCCAATCTTTGTCCAATAGGCAAACTTAAGTGGATCCAGGTGGTCTACCACAAGAGGACTCATACAGTCCAGGACTCTCCAAGGTCTTCGCGATGTGAGATGCATGTGCCACTGGTCTGTAGTCATTAGGTGAAGAGGCACCTACCTTCTTTGGAACAGGAACAATTCACAATGCTTTCCACAGCAGCAGCACTTTCTTGAATTTCAGAGACAGACTGAACAGGTGACAGATGACACCACCAAGCTGGTCATCACAAGCCTTATGAACTTAAAAGGCACAGTTGCAAAGAAAATGTCATATCTGAAACTGGCAAATAAAAACAGAAGGCTAAAATGGGCAAAATGACACTGACATTGGACAGAAGATGGGTGGAAAAGTGTTTTATGCACACAATAGACAATATCTTGCAACCCAAGGGATCAGAATAACAGGTTTCTGTGGTGCTAATGCAATTTGAAAGGTTTCTCTAATAACCAATTACTATGTAATGACTAATTAAGAATATGCTAAGGGGGTTTACCATTAGAACAGTAAAGGAATTGCTGCTGAAAATGGGGCAGTAGCTGTGTTTTCACAAAACTGCCAAAGTTCAGCAGCTCTAGCATAAAAAATGGGATTCAACAAAAGCCTGACGAGTTGAAATGATTTTAGTTTATTTAGTTAAAATTCAACTCCAGCAGACCCCCGTGACCCTGTGTTCGGATTCAGCGGGTTGGAAAATGGATAGATGGATGGATAGTTAAAATTTAAAGTAAAACTGTTTATACAAAAAAGAAAAAAATTAAATTAGCAAAAATTAGAAAAGTTCTTGTTTAAGAGAAGTTCTGTTCAAAGCTTAAATCTTGTTACATTTCTAATCGTTACAAATCACTTCTAAACGTTTCTGAACCATTTCAAAACAGTCAGAAAACTGTATGCCTATCCCATTTCTATGTTGAAAATGGGTCTTTTAAGTCCCTGTATATTGGGACCTGTTCTAAACAACAACTGAATCAATTATCACACTGTATCTTAGTTATAGCAAGAAAGTTCTATCTCATACTAACTTACAGGGAGAAAAGACTATACCATTGTCTATAAATATGAAAGAAATATATATTCTATTAAAATTAAGCAAACACTAAATTGAGTGGGTGGTGCAGTGGGTAGCGCTGCTGCCTCGCAGTTAGAAGACCTGGGTTCGCTTCCTGGGTCCTCCCTGCATGGAGCTTGCATGTTCTCCCCATGTCTGCGTGGGTTTCCTCCCTCAGTCCAAAGACATGCAGGTTTGGAGCATTGGCGATTCTAAATTGTCCCTTGTGTGTGCCCTGCGGTGGGCTGGCGCCCTGCCTGGGGTTTGTTTCCTGCCTTGTGCCCTGTGTTGGCTGGGATTGGCTCCAGCAGACCTCTGTGACCCTGTAGTTAGGATATAGTGGGTTGGATAATGGATGGATGGACTAATATGAGTTTAACTCAAAGTTTTACCTTTCTAAGATTGACTCCTTACAGGGGCTTTGCTGTCATTTGTAAATAATAGATTAAAAATCAGTCATTTAAGCAGTAATAGCCATTGACAACACTTGGCTGTATTTTAAAATCAATTTAATGGTATTTTATTAAAAAAAAGTATGAATTTCTCTGAAATCTTGAACATTTCTGGGTGTGTTCAAACTTTTGATTTGTAGCATATATTGATATCTATATCTATATCAATGTCTTTATATATAGGTAAATTCAGTGTATGTGTGTGTGTTTAAATTATCATTGTCACCAGGTTATTCCACAATATCTTGCTGACCCTTGATTTGTGTACTTTGGCTGTTATCATAAAACATTAATGGGGAAACTGTTATTCTAATTGTTTCTTCTCTATCCTTTAGTAAAATTGACAAACTTGAAAGAGGTGTCATCAGCCAACCAGAATTCAGAGCGGCAATTGAAAGCAGGTAAGATTAGCTGTCTGGCTGACTTTTAGTGTTCATTACAGCAAATTTAACAACCTACTGCTAGAGAAAAGGGATGTGAAATTGTTTTAGCAGATTCTCTTTTGTCTGAGGGTAAGATCCTTGAGTTTGGGCCTGCTCCTGCAGAAACAGTAAGGGGCTGGAGGGAGGACTGCTGCCTGTGTAACTAGACATGGAGAGTTTTGCCTGATTCTTACAGTTCAGCATTGATTGACTGTCTTCTTAAATTATCTTGATAGAGATTTCAGCAACTATTTTTCCATGCCCCAGAAAATTATGCCCCAAGTGTAAATTTATAGGTGATGATAAAGAATGATGTATCAAAATTGAATTTTTACCTATAGGCCTGCAATATTTATAACTCCATTGAAAAGCTGTTGTCAGCCCCAGTCGTCCTAAAAGGATTAGACTATTGTCTACTGCAAGATTTGGGAGGTTCATTATAAGAAATATGTAATGAATGATAATGCTGATATCTGTGATGTAGAGATTCAAGGGCATGTTGGACGAATACTGCTTTAAGTAACATAGGTAAAAGTCTGGTAAAGAGACTAAAATTTCAACTCTTCAGTTTTTCAATGGTTTAAGATGTTTAGGCATCTCTTAAGAAGATTTGACCATATCTGGCATGATGTCATTGTGCATGTGTGTATATGTTTGTGGTATGCATAACTTGTAAATCGATCTATGGATCACAATCAAATTTGATACTCCTTTGTAGAGCACTTTTGATTTTGAACAAAATTGGTACATAGTGTAAAACATGAAGCAGGCAAGAGAAAGGTTTGGGGCACCTCCATGGCCTCGTATAATGTAAATGTAAGGAGAAAAGAGCAATAGTTTTACAAAGAAAGTGTTGACATCTTTTCAGGGGAGAGTCATATGTAGAACTGATTTAAAGATGGCCAAACTGCCAGTCCTGTGTTTCCTCTTCAGAAATATGCTTGAAATAAAAGTTGTACAAAACTGAAAAGTCTAATTAATTAATTTTATTTCAAGGAATTTCTGTGTTTTCATTCACTGATCTGCTTACATTGAAGGAAATTGGAGCATACTTGCACACTTAATGTTACATTCATTTCTCATACCGGTTATTCAACAAATAAAAATGGTTAATAATAAATTATCAGTCAGTCCATTCATTTATTTCCTGACCTGCTTGCTCTAATTCAGAAATGCAGGAATGAGACAAAGCAATCGTTTTAAATAAGCTATTCAGAAGAACAATTTACTGACATCATTAATCTCAGTTCCATACTTGGTGAAAGATGAGAGTAAGATTTGTGTGTCAAACATGACAAAAGGACAGTTCTGTAATTTAATCAGCTGCACAGATTACTTTAAAATAGTTTTAAAGAATTAAACACAAACACTTTGTCATGTAGTAAGATTGGTTAATGACTGTTTAGGCTCAGACATGTTAAGGTACGTTTAAAATGTTATTGGAATTTAATTCTGCTTTCATTGAGTTGCTTTCTGTACTTGTGATACTAATGATGCATTTCAAAGATCGTGGCATTAAGAATTCCTCTTCATTACTGTGTCTGTGATCAGCGGGGGTCAAGTTGCTGTAGCCGCCAAAAGATGGAAGAGGGCAGCAGAGGAGAGAGAAAGCAGAGTGTCTAACTCTTAAAGCAGACTGACATTTAAACTGATCCCTTACACATACTTGCAAGTCATTTGTGTAGCTAAAATCATTCTAAACACAAATTTTACACATATATTTATTTTTACTGAGAAGTTGAAAACTATTTTTTTAACAGAATATTGTTGCATGATGGCAAGCTTACAAGTGTCAGAAATAAATGTTTCATGATAGTAAAAATATTTGTGTTTTAGGCTTTAAATGGTTTCTGTTTCAGAGTAGAAGGGTACTGCGTAGCATTTTCATGAGTTTCAATTAATAATAAATGGGTCACTTTACTCCTTTTCACCTTAAAGAAGTTAATTCTATGTGAGGTCAAATTTTAGAGATGCTCATCCTATTCAACAGATTCCACATTGCAAACTGATGGTTTCATTTAGTTCAAACTGAACAAAATTGAGCTAAAATAAAATAACAAGGAACTACTACAGCTTTTGGATATAAGATATGATACTAACTTTAATTTGTTTGCTGAGGGTCCCTCATCTCTTTGTGATATCTCCAAAGCACTAAATTCAGACATTTGATTGATAAGTTAGACTTTCTTTTCTTTTCAGTTGCTAAAGCTGTCAAAACCCTGATTAACCTCTGATATTCATGTGCACCCCGCTGCTGCTCTTGAGGTCTGATACCACAACAAAGAGTTAAATGCCACCATACGCTTATAGCATTGTGGCCAGCACTGCCCCAGACGTGAACTCGTGGAGCATGGACCTACTGACCACTGTCATTTATGTCTTGTCCCTCAAGGTTCAGCCTGGAGATCAGTGATGACGAGTTTGAGCTGCTGCTGGACAGAATTCCTTTGGATGAAGATGGAAATGTCATATACCCACAGTTTATGGCTATATTTGATTCACGGTAACCTATAAATTAAAATTAAAATACCCGTTATCATCATCATCATTATTATAATTATTGTTGCTGTCGGTTTTGATGCAGAGTAGCTTGTATTTTATGCAGAATGGAAAAATTTATCACATTAAGCATAAGAGTGAAAGTGCATTTGAATTATTTAGTTATTTTTAAATAATTATCCTTGCTATCATGAAAGAATATAATTTAATAACGTAATTTTCATTTTAAAAATATTTAAACAAAAAATTTTATATTTTTGTTTTTCTAGGGGCATGTATGATAGATAGATAGATAGATAGATAGATAGATAGATAGATAGATAGATAGATAGATAGATAGATAG
>JANRMT010062821.1:14543086-14632438 GCA_026402145.1 Polypterus bichir lapradei | reverse complement strand
TAGATAGATAGATAGATAGATAGATAGATAGATAGATAGATAGATAGTGTTTTCACTTTTAAAATACATAGCTTCTAGGTACGAGCTAGTTTAATATCTGTTTACATTAGTTTAAAAAGCGTTTAAGCCTTTTTAGAGATTGTCCAGAATTTAATCTAATCATTTTTATAAATGTAGTTTGTAATTAAGTATTTGAGTTCACAATTAAACAAAAACAAAACAATAAAAATTAATCAAAAGCTATAATATTGTTTTTACTGAAGACCATTTCACTTTGGGCAGGCAGCCATTCATGATGTAGAGGACTATGCTGTAAGTTAAGAAATAAAAGCTGCTGGTAGCTTTTTTTAGGTTTTAAAAAAGCCATAGATTTCAATGTATGAGATGAATAACTGAAAATGGGAGAGACATGTTTGAAGGAGTTGAAGGTTAATGTGATTGAATAAGTGTAAGGCAAATAGACGAGTGCAGAATAAGGAAAATTAAAACCAAGGTACAAACTTTTAAAACTAAATAGAAAATGCAAAAACATTGATGTAAATGTGTGTGAAAAATCAAATAAACCAGAAAATACAGACAGATTGAAAAACTTAGTGTTAACTATTAAAGATCAACTTAAGTAAATAATACTTTAATATCAGAGCAAAGAACACTGCATCCGGTTGAGTCTACTATTTCACAATTGTTGCGATAGTGCTGTTATTGCTGCCATAAACCAAGCCCATAAAGTGAATGAAGGCCTCACCATTAACAAAAAGCCAGGCCTGCCTCTATACAAGTCTGGGTCCTCTAGATAGGACTCACCCCAGGCAGCCCATCCCCAAATGCCAATGGCAGGCTTGCGGCCTGTGTTGCCTTGTTTTGTGTATGGTATTTTCCCTATTTATGACACCTGTTGCACACCCAACCTACCTGGAAGGGCGTCTCTCTCTCTCTCCCTCTCTCTCTGTCTCTAAATTGCCTCTGAATCTTTCCCAAGATTTCTTCCAATTTTAATTCCCTACAAAGTTTTTTGGGGAGTTTTTTCTTGTCTTCTTACAGAGCCAAGGCTGGGG
The DNA here is from genome assembly GCA_026402145.1 of Polypterus bichir lapradei. Classification (NCBI taxonomy): domain Eukaryota; kingdom Metazoa; phylum Chordata; class Cladistia; order Polypteriformes; family Polypteridae; genus Polypterus; species Polypterus bichir. The sequence goes on along the minus strand of JANRMT010062821.1, from coordinate 14,631,383 downwards.
GCCGTCAAACAGGGCCTGTTGAAGCCCATTGATTCATTCCTTGTTTAATTGTGGATTATACAAGAAGTAAGTTGTTGTTGTTGTTATTGTTGGCCTGCACATGTCAAAAATTAGGTCAACAGTCAAACTATCACAATGTCCACAAAAGGAGGAGAGAAAAACCATACATCTCTTAAATATACGTTCCTTTATATTTAAGGATTTATTAAAGGTGATTCAAAACAAAGACAGGAAATGAAGGACAAGGTGAGCCTCCATGCTCTTGAGACTGTGCTGGGAGACACAGCATACCTTCTTGCGATGGCACAAATGGATGTTCCATCCTGGAGGAGCTGTTCTACCTGTGCTACCTGAATCCTCTGCAGGTACTGCCTTGTGCTGCCAGTAGTGACATGGACACTAGTAAAATGCAAAACTGTAGAAGAATCAGTCGGCAAAGATCAGGAGAGAGCAATTTTCTGTGGCACCACCTGTCGTCACTGAAATTTTTCCCTCCTCATCTTTTATGATCAAAGTCACTCAGATCCTTACACTTGCCTATTTTTTCTGCTTCCAACACATCACCTTAATGAACTGACTGGTCACTCACTGCCTAATATGTCCTACACCTTGACAGCTGCCACTGTAATGAGATAATCAATGTTATTTGCATCACCTGTCAGTGGTTTTAATGTTGTGGCTGACCTTTGTATGCCACCCAGCTTTAGAATTATAATAAGCAATCAGTGATTCCTTCCATTCTCTGAACCTGGTTTCTTCAGTTCAGGGCTGTCATTACAGGAGTTTATGCCAACATATTCTGACACAAGGCAGGAACCTTCTATGGACATTAGCCAGTACAAACAATGCATGTATATTAACTTTAATGACATTGTGAAGTAAATTAAATTTTAAGTTTAATGTGAGTTAATCTGCGGTGGGCTGGCGCACTGCCCGGGATTTGTTTCCTGCCTTGCTCCCTGTGTTGGCTGGCATTGGCTCCAGCAGACCCCCGTGACCCTGTAGTTAGGATATAGCGGGTTGGATAATGATGGATGGATGGATGTGAGGTAATGTCACAATGATTATCATTGCATTCTTATATTCTCATAAATTCCTTCAGTTTGCCCTTGTTTGATTTGCAAGTCTTTCATGCATTGCTTTGCAAACTTGGTAAAGTTAATTATAAAGTGTGCAAGGAGGGCATAGAATGAAGCAGAATACCTTGGCACACCACAGTTTTTTAACATTCAATGTGTTGTTTGCCAGTGTCAAAATAAACTGCTCAAAATTTAAAGGACCACTTTTTAATCAGAGTATAGCATCAAGTCAATGAAACTTCTGGGATATTGATCTGGTCAGTTAAGTAGCGGAGAGGGTTGTTAATCAGTTTCAGCTGCTTTGGTGTTAATGAAATTAACAGCAGGTGCACTAGAGGGGCAACAATGAGACAACCCTCAAAACAGGAATTGTTTAACAGGTGGAGGCCACTGATATTTTTCCCTCCTCATCTTTTCTGACCGTTTTTTCACTAGTTTTGTATTTGGCTACGGTCTGTGTTACTACTTTTAGCATGAGGCGATACCTGGGGCCTACAGAGCTTGCACAATTAGTCCAACTTCTCCAGGATAGCACATCAACACGTGTCATTGCCAGATGGTTTGCTGTGTCTCCCAGCACAGTGTCAAGGGCATGTAAGAGATTCCAGGAGACAGGCAGTTACTCTAGGAGAGCTGGACAGGGCCATAGAAGGTCCTTATCCCATCAGCAGGACTGGTATCTGCTCCTTTGGGCAAGGAGGAACAGGATGAGCACTGCCAGAGCCCTACAAAATGACTTCCAGCAGGCCACTGGTGTGAATGTCTCTGACCAAACAATCAGAAACAGACTTTTCACAGATGAGAGCAGATTCACCCTGAGCACATGTGACAGACGTGAAAGGGTCTGGAGAAGCAGTGGAGAATGTTATGCTGCCTGTAACATTGTTCAGCATGACCAGTTTGGTGGTGGGGTCAGTGGTGGTCTGGGGAGGCATATCCATGAAGGGACGCACAGACCTCTACAGGCTAGACAATGGCACCTTGACTGCCATTAGGTACCGGGACAAAATTCATAGGACCCATTGTCAGACCCCATGCTAGTACAGTGGGTTCCTCCTGGTGCACGACAATGCCCAGTCTCATGTAGTGAGAGTATGCAGGCAGTTCCTGGAGGATGAAGGAACTGATACCACTGACAGGCCCCAACGTTCGCCTGACCTAAATCCAATAGAGTGCCTCTGGGACATTATGTTTCGGTCCATCCGACACCGCCAGGTTGCACCTCAGACTGTCCAGGAGCTCAGTGATGCCCTGGTCCAGATCTGGGAGGAGATCCCCCAGGACACCATCCATCTTCTCATTAGGAGCATGCCCTGATGTTGTCAGGCATGCACACAAGCGCGTGGGGACCATACAAACTACTGAGTACGATTTTGAGTTGCTGCAATAAAATTTCGGCAAAATGGAGTAGTCTGCTGCATAATTTTTTCACTTTGATTTTCAGGGTGTCTTTGAATTCAGCCCTCTATAGGTTGATAATTTTCATTTCCATCAAACGATATGGCATCCTTTCATTCCTAACACATTACCCAGTCCATATCAATATAGATATCTAGAATGATTTTTTTCCACATTGAGATCTGATGTGTTGTCAAAGTTTTCCTTTACTTTTTTAAGCAGTTTATAAAGGCTAACTAATAAAGACAAAAACTGAAGACATTAATAGAAATAAAGAAGACTCAATCATATTCAGAAACATTAAGCATAAAACAGATTAAAAAGCACAAAATCAACAAATACAATAACACAAAGAAAAGCCAGAAATAAGTAGAAGGCAAATAGATGAGGCCACACCATCACAACTATAATCAGGAGATGAGGCCAATATATACAGTATCCCCTCCACAACACCATTGGATCCCCCTGGGTCCAAAGATATGTAGTATTTCTGAAACTGAAGCAAAAGTAAAGATGCTATTATGTCTCACAGTATGTCAATTGCACATATTTACATATTTCATAAAATATCTGAAACTTAAATTATTCTTCTAGCCATCTTCAAATCTGCATAAACAAGTGCTGCTACCCTGGCCACATTATTCTCAGTTATATTAAGCTCCTTAATGCGCATTTTGAAGTTGTGAAACAAAAAAACGGAAATGGAAATGTGAATTTTGCAAAACCACTCAAAAATTGCAAAAATTTTAATATGCTCACTTAATGTCGTTTTTCAGGCAATTTGACAAAGCAATGACTTGCAAAACTGCAATGGATACAATTTCTTTGCATTTAGGTTGCATGACAAGACATAAAATTTGATTTTCAAATACATGTGCAAATGTGATGCGGTGAAAGCAGCAGCATCATGAGCACTACCAGATGACCCGACACAAATGTGTCTGATCATTAATCTGTCATCAACAACCACCTGCAGAAGAATAGATGTCCAGCCTTTCTTGTTAACATAATCCCGATACCCGTCACTTGTTGCACGAATATTTGAGCCATCGATTGCACCATACATTTGAGGTATTTTGTGTGACTCATAATTGCGCTGTTAAATCTGCCATGCCTCTTCCACATCAGGTAAAGTGACGTATTGCCTCATTAGTTTGGAGCATATGGCCTGAAACACCCCATGAACTTTTCGGTGGGACTGGTTTCCTTGTGTATGCTATGGCAGACACAAAATGGCCTGTTGTGCTGCATAATTCCATGAATGTTGAGCTGCACATCATCAAATGTTGTACACACAGCTCCTCAGTTAAATCACTGCAGATTATTTCAAAGAAATCCCAAAATATGTGGCCTCTGACAAGTGTAGGGAATTGCCTTCCCTTTATTGTATTCACTCACTCTTGTCCCCTCCTATTAAAAATGAACACGGCGATTGTAGACGCGAGTGAAATAAAAGAGCCAACATCCATCATATCGGTTGCCATTTTAAATTTCAGATGGTAAAACAAACGTTACTTGCATAAAATCACTCAGTGGAAACACAGACAATTCGCATTTGTGTTTTATCGATTTTCCAGAAGCGTCATTTATATTTTTCACATTACTGCAAAGGAAATGTGGCTATGAACTGGCAGCAGCCATCTTTGCACAAGGCAACATCACTCACTCACTCACACACTAGAGGTGACAGCACAAACACTTTTGAAATGTGGAGAGAGATCATTGTATACACAGAGAAGACATACAAACTCCAAAAAGGAAGTGTAGGTGCTGAGGTTTGAAATCTGAACATTCTAATTATGAGTTGCAACACTAAGCATTCAAAAGTTAAACAATTTGATTTCAATTATTAATGTACCTCTGTAAGTATTATTGTTTATATATTCACACAAATCTTAGGCCATAAATAGGTGATTTACAGCAAATGATGGATTAAAACACTGCATTTAGACATTATTATACAGTTTTTCAATGTAATTCAGTCTGTATATACTGTATGATCAGATCCTAATTTAAATTTAGGGTCTTATGTAAAAAGTCTTTTTTAGCACTGTGTGAAGCATGGAGCACTCGATCAATGATCTTTCTCCACCAGTAGTTCTACAGATTCAAAAATAAGGTTTATGAAATTTTGTGATAAAACCATCAGTGGAGTTGACATTTAGGTATTTGTGGCCGTTGAACCATAAATAATAATTGCACAATCATCATGCTATGTATTTACATTGAAAAGCGAAGTCAGATATTCTAAATTATTCATAATATATAGTTATATTATAAACTAAATCTCACTTACATCAGCACATTTACAACTTTAAAATTAGAAAAAAGTATAAAAGTTCCATTAACAATATTTAAGTAACAGGAAACTTTTTTATCTTAAAATTGTGGCAAAATAAGCAAGTCAAGGCAAGTTGGGGAGCATGCACTGGTACAGTGTGTTGCCGCACCCACTACACAACGAAACAACTCATGATCCCAGTTGGCAACCCCCCGGACACGCGGTCCAGTCCCACCCTCTGGAAATGGCCCTCTATCTGCCACAGCCAGGTGTTACGTGGGCTAGCATAACTTACATCTGTGATGACAGTGCCATTGATGTGCTGATATGCAATTGCATGTAGAACAGTGTTATATTATTTTGTTTATTCTTATCATTTCGAACATTAGGGTTGAACTGTCATATTCTATAATATTCTTGTTAGAATTTTCTGTCACAAAGAGGTTCAGAGTTATGGTGAACAAAGTCTCCGCTTCTGATGTAATGATCAACTCTGGTTCTAACCCAAGCCTTTTGCTTTCATTGCATGTCAGATCACTGTCATGGTCAAAGTGATGGTATTATAACAGGTGCACACCACATGTTCTGTAGGTCATCCCCTACTAGGACTCAAGCCTATGACCACAAGTTTCACATGCCTCATTCAGAGCAGAAAAAAAAGAGCAAGATACTCTTTTAGCTCAAGACGCCTTCTTCGGTGTAAGTTACTTCACCTGCTTCTTCTTTATTTGGATAGCTTTGTATGTGTACAGCACCTTGAAATTATATTGATGGAAGGTATATAATTAGTGTTGCTAATTTGTACCTTAAGTTGAACCTTAGGAAATAGATGTTTGTTTGTGGCCGATGATGTTACAGTACTACACTTTTTCTTGCAGCTGATTCTCCCATAACTCTGCTACAATATTTTCCCTCAGCCTGTCAGTTCCAAAGTGCACAGCTTTTTGAGATTTTTCCTGATTTGTGCCTTTACTTTTTCTTCCTTGAGCCATGTGCACAATGTCACCTCAGCCAATGGTGGCAGCTGCAAAAAAGAATGCTGATCACTGTTACACTGGTATGATAATGGGCACTGAAGTGACCTTTTCTGCCTTTAAGCCTTTGTTTGTTAATGACATTGCATCCAGTCAGCTTTGTGTATTTAGCTTTGCTATCGCAACATGAACAGATGTTCAGAAGAAGGACTTTATTACAAAGTGTGTTTCATTTCTTGGTGTTCTGGACTACCAGTGCAAATACATCAAAAAGTTTTAAAACTTTTGAAAGCCACTCACTGTTAGGAGTACTTGGTTTCCTATTGGTCCACTTGGTCAATGTGATAGACCATAACAAGCAAGAAACTATTTAGAAGAAACTGGACTACATATTGAAATTGGTTCCTTTGTTTCAGCAGAATAATCTACAGGGTGGAGGACCAAGGGGGCTCACTGTTTAATAAAGGCAATCAAATCAAAAGAAGAACAAAGCAATAATAAGGACATCTTGGGTCCTTGAGAGCTTCAGGCACAGATAGCTTCTCCATTGTAGAGTTTTTTACGCTACGTAAGTGTGGTCCAAATGGGCTCTGCCTTCTGGTACCTCTGTGGTTTAAGTAGCTCTTGGAGCAGAAGGGCTGAAGCCTCTAAAGTCAGTCTGTCCCTGGGCTCATCATTTGCTCTGTTGGAAAGACAGAAAAGGTGGTTAGCAGCTGTTTTTTACCCTGCCCTGTGGTTGACTGCCCTGCCATGATAGAGCTGGTAAAATGTTCCCTACATGTGTGACACTAAGTAAAAACTCCCATCAGACATAATCTTTTATAGTGCTATGTCAAAGCACAATACAAGCAGACTTTCATATTCCTACATGTGGAGCACAGAGAGGCTTTGCTGTCATAAGGTAAGACCATAGCCTTGTGGCTTTAATCCAATATGTGGTTATATGCGATGGCCTTACTGCTAATTGAAAGCAATACAATAAGGTTATTTCCTTACACACACTGAGAACTGATAGAATAAATTTAATATAAGGTAGCATTGACAATTCTATGTTTAAAATTACTGAGCCTTTGCAATAAACTGGGAACTGCATGACAAATGTTATAAACATTTGAGAGCATTTTTTTTGTGTATAAAAAATAACATTTCTCTTAGCAGTTTGTAATATGCATTCTAAATCTATGACAGATTCCATTTAATTTTATTTTATTTTTAACCAGACACATGTTCTTGGGGAGTTGAGTGAAGAAAACGGTTAAAAGGCATTTTTTGTTCTTCAGACCTTTCAGCTGCTAGTCAAATCACTGACTCTTCCATTCTGCTTAATGCTCAATAACAGCAGCTCATTATTATGCAGAAATGGCAAAATCTTCTTGTTCTAGTTTATTACACATGTCCGTAGATATAACATGTTCAGGAATATTTCTTTCAGACAACTTGAAAGAGCATTTTTAATGAAAAGTACAACGTGTGTCTAATCAAAATCATACTTTGAAACCTCAGCCATACTTAAAAATAACTGGGGATGACAGAGTCACATGAAAAACAGACAGTACAGATCTGGTTAAAATGTGAAAGAAAGTCAGGCTCATTTCTTTTTCTTAAAATACTCAAGATGGAAGAGGACATTAATCTACAGTATAACCAATCCGGTATGCATGTTTCTTTATTTCCAGAAAATGTAAAATCACAGTCAGTGGAAGGCTTTGATTTTGGGAAGCATTAAAATTGTATAGCAAAACTCATAGCTTGGATGTGGGTGAATCTGAATTTTATTTTGAGTAGTACTTTAGTACTACTTCATTTTTTAATTGAATTACATTTTTATGCTTATCTGCTGTATAGTAAAACACTAAGGTCTGTGTGACCAGTCCCTCTGAGCAATCTGATTGGTTAGTTTGGCTTTGGTGATGCGAAGAAAGAGAAAATGTGAGCGTGAGATGCATGAGGAGGAGTAAAGGCATTTGAGACATGCTAAGAGACTTGCCTCTACTACTACTGCTACTACTTTAGTATTTTTAAATGAATGTCGAGAGTAGGGATGAACAAAGTTCATTTAAGGAGTTTTTTAAACAAATAAACATCCTTCTCTTTTCCTTTCTGGTTAAAGAGGACAGCCCCTCATCCTGCTGTAATATGGAATGCAGTTTCAGTCATATTAGTCATATTCAGGCACATTAAAATTTATAGCCACAGTACCTGTCAAAGTCAGGTAATAGAATAATTTAAAAATATTTGCTAACTCTGGCCCTACGTGTACTTTTAGCACCTTTCCTCTGTATTCACGTGTGTGTCTGCATGTTTCTTTACTGGAGTTCCCTTTCTCTAGTGTGTTCCTGTAAAGCCTGCTTCTCAGACTCATTATTTTCAAGGTGCCTTTCTCCCCTTTTGTCAAGTTTTATACTTTCTCTCTTTGAAGGAGACTCTGTCTGCACGAGCCTTTACTCCTCCTCATGCGTCTCACACTCACAATGCCTCTTTCTAGGGACTGGACACACAGACCCTAGTATTTTATTATATAGTAGACTAGCTGTTCCCTGTGGCCCCGCCCACATAGTATTGAAACAGGACAGTGATGAGGGCCCCACCCGGCTCCCTACTCCTGTCGTCATGCTTCCTCCTCCCTTCAGCCCACAGCCTCTGTCTCGGATTAGTGCAAATAAATCGCTCCTGCAAGCGAACTATGATTCTTAGCGCAATGAGAGAAGTTGCAAAATCAACTGGAATGTTCAACCAAATTATAGAAAAAAACCCAATCTAAATCCGTTAAATAGTTCTCTTGTTCGCTAGCTAAGCGGAGGTAAGGAACACGCCCCGAGACTGGTGCATGAGTGAGGAGGTCGCCACCCCTCTCCCCCCAGCCCACTGTGTGCCTCTCAGATTCGCACAAATAAATCGGTACTGCAAGCAAACTATGATACATAGCGCAATGAGAGAAGTCACAAAAATCAACCGGAATGTTCAAGCAAGTTATAGAAAAAAAACCCGATCTAAGTAGTTCTCTTGTGAAAAGCGGGCTGACATACAGACAGACAGATGTTGTATTTTATATATTTAGAGATAAGCATTAAAATTACATTCAATTAACAATCATAATAAGCATGTATTTTTCCATCGCTACTGCACATGAAGCCTGAAGTCCAAATGAATCAGTACTGCGTTTGCAGCCATCATGTTAATGTAGACATGTTGTGTATCAGGTTTACATTACCGTATTTTTAAAAATATGATTGTCTAAATATTATGTGATTTTCTAATATTATTAAATATTAAATATTAAAACATATGAGACAGTGTGACTGAATGAGAATGGTTCACCAACCAGGGCACAAAATTCTTAAGTATGTTTTCAAATTTTTCCAGTTAGGGATGCCTTTATTTTATAACTACAGCATCTTGTGGAAGAAATTTACGGGCACTCCTCACTGAGTGTCCCGTATAGGCAATAAACGCAGGCAGTAGAAAAGTGTTCTTATTCTTATTTATTTATTCTTATTCTTACTTATTATCTAAGTCTTGCAAGAGGCAACACTTAACTGTGCAAGCATCTTATTAGTAAGTGTTACAAAGGAAAGGAGTGTCCTCTGTGCTATATTTATACAATTCATTGATTAGATCACAATTCCAAGGAATTCGTTACATAATCAGGAAACTTTTTGGTTACACCCATTTCCTAACAGGACATGATAAATGTTGATACCTTATACAGTGGGATGCAAAAGTTTGGGCAACCTTGTTAATAGTCATTATTTTCCTGTATAAATCGTTGGTTGTTACGATAAAAAATGTCAGTTAAATATATCATATAGGAGACACACACAGTGATATTTGAGAAGTGAAATGAAGTTTATTGGATTTACAGAAAGTGTGCAATAATTGTTCAAACAAAATCAGGCAGGTGCATAAATTTGGGCACCACAAAAAAGAAATGAAATCAATATTTAGTGATCCGCCTTTTGCAGAAATTACAGCCTCTAAACGCTTCCTGTAGGTTCCAATGAGAGTCTGGATTGTGGTTGAAGGTATTTTGGACCATTCCTCTTTACAAAACATCTCTAGTTCATTCAGGTTTGATGGCTTCTGAGCATGGACAGCTCTCTTTAACTCACACCACAGATTTTCAATTATATTCAGGTCTGGGGACTGAGATGGCCATTCCAGAACGTTGTAGTTGTTCCTCTGCATGAATGCCTTAGTGGATTTTGAGCAGTGTTTCGGGTCGTTGTCTTGTTGAAAGATCCAGCCCCGGCGCAGCTTCAGCTTTGTCACTGATTCCTGGACATTGGTCTCCAGAATCTGCTGATACTGAGTGGAATCCATGCGTCCCTCAACTTTGACAAGATTCCCAGTCCCTGCACTGGCCACACAGCCCCACAGCCCCACAGCATGATGGAACCACCACCATATTTTACTGTAGGTAGCAGGTGTTTTTCTTGGAATGCTGTGTTCTTTTTCCTCCATGCATAACGCCCCTTGTTATGCCCAAATAACTCAATTTTAGTTTCATCAGTCCACAGCACCTTATTCCAAAATGAAGCTGGCTTGTCCAAATGTGCTTGAGCATACCTCAAGCGGCTCTGTTTGTGCTGTGGGCGGAGAAAAGGCACACACAAACAGCATCTCCTTGTGTAAAGTGCGCCGAATGGTTGAAAGATGCACAGTGACTCCATCTGCTGCAAGATGATGTTGTAGGTCTTTGGTGCTGGTCTATGGGTTGACTCTGACTGTTCTCACCATTCGTCGCTTCTGTCTATCCGAAATCTTTCTTGGTCTGCCACTTCGAGCCTTAACTTGAACTGAGCCTGTGGTCTTCCATTTCCTCAATATGTTCCTAACTGTGGAAACAGACAGCTTAAATCTCTGGGACAGCTTTCTGTATCCTTCCCCTAAACCATGATGGTGAACAATCTTTGTCTTCAGGTCATTTGAGAGTTGTTTTGTGACCCCCATGTTGCTACTCTTCAGAGAAAATTAAAGGAGGAGGGAAACTTACAATTGACCCCCTTAAATACTCTTTCTCATTATAGGATTCACCTGTGTATGTAGGTCAGGGGTCACTGAGCTTACCAAGCCAATTTGAGTTCCAATAATTAGTTCTAAAAGTTTTGGAATCAATAAAATGACAACGGTGCCCAAATTTATGCACCTGCCTGATTTTGTTTGAACAATTATTGCACACTTTTTGTAAATCCAATAAACTTCATTTCACTTCTTAAATATCACTGTGTGTGTCTCCTATATGATATACTAGCAAAATACCCGCGCTTCACAGCAGCGAAGTACTGCATTAAAATTTTTATTAAGAAGAAAATTAAACCTTTTTAAACTGAGGTAAAATATGCCAATAATTATTTGTTAAGGATCTCTTTGTATACCACATTGTGAGCTTGGCCCTCCGGTTGTAATATGACCAAGCTGTGTGCTGAGCTTACTCTTGAGCATGCAACGTACAGTTGGCCATGTGAACAGTAATCTTGTTTCAAATCTCACAGCTTGGATTGCTGCTGTCATAATGGTTTTGAGTTTCATGGTTTGTTTCAATTATGACAGTATTTGCAGGACTTGTGTTGAAGTGACATTCGGCATCTGTCAAGCGTTGCAAGCATACAACCGGTTTCATCGATAACTTCACATCCAGCTTTTGAGAGTTTCAACATTCATAAACATCAAAGTGTCCACTACTGAAATCGTCACCTGTGAATCCAAGATGTTTAAGAGGCATTGGCGGTTGTCGAAAGGTGTAAAATATTTGGCCATTTCGGTACACTTGAAAGTGACAACCAAACAATTCAGCGGCAGCCATCAACTCGCATGCAGAACCATAGGTGAAGGGCTTAAGCTTTTCACTCTTATAGTGCTCCTGTGTAGTATAATTATCTCCTGTACCGTCATCAGTCCACACCTTGATCCTGTCCCAGTCATTCAATACATAAGACACAATGTTCCTCCGGATATCAAGAGTGAGCCTGATATGGCCGTGCAATATGTAACAAAGAGAATGGAAAAGGTAGGTGCCATCTCTGGGCATGGAAACCACTCGGTAAGTGACAGATCTTTGATCGATGGTGATCACCTTGATAGACATGGTAATGGGGGTACAGTTGGAATGATAAAGGAAATGGGTACCTGAGCAATGTAAAGTAAGTCTAAAATACCTACACAATAACTATAATTGTAATAAACGAACAATAAAACAGTGGGGAAGCCGTGGATTAAATAAAAAGGCTGTAGTTATCAGCAGGGAGACGTGAATCCCGTGGTGAAGCAAGGAAGGGAATGTAGAGACCGGAGCGACAGACGGCCTTATATAGGCAGGCAGCCAACAACGTGGGAGGCGTTGGGATGGGGGACCCAATGCTGCCTCACACGGTGACCGAGCTGCAGGCTATGGACGTATATATGTACGTAAGTAGGATTCAGTTAGCGTTGGGAACCCGTGTACCAAATTTCTTGAAGATGGGCCCATAAGTAAGAAAGACTGTTGAAAAGTTCAATATGGCGGCCGACAGTGGCATCATACCACTAAAATAAGTATGTACATTGGTTTCGGTTAGCGCAGGGAAGCCGCCTACCAAATTTCGTGACGATGGGGCCATAAATAAGAAAGTTCAACATGGCGGACGTTGTCGACCGTTATCGACCGTTATGACCGTTACGTGTAGAATTTCGAAATGAAACCTGCTTAACTTTTGTAAGTAAACTGTAAGGAATAAGCCTGCCAAATTTCAGCCTTCTACCTACACGAGAAGTTGGAGAATTAGTGATGAGTCAGTGAGTGAGTGAGTGAGTGAGTGAGTGAGTCAGTGAGGGCTTTGCCTTTTATTAGTATAGATTTAACTGACATTTTTTATCGTAACAACCAACGATTTATACAGGAAAGTAATGACTATTAACAAGGTTGCCCAAACTTTTGCATCCCACTGTATAACCACAATTAACCCAGTCCACTAGGTCAGTTTAAACTTTCAGTTTAGGAGTACGTGACTTTTTAAATGTGTTTATGACCCTGAGATTTTGCACCTTTTTCCTGTTCCAATGGTTTGTTAGACAATGGTCTATTTTTTATAATCCAGCTGGGTACATCATCAGGAAACATAGCCTAAGCATTACAATAAATCAATGATTATACCTTAAATATAGCCTTTTCTCTTAAGCTTCATATATTTTGCTATAACATAAAAAATGCATTATCTTAATAGCTCAGATGTAAAAATATGAAACTTTGTCTTGCCTAATTTAACATGGTTAGGATCCATCTCGATGGAGAGCAATCTATGTGCAGTTGAAGGTAGACTTCTTCCCCTTTAAGGTTCCAGAAGTGAACAGATGGATCTGTGAAAGTGCTCCTTTTATGTAGCTGAGTAGAAATCAGCTGATTGAAGGTGACAAGCCATATCCTTGTAGTCACCTTCTTGGGCCAGGCGGCCTACCTCAATGGACATGGCTTCCTTGGGACACCTGTATGGTCTTCAAATGCTATGGCTGGTTTTGGAGTTCCTTCTTGTGATGTTTAATATTTCCTATTTTTTAAATTGGTGTCAATGTTTGGTCATATTTTTTAAAAAAAAGAGCAAGAGGTTTCTGTTGATTTGCTACTTGGAAAAAAAAAGAACAAATTAAACAGATTAAAAAGTGTACAGCATTGCTTTAAATACAACTTGACTGTGAAAATGCAACTTCTGGCTACCCGGTTTCTGTGCTGAAAGGCCAGTTTTGCATCACAACGCAGAGAATTCAGGTAACCTTGATTCCTCTAAATTGTCCAACTGGGAACCTCCACCTCCATGGTTGCTTATGTGAAATTACAAACTGGGAAACTCATATTTTCTCTGGTCGAATAGCTCATGAGAGCAGCGCTATGGTCGTCCACTACTGTCAATGAGAGAGATATCTGGTCTCCACGCCCTTTCCTTAAAGGATTTCCCTGTGCTATTGATACTTGCCTCCTGAGGAGTCAGGGGAAATTGTTACAACCACAAAAACATAATTCTAATAACATGTCATACAAATTGTTATTTTAACTCATTTAAATGCTGTGTGTGCCCTACATTTGTTACCCAAATGATGTTCTAAATGGTTGTGGTGCTACTTGTGAGCAGTTTGCTTCTAAACCAGAATGCAAACCAATGGCCTCCATACTTCTCAATTCTTTCACTAAGAGCATAAAATATAAAGATTCACGTAATTTATTAGAAAGCGTATTTCTTTCACCTGAGGTTCTCTTTGTACTTTTAATTGTGTGATGGATGATGTTACTACACCTTTTTCTTGTGGATCCAGGCTGAATACATGTCTTTCATTGTAAAGTAAAGCTCTATCATGGTGGACAATTCTGAAAGCGTTCCTCACACCTCTGGAATGAACATTGAATATGAAAGACCAGAGATAGGACAAAAAGAGGATCTGAGAGAATTATCATATCACAAAATGTTGACAGGAGTTTGCTAGATGGTGTGAGTCTTTCTGTTTAGTCGACTATCAATCCATAAACGTGGGTGAAGAAACCAAATCCATCCAATCATGTTTTAAATTCAATTTTTCCAATATACAGTTGTAAGAAGATTCCTAGCTACAATGGCCACTCATAAAATTTTAGGCCAGTGCAGATTATTCAGTTAACTTAAGATAAAATCCTTTTATTCATTTTAACTTTTTTGTTATCTGTTATATTTTATTAAAAGTATTACTGAGATAAAATTAAGCAACACCAGTATGTGTGAACTGACAGAATCGCTGCACAAACACGTGCCGCCATCATCATAAAATGTCCTAAGGATAAAAGAGGACAATGAAACAAAAACCTTACATGGACATGGAAGAATATGCAAACACCACAAGATGTTGGGAGCTGAACCCGGATATAAGGAGATCTTATGTAGTCACATTAACTCATGCACGTTCTGAGCCCAGTCATGCTTTTTTTAATGTGCCTGTGTGCTTTTCTGCATAAATGGGAAAAAAATACCTTGCACCCAATTCCCTTCCAGGGTTTCCCCACATATCACATTGAGCCTTTTTAGTCTTTGCAGTTTTCAGGGTTCCAGAGGACCCATAATGTGGCTCTTGCCTACCCCATAGCCCCCGTAGCCACTTCTGCTCCCAGCCCAGTCCTCGGCTTTTACTTCCTCTAGAGAGTAAGTGTGGTCTGGCTGGGCCTTTGTGATGGGTGACTCTGAATCAGCAACCAGCTCTAGCCATGTGCTTATATGCATGCGGGATAGAGACTTATAAAACACAACTGGCTTATCTGACAGGTGACAAGAGTTGCACTGAATGGGGATATTGTGGTAACCCCAGGCAAGTCAGTGGAGGAGGTGGTCTGAGGGTGAAGTCAGAAAAATGAAGGGCGGCTTTACACTCACACGCCCACCCTTGGTGGCTGAAAAAGGAACAGGCATTTACAGCTTCCCACACCCAGGGTCTCAATTTACGTTACACCATTTAGCTGGCCTCATCACTTAATAAAACCAAAACGGACTTCAAATGCCCCACCAAATAACTCACGAAAGATATGTTTGATGAGCTCAATGGTTTCATAGGCAGTTTCACGACAGGAGTAACAATTTAAATAATTTGGGAAAGGTTGACACAGCGGGGTGTTGACCATGTTAATATGCAGAGCACACATGTGGAGCTGGATAGAAATGTAAGTAAAAAAAAGTGAGAAGTACAAGAGAGCTCAATGAAAACTCTACATACTGTGGATCATGTTAGTAGACAGTTTGGTAGTTTATAGATGAGGAGTTACAATTTGTTTTTACTTCAAAGCTGAAAAAGATTTTGTGATGTACAGATTTCAACTATAAATTGCAAAAATTAATACTTTATATATATATATTTACTGCTGAACAGGAACATAGAAGTCCCATCAATCTAATTATCCTGATTGAACAAAAATGGAGCGATCTCATCATTAAAAAGTCGCTCATCTTATGTTATCTTATCTCATCCCATACCTCGGTCGATGAAATCATCTCTGAGTCAAGGCCCCAAAGAAGAAACAACGTTTGTGTGGTCTTGCATTGGTGACTCCAAGCCCATTGCAATTGGATGGATGAGAGGTTCACTTTTTTTTTCTTGAGGCAATGGTAATATTGTGTGTGGGAACTGAGGGAAGGAATTTCAAGCAGATTTAGCATCAGTTTTTCATTTTTCCTTTTATTCATAAGGGGGTAAAAAAAAAAGATGACGCTGGGAAGATACCGGTAAAAAGTTAGTCCTCGTCCGACCTGGGGGCAACAATGGCTCAGTGTTGTTGTGGGCTGCATCCAGGACTTAGATATTCTTCCCATGTCAGTATAATCACTACTGGGAGGTAGCTCGATTAAGGATTACCATATCATTAATAGTATCCATGACTTTTGTTCAAAGGCTACTTGTGTAATGTTGCCTTGTGGATGAAGCAGTCCTAATCCTCTGAGCTGCAGCTGTAGAGAGGGGGATTCCTCCGAGCCGCCCACACTGACTTCCCTGTCCCTCCTGATCACTTCTCAAAAAAACAGACAGAAACAACAGTCAACTGAAAGCCAGAAAAAAAGAAACATCCATTCTACATTTCCACATTCATCCCCAAGCTTCAATCCCTGCCAATGTCTTCCATTCATCCCCCTTCGAACATCCAGATCACCACTCAGATGGTGGGCCAGCTTAAAGGCGAACAATACAGTTTTAAATGTAAAAATGTGCATGTGAAGTAAAGAAAAAAGAAAAAGTATTTTAGGCTGCAAGGATGTCTGCTCTTCTAATGTAAAGCAAGCTATATTAAGTATTCTTGTTGCATCCTCCTCATGCATACATAATATTTATTGCTTAGGATTTCTCATCAACACAATAAAACAAATTATAATCTTCAACAAACTAGTCTTGTAATAATAATAAGTCTTGTACTTTACTGTGCACAAAACATTTTTTCAGATTTTGCTGCTTATATAACCTTAGGTAGTGGAGTTACCTCAACCTGAATTATGAATACGAGAGAAAAGTCTTTTTTGGCAAATGACAAATGTGATGTTCCTTCTCTTCTTTAAAACCTAATAACAGAAAACATTGTGAAATATTGCACTAACAGAGAATAAATGTTTATCTTTTTGTGTTGGTGTAAGTCAAACATTCAGAATGTGAGGCTATCTACAATTTGTACTATTTTATTGAAATGAAGGACCCCTAAAACAAGCTGGTAATGTGTGACAAGGATCTGAGCAACCAGTCACTCCAAATATCTATTATTACTTTAATATGTTACTTTAATCACCCAAATGTATTACATTCTGGATAGTTAAATACACACATGCACATGGGCACTGAAACACCCTTAGAAAAAGACCAGGCAAAGTCAACGGCTCAATTAAAAATAGTGGACATTAAATATTTCCTCACTAACTTGTCATGATGGATTCTATTTTGGCCTTCCACTTACAGTTTTAATTTCTGCTATACTTAAGTAGGCAGTTTCTCAACTTGAATGAATTTTATATTCAGCTTACTGTATAGATTGTAAAAATATTTAGTTTTATTAATGTTGAGATTCAAGAATGTGTTGGATTTTTCTTTTTGAGTACTCAGATGACCAACTCATTAAAGTTTTCACTTATTGCAGAGTAGCTAAAGATGATGGTCAGTCCACTAAGTGGATACAACAGCCAAGTTGTAAAAAAAAAATCTTCAATGAAGAAAGATAAAGTTCTCAAGCTCCCCATTTATAGTGACACTTTCAGACTGTAAAGAAAATAGTGCAGAAATTCTGGCAGGGATTACATACCAATTCTCTGGACCTTTGAGACAGTAATACTAGCCACTGCACCACCATACCACCCTAGTTTCATTTCTTGCTCTTTATTAATTGAATTCTGTGAAACCAATTAGGTGTGTTTTATTTTCCAGTCTGCAAACTAAAAAAATTGCCTGTTTTCTTACCTTAAGACTGGAAAAAAATGCCTTGCTTCCAGTCTCTATGGCACACTGCTGTTTTACCTAATGTAACTGCAATTGTGAGAGCAAATGTGGTGTGGACAAATTTGTTGGTAGCCCTCCATGATAAAGAAGAGCCCACAATTGTCTCTGAAATAACTTGAAAATGACAAAAGAAACTGACACCCATCATTGTTTTTTTTCTGTATTTATGAAAAATTAGACTTTGCTTTGATTCAACTGAATATTTAAGATAATAACACAACTGAAAATGGCATGGACAAACATGATGGGACCCTTAACCTAATATTTTGTTGTACAGCTGATTCCTGTACTTCTCTCCTCTAGCAATTCCTCTAGTTCTCCCCTCTAGTGATTCACCTAGCTCTCAATGATATTTCTGCACCTGTCAACAGGTAGTTTGGCCCACTCTTCCTGAGCAGACTGCTCCAGCTGTGCCAGGTGCCTTCTCCAGACTGCATGTTTCATTTCTTTCCATAGATATTCGATAGGGGCTTCATAGAAGGCCACTTCAGAATAGTCCAATGTTTTGCTCTTACCTATTCTTGTGTGCTTTTAGCAGTGTGTTTTGGATCCATGACCTTCGACTGAGACAGAACTTTCTGACACTTGACAGTACTTGTCGCTCTAGAATGTCTTGCTAGTCTTGAGATTTCTTTGTTCCCTATATAGACTCAAGGCACCTTGCGCCAGATGTGGCAAAGCAGCCCAAAAACATAACCAAGCCTCCTCCTCCATGTTTCACAGTAGATATGGTGTTCTTTTCTTTGAAAGTTTCATTTTCTCATCTGCGGACATAGAACTGATATGACTTGCCAAAAAGCTCCAGTTTTGTCCCTCTACCAGAAGCATTGTGGCTTGTCAATATGCATTTTAGCAAATTACAGTATGGATTTTTTTATATTCTTCTTTCAATCTTCCATTGAGCCCATTGTCACTCAAAAAGCTATGGATGATGTGATCAGACTCTGACGGACCTTGACCTTTGAGCTCAGGTTGTATCTCACTGGAAGTTATCCTTGGCTTTTTGTCTGCCATTCTCACTAATCTTTTGCCCATTCTGGGGTCGATTTCCCTCTTATGGCCACGGCCAGGGAGGTTTTCAGGCCCATAGACCTTAAACTTCTTAATAATATTTGCAACTGTTGACACAGGAATATCAAGCACAGTGACTACTTTTCTCCATTTACAGTAAATGGGCTGAACGACTGATTGGAGATATGTGTGATACTAATTAAAGAAAAATATCTGGTTTGAAAAATCAGTCTGATCCAATTATTTATGATCTTTCCTAGGAGTATCAACAAATGTGTCCAGGCCATTTTAGAATATCTTTGTAGAATAAGCAATACTGTATCTCTTTTCACACTTGCTTTGGCATATAGGTATACATGGGATAATTAATTTTCATTTAATCACTTTCAGGAGGCAAACAGCACTTTTTCAGTGCACTGTAAGGCTACCAACAAATTTGTCCACTTCTACCCTCTATGTCCCTATTAACTGAGCCTGTAGTGATGTCTGGAGTCACTGCCATACTGTCAATATGCTTCTTCTGCCCATTTGAAAATACCCTAGAGGTACCAGAAGCCTTGTTGTTATAAGGATGAAAGGATTTAATCTTCTTGTTGGATTAAGCAGCACCAAGTTAGATAAAGTTGAAGAATGTCCAAGAAAAGATGGGTGGACAATTGGCTGAGTTCACAAAAACTTTGACTCTCTCTGTTATAATTTGCTGTGGAACCAAAATAAATTTGGCTGAAACGAAGGAGCAGTTTTATAAGTTGGTGAGTTTAGAAATAGACAGTAGACAACCTTGTTATACCTCCACCACCTCATCCACTATTCACTTTTAGTCCCCATTAGGACAATTTGAATTTTTATACTCTTTATAAGGTGTGCATGGATCATAACAGTTAAGAGGAAGAAATGGAAATAATATGATTTCTAATTTTGGATAACTGAACTTAAAGTGGATTATCATATGCTCATTGGCTACTAAGTTTGCTTCAGAAACCTTTTGCTCTGGCAAATGAAGAAAATGGCTGACAACAGGAAAAGAAAGGAAAAAGGAATGGGAAACAAAAATGAAATATTCAAATATCATTTATTTTATGATCTCTGATTTTCAAACACTTATTGTGCAAACTCTTCTAGAGTTTCTGGCTAATTATATATTGATTATAAGGTTGTTTTTGCACAGAGATTCCAGATCTGTGGTATGTTTTTGTGTTTTTTCGCACAAAAAGTTTGAACTTTATTCACATTTTACTATGATGACTTTTTTTTTTTTAATTTTGTTATTTTTATTGTAATCATTCCATACAAATCGATCAATTTTTACAAAAAATAGGATTGAAAACAAGTCGACCCCCACCCCTGAAAGAGAGAGCATGGCCAACGGGGTAAATCTTAAGGCTTTTAAACATACCTAAATTGATGAGTTTAATAGTCCAATAGAGATGAATGGAGAAGAAAAAGAAATGTGGAGATAATTGCTTCCACAGTGCTTTAAGAGCTTATTCTAAAATATTATTGATTAGATCAAGGGTGCCCAATGCGTCGATTGTGATTAACCAGTAGATCGGAAAGGGAGTGCAAGTAAATCGCGTTGCATTCAAAAATTTTTTTTTAAATGTTAGTCTATCATATATCCTCCCTATTTCATTTGCCACTTGATTGACATACAGGGTGGTCAGTCTGAGATCTCTTTTCTTCTAACACACTGGTCATCTCGCACGCACAATCAAATGTGCGAGCTACTGCAAAACTCCAGCTATCTAAGTGATCTAGTTAGTCTTCCAATTTATATCGACTAAAGAAGGGATTTAAAAAAAAATTGTTGTTTATGGGCTGGATGTGGAATTGGAAAAGGATTTTTTTCTCTCACAATGTCACAATGTGACAAAGTGTGTTTGTCTGATCTGTCAATCTATCATTGTTATTTCAAAGAAGGAAAATGTGGAAAGGCACTTTCGAACTGTTCATAAAAACTACGAAACTGACTTCCTTCCGAAAAACGATCTGAGAAAGAGAAAGGAGAGGGAACTAAAATCGCAGTTAATCGGACAGCTGTCATTTTTCACTGGGCTGAATTCAAAAGCAAAGGCAGACACACCGAAACATTGTTCCGGGTGAGTCACTCGATCATTAAGCATAAGAAGTCCTTCCAAGATGGAGAGATGATAAAATATGCCTTTGTTGAGGCAGATGGCTAGGGAAAAATTCCTGCTGAGATTTCAAGACCCTTGGCCGGAGAAAAAGGAGTTTCTCCTTGTCATTAAACATACAGAATACAAGCAACTTAATAACAATCAATGGCTGCTAGACTTGGCATTTTTTTCCGATCTGAGCTTAATTTACAGCTGCAAGGAAAACTTGACAGCATACGCTACAGAGCAGATTGAAAATTGTCTGTCAGACTTTATCTAATGGAAAAAAAGTAACGATTCGAGTGTTGCCCAATGTAGCGGAGTAAGAGTAGTGTTTCTTCTTCACAAATGTAGTCAAGTAAAAGTAAAACTACTCTTAGAAGTAAATTTTTTTTAAAAAGTTACTCAAGTAAATGTAACGGAGTAAATGTAACTCGTTACTACCCACCTCTGATACTCAGTATATATATATATATATATATATAATTTTTAATGTAGGTAGATCATTATGACCTGGTCATTTTAAAAGTAGCTCGCAAGCTGAAAAAGTGTGGGCACCCCTGGATTAGATTCTGCCAGGTTTTGAAAAAATTCTGTACAGTTCCTCTAACTGAATATTTGATTTTTTCCAATTTCAAATAGTATAAAACATCGGTTTACCACTGACTTAAAAGAGGAGAGTTAGGATTCTTCCAGTTTAGCAAAATAAGTCTGCGTGCCAAAAGTGAAGTGAATGCAATCACAGTTTGTTTGTCCTTCTCCACTTTAAACCTATCTGGAAGAACGCCAAACACAGCTGTTAATGGGTTAGGAGGGATTGTGAGACCAAGGCGGTCTGAAAGGTAATTAAAAATTTTGGTCCAGAATGATGTTAATTTGGTGCAGGACCAAAACATGTGACCCAGTAAGGCTGGGACTTGATTGCAGCGCTCACAGGTTGGATCTTGCCCTAGAAACATTTTGGACAGTTTTAAGCGAGACAGATGATGACATTTTGTGTTTTCTTTTGGGTGCCACCATTTTGTGAATCCCATTGCCATGATGTGTCCTGGGGGGTTATGACCTCGACCTCATTAGGTCAAAAATTTAAATGTTAGCTCCAGCAGCCATGTTTTACTACAGTTTCATGGATAAGCCTTGAATCATTGTGTAAAAGACTATTTTTGATTTTCCCCAGTTACTGAATTCTTATCTTGCCTTTTTGACTTTGAAATTTTGATTGCATTTTGTTATTGACAAAAGAATTTTTTTTGCCTTCACAGTTTCTGATCTCTTGACCTCAGTTCTGATTATTTTTATTACTTTCCAAGTAATTTCTCTTCTGACCTCATTTTGCTTCTTAACTTTGCATTTCTCCTGGTCCTTACATAAAAGGCACATGTAATCCATCTATCAAAAATATGTCTTTCAGTGATGCATCAAAAGTAAAGAGACAAATCCACTCCAAAAATGATGTATTTTTATTAAAGCAAAGACTAAAGTGGTTACAGCCCACAATACTGAGCCGAGATACTGTAGACAGAGTATCTATTCTGAGTGTCAGTGATAATGTGCTATACTGTTATACCTATGCCACTTTAGATGGCATAGATCATGCTACATTACTTGATTTTCAGTCACAGACTTCATTTACATAATCTTAGCGAGTCACAGGCAGTTGTGGCATGCTTCCATGACCCCAATCATGTAATCTGATATACCCAGAGATTTAGTCCAACCAGTCCACAACTCGGCCTCACATAATCAAACTGTTTATTGTAGAGGCAGGCTTATATGCATTTGAGAACTGACAACCAATGAGCACTCACCAAGAAGTATAATGCATATAATGCAGCTACAAAGAATGCGGAAAGTGGGTGTTTTGGACCTGACAAACAGAAGAAGGGGCCTGAATTGCATCAAAAGCTTGCATATATTAAATTCTTTTTAGTTAGCCAATAAAAGGTGTCATTTTGCTCAACTTATCACAACTAATTTAATGAAACATAAATAGACAGAAATGGTAAAAACAGTTTAAGACGACGGCTTTCATTAAAGTTTGTGGTGTATGTCACCATTTTGGATTGACATCATAATTTGAAGTCTGACAACTTGAACTTGACAGAGTTTTCCAATCGGAAATCCGACATAAGGGGGTGATCCAGTGAAAATTTAGACCAAGAACTTGGAAATTCCAATTTCCCACTTCAAATGGAAGGCAGCATAATTCCCAATAATGTGATACCTAAAATGAGAAAGTTACCAGAAAAGAGAAATCAGAAATCTGAAATAAATTTAAAATCTTTAATTATCAAAATCTAAAATTACAAACACTAAATGAAGGAAAAATCACGTTATTAAAAGACAAGCCAAAGTTGTAGCCAGAAAACTAACAAAACAATAATAATTTGCAGAAATGCTGAAGGACCTACTCAGAGTTAGAAGGGGTCAAAAGCAATGTCTCAGAAAAGAGCTGAGGATTTAAGGGTTTATTTTTATTTTCCTCAGGCAACTGCAGCTTAATTATCTGCAATACCTGAGAGCCATAAATCAAATGGGGGTGCAGACTAGATAGGAGAATATTAACATGGATGAGGAAATGGGTGGAGATAGGGACAGGGACCAAACAAGAACGTAACCTTGATGATGATGTCATGTTTCACACACTTGAAAGTAGTGCTAATCATCTCTCGACTGAGATGTTTTGCCTTTGTCTCCTGTGAGATACAGCTGGAACTGCAGGATAAAACTAACTCATCAGGAATGAGAAGATCAAATAAAGGATGAGAATATTCAAATAAAAAGACAGGCAGCTGTAGAACAAACAGAATTCCAGTCAGGCAAAACAAATCAGTAATTTGCTCAAAAACAGAAAGTAAGGTGTGGTTAATTGTGGGTGGAAAAAAGTTTAAAAAATAAATGCAGGCAGACAGAAAGCCAGAATAAAAGAAAACACAAACCACATATTATGATCTTAGATACAACATAAACATTCAGTCTTAGGAAACAACAGGATAAACTTGCAGTTACAAACCATCTGCCAGAAAAGAGCTTTCTTGAATGCAAGTATACACCGGTGAGTAAATAACAACAGGAGGGAGACGTGAGTGAGACAATGGTGGGTCATGAGATACAGCAGCCATGCCCCCTGCAGTTTTTGTTTCAGACTTCATTAAATATGTGGGTCTCAGAAAGACAGGCGGCCTCTGTTCTGGTAAGAATGATTCCTCAACTCACCTTTTAGCGAAGATAAAAAAGTTGAAGAATTCTTGGTAAATTTCTGCTCTATTATTTAACATAAGAAAGCATTGGTACAGATCAGTTACTTGTCTCCAAAATCTTGGTTCTGCAAGTCAGTAGCATCCACTATGAATAAATTGTTCTAGATCAAATGTGTGAAAATGTTCCAGATCAAATGCATCGTTAATTTGCGTTTCTGTAGCAGTCTGTTAAAAAGAGTGGAATGAGATGGTGGCCATTCCTGCTATATGTATTATAGAAGTTTATGTAATTGGCACTTCTGTTCATGTGAGTGTCTGCTGAAGCTGCGGACAGGGGTTGCCATATTTCCTCCACTTATTCTGTTTTAATATTACAATGGTGATGATGTGAATGTCATAGCCCAAAGATGTTGTCAACCTTCAACATACAGAGGATTCTGAAACTCCAGGAGTCTGGTCAGTAACCTCACTGATGGACATGAATTGGAAGTGGGAGTGGGAGGAGTACTTGAACAATGTAAAAGATGCAAGTTGGCCATTATATCAACCTCCATCACCTCCTCCTATCATCCAAACCTGTTCAACAACCCAAGGAGGCAAGAGCCAGACCCAATGCTGACTCAGTTCAGAAGGGGTAATGATCAATCAATCAATCAATCAATCAACATTTATTTATATAGCACATTTTCATACAAAAAAATGTAGCTCAAAGTGCTTTACAAAATGAAAAATAGAAAAATAGAAGACACAGTATAAAATAAACATAAGTCAACATTAATTAACATAGAATAAGTAAGGTCCGATGGCCAGGGTGGACAGAAAAAAAAAAAAAAAACTCCAAGAGCTGGAGAAAAAAAATAAAATCTGTAGGGATTCCAGACCAAGAGACCGCCCAGTCCCCTCTGGGCAAATGATTATGATTATCAGAAACTAGTAGCACAATATTCTCCATCCATCCATGAATCCATTTTCTTTAATAATTTGATTAAAGAAGAATACTTGAAAAGGTCTTTATATGTTTTGCACTTTAGTTAAGATTTAATTTTGAGAGAAGACAGTCAGGACAAAACAGAGTTTAAAAAGTTAAAAAGGTATTGAATGACAAAGGCAAAATGTCCTTGTAGTCAGGGACAAAATGAGTTGACACCAAAAAGCAAAAACCTGAAAAAGAACTTGCCAGAGAAATTAATTTGCTTATGTTTTTAAAAAAAGTTCTTTCATTAATTAAAAAAAAAGTGTGGACAAGCAGCTCACTTTTATATAAAATTGTCGCTGTGACAGAGATGCAGGTATTCACATGTTGTCCATGTCTCTCGTGATGCATGGCACCTTAGCAAACAATTCTAAAAATCTAAGATGCTTGATGTAAACACATACTGGTAAATAAATAAATAAGACACAAAAAATAAAAACAGCACAATAAGATTTATGACATGACCATGAAATCTACCCACCCACTTGTGTACTTGTGGATATCTACTATAAAATGGATGGATGTCTATTAGTTGTTTATAAGAGTTAAATATAAAGCAGTATATTTTGCTCACCTTCAAAATGGATTAAGCAAGCTAGAAATGTATAGATGAACACTTTATTCCATGTAGTTTACATTCTCAGATCAGTTATCCATAACCTTGGTGAAATGGAGGCTATTCGTGCAATATCAAGCAGTAAGAGGGAACCAAGCAAGAACTGGAAACTAGTTGTATCACAGGAAAGGCACACGGGGCTCAAGCTAGAATGGGTATATAACTTAACATATGTCTTTGGGAGAAAAGGTAAAATACTCAGAGAAAAACCCATGCAGGCACAGAAGAAATGTGTGAACTCCACTCGGACAATAACCCGAAATGAAACATTAGCCCAGACCTAAAGTCTTTGAGGCAGCAGAGCTAGCCATTGCTGGCATCAATTTCATTTAAGCCCACTCTAATTTACATGCATTTTATCATTCAATGGTTTAATCTGAACAAACTTTAGCTAAATTACAGAATGGTATACAGTATTTCACCAACTTAAAGTATTGGTGTTCGGATCTGCCATATACTATTAATTGGGCCAATATATTGTGTTTAACAGAATTTTAATTGGTTCATAAATGATCAACTAAACCTTAATGATTTCCTTGAATATGTGGTTCTGTGTTTGGAAACTTTGACGCTTCTGCCTACAGTATCATTTCCCTCTGCCGTTTCCTAATGCATACACAGCTCGTGTTTAAAATGTAAAACCTGAACCTGAAGTGATCTTTTTTATCATCCATTTGCTTCTGAGTTCTTGGTACACAAGCAGTGCACACATTCTCGCTGTCTTACTTGCATGTACAAACAGAGATGAGGGCAAAAAGGATACATTTTAACAAGCAGGTCTAAAGCCAAAAAGGATTATGGAAAACCAACCGACTTTTTAAAAGGACAATTGTTCTGATCTTTCCTCCTTGGAGAAAAAGAAGCAATTGTCTCCCAATTCCTCCCTTCACTCGCTAAACCGTCTTACCCAACTTTAAAAAGGATTTGTCCCTCGTCCTCTTTGTCTGAGGTACTTCTTTGTTTCCTCCTCCCTAGCATTGTCTTTTTCATCAGCAGCTATATTTCCTTGCATTCTGGACTGCAGAATTTTTGTTAGATTTTTTTGCAGTATTTCTTTGTAATGTAGTGTTTAATTAATCTGTTACATATATGGTCAAGAATTTCCCACTCTCATGCATCAATTTCAGACTTTTAATTTCTTTCCTGTTTTAAGGAACAGCAAGCTATCATTTACTGTACCTGTTAATCCAGTACGGGATCATTTGGGAGGTCAATTCACAAACACCATTTTCTTAAACAGGGTCACACTAGAGTCACTGATAG
Organism: Polypterus bichir lapradei; assembly: GCA_026402145.1. Classification (NCBI taxonomy): domain Eukaryota; kingdom Metazoa; phylum Chordata; class Cladistia; order Polypteriformes; family Polypteridae; genus Polypterus; species Polypterus bichir. The sequence goes on along the minus strand of JANRMT010062821.1, from coordinate 14,604,519 downwards.
TGCGACTTACCACAGATATTTGACTGAGGGATAAAGCTTTATTTAAGGATGTCATTTACAGGATTAAGCAATATAGTATTTATTATCTTTAAAGCAGCTAGAAATTAACTTTAAAGCTGTTAAAACAGTTTATTCCAACCATCCATTTTCTGATCATACCTTTTTCATCACAGGAGTTTTAGAAGACTCGCATAGGGTACAAGACAAACTGTACCACTGCTCGGGATTCTAGTCCATCAACATATACCAGGCCAGTTTTAAGATGCCATTTAGTCTGATTTGAAGGCCGGTGATGATACTGGGTGAATGTGGAAATCCACACAGGCAGTGATTAAAAAGTGAAAGCCATACTGAAATAAACTAGACGTAAATATGTAGCTGCAGCTCTGGGTTTCTCAGCATGTAGGTTTTTTATTAGAAGGTGCAAAGAAGGTACAGTGGTGCTTGAAAGTTTGTGAACCCTTTAGAATTTTCTATATGTCTGCATAAATATGACCTAAAACATCATCAGATTTTCACTCAAGTCCTAAAAGTAGTTAAAGAGAAACCAGTTAAACAAATGAGACAAAAATATTATACTTGGTCATTTATTCATTGAGGAAAATGATTGAATATTACATATTTGTGAGTGGCAAAAGTATGTGAACCTCTAGGATTAGCAGTTAGTTTGAAGGTGAAATTAGAGTCAGGTGTTCTCAATCAATGGGATGACAATCAGGTGTGAGTGGGCACCCTGTGTTATTTAAAGAACAGGGATCTATCAAAGTCTGCTCTTCACAACACATGTTTATGGAAGTGTATCATGGCATGAACAAAGGCGATTTCTGAGGACCTCAGAAAAAGAGTTGTTGATGCTTATCATCAAGCTGGAAAAGGTTACAAAACCATCTCTAAAGAGTTTGGACTCCACCAATCCACAGTCAGACAGAATGTGCACAAATGGAGGAAATTCAAGACCATTGTTACCCTCCCCAGGAGTGGTCGACCAACAAAGATCACTCCAAGAGCAAGGCGTGTAATAGTCGGCGAGGTCACAAAGGACCCCAGGGTAACTTCTAAGCAACTGAAGGCCTCTCTCACATTGGCTAATGTTCATGTTCATGAGTCCACCATCAGGAGAACACTGAACAACAATGGTGTGCATGGCAGGGTTGCAAGGAGAAAGCCACTACTCTCCAAAAAAACATTGCTGCTCGTCTGCAGTTTGCTAAAGATCATGTGGACAAACCAGTAGGCTATTGGAAGAATGTTTTGTGGACAGATGAGACCAAAATAGAACTTTTTGGTTTAAATGAAAAGCGTTATGTTTGGAGAAATGAAAACACTGCATTCCAGCATAAGAACCTTATCCCATCTGTGAAACATGGTGGTGGTAGTATCATGGTTTGGGCCTGTTTTGCTGCATCTGGGCCAGGACGGCTTGCCTTCATTGATGGAACAATGAATTCTGAATTATATCAGAGAATTGTAAAGGAAAATGTCCATGAAGTGAATCTCAAGAGAAGGTGGGTCATGCAGCAAGACAACGACCCTAAGCACACAAGTCGTTCTACGAAAGAATGGTTAAAAAAGAATAAAGTTAATGTTTTGGAATGGCAAAGTCAAACTCCCGACCTTAATCCAATCGAAATGTTGTGGAAGGACCTGAAGCGAGCAGTTAATGTGAGGAAACCCACCAACGTCCCAGACTTGAAGCTGTTCTGTACGGAGGAATGGGCTAAAATTCCTCCAAGCCAGTGTGCAAGAATGATCAAAAGTTACCGTAAACATTTAGTTGCAGTTATTGCTGCAAAGGGGGGGTCACGCCAAATACTGAAAGCAAAGGTTCACATACTTTTGCCACTCACAAATATGTAATATTCAATAATTTTCCTTAATAAATAAATGACCAAGTATAATATTTTTGTCTCATTTATTTAACTGGTTTATCTTTATCTACTTTTAGGACTTGAGTGAAAATCTGATGATGTTTTAGGTCATATTTATGCAGAAATACAGAAAATTCTAAAGGGTTCACAAACTTTAAAGCACCACTGTATACATATGTCTCCCTAGGAAAAAAAATACCACATGGGTTTAACAACAGCAACTCAAGTCCATTTCTTTTTTCCCCACAGGTTAAATCACTCCATATAGCCATGTTAGTCTTGCCTCTGTAAATATTGTTTTTTATGTTTCATATGAACACACTCGGACAGACTCAGAGACAGACAAGGAATTGAGGAAGCATTCCTCATTTTAGTTATTTTCTATTGGTGAAAATGAAGTAGTTAATCCATTTAAGCGATCAGACTTTACTTGTTGGCAGTTACCTTTTCAAATAATGTCTATCTTGAAGAACAGTCTGGTCCTGTTGATCCTCCTCTTCATTTGGCTATTCTCTTTCTTTATGTCTGTTTTAATCCTATTAATCTTGTTTGAGTCACTCATAAAATATTGGGTGACCCCTTTTGAAAGAAACAGACCAGGTATAGTTAGTATGTTTTATAAACCTTTGGGAGAAAACTAACATAGCATTAGCACCTTCATTTGATGACACCACCATATACACCTGTTGATGTTCTAACAGCACTTGTCCTGTTTTGGGCTTCTATCATAGAACAGGGCACAAGTTGGGAAACAGCCCAGAGCAGGATGGCAGTCCATTGCAGCTCACTTGTGACATACTTTATATCTATTGTAATTACTGACCCAGCCAACAAGGGATATTGGAAATTTAAATGACTTACAAAATAATGACAGCTAAACTAGTATTTGTGTCTAGGTCACATTGCCAGAGGGGAAATTGTGCAGTTAGTTGTTATTGTAGGCTTCGTGACTGTTTGAATGCATCAGGACAATTACCGAAATATAGAAATTACTAACACACTATCTGCTTCCCTGTTATTGAGAAACCTTTTGTTGTTCACCTATTTAATCTATTTTATACTAACAAAAGCTGAATTCTCCAAACCGAACAAAAAGTTTTGTATAATACTTTGAGAGGTGAATAATCGTAAACTGCTTAGTCTGTGTATTCTTTTCATTTTTACTGAGGTTTCTGGAGCTGTTTGACAATGTTAATTCCCATATCTCAGAGAGCAGGAAGTGTTCTGCAATGGCCAACAGTGAGAATGAATGCTGTCTTTATCATACAAAATTGAAGACTTTACAGTGTAACTGAGATTTCCCATTTAGGAATGTCTGCCTGCCCTGTTTCACATTCTGTGCTGCACCCCCTAGCCTTAAGACCTGAGAGGAAGAATCAAGAGGAGCTGGAAAAAGTGGTAGTCATCAGGTTCCAGAAAGAACAGGGTTTCCTCCCATTTAACTATACAGGTTCACCTGTTGACTTCAGTTTATGCCGTCAAAAATGTCCAAATGGAAAATTATAGTTTTTTTTATATTTTATGTATGAGAACTCTACACAACATTAACTACCTTGGTTTCAACCTTAAGTAAGATCCATACACAGAAGGAAATCATAAAGATCTTTAAAGATCTTAAGTGAAACATTTAATATTGGATAAGTTCAGTATTTTTCAAATCAAACTTGTTTCTTCACAATCATTGTATATATTAATTTGCCACATAAAATTCTGTTCTAAAGTAATAATAATAAATTTTTAAAATTCTTTGCCTGTGCTTGCAGCTTACAGTGGGACTAATGGATACATGGTTCCATAGGTGAATGAAAAGCCTTAAAACTTACTAAATAAGTCAATTTTTCAAACCAAAAATGTTATGAAGCATTGATCCGTGTTTTGAGGTTACACACATATTGTAAAGCAGCATATATATGTCATTTTAAAAAGGAAAAAAAGCAAAACATTGATGTGACATTCAGCCTGTCATCTTCTTCCACAGTATCCAAGTGCGGCTATTGACACTACAAATCAATGGCCAGGTGTGCCTAAGTCCGCTTACCCAGAGTCAGGGGTGACCCTTATACTATTCTTTCCCCTGGCTCCTTGCCGGTGGCTATGCATCAGGAAGACAATCTCCATCAGCATTTTTCTACTAAACTTGCAAACTGTACTAGTAATTAGTCATGCAAGGTACAGCTAATACAGCCTCCAAACAAGGTGATAGTCTGCAGGCTCAACAAGTTGTGCGTCTATGGCCTGTGCCTTTTTATGGTCTGTGTAGCTCCTTTTATGCCAGTTTTAGCAGGCAGCGCAGAGGTGTCATTCCTGCCTTACAGCGCCAGGGTCTGCATGAGTTCTGCATATTCTAACCATGTATTTATGGATTGATTGTTATTTGTTCAAATAAAATGCCCTGACGCTCAATGTGAATCTCATTGTGGGTTATGTAAAATAACAACATAGAATATAATAGGTGAAAAGTAAGCACCATTTAGGAAAAAAATAACCATATGATGTGAGCACACATCTGCCTGTTATTACAAGCCATGGCAGAACAAACCTTTTGAAAAAGTAGAATTACAGAAATGAAGTTGGATAATAAGCAGAATGTAGCACGGCACCTGGGGCCTTGTCGGGTTGTCATAATTCCACCAAAACAGAGGCTGTGAGCAGACAAGTGAACAGGAAATGTATTCTTAACTCAAGCAAAATAGTTTTAAAAACTGTGGTAAAATGACTATTTCTAGTTTTCTTTCATTATCATAAGAATCCATTATAAACATGAAAGATATACTTTCTTCAATCAAAACCTTTGTTGCTTCAAAGTGGACATATGTGGTAAGTTTTAAGTTTATTACATTTACTGATGTGTTTATTTATCCCATTGTAAGCTGCATATTAAAAAATGCCACCCTTTTGAGCACAATTTTATGTAGCAAATTAATATATACTATGATTGTGACCAAATAACTGACTTTAAAAATACCAGTCTTATCCTTTAAGCTCCTTAAAATACTTATGAACTTATACAGATCCTGCTCCTTTTAGAGGTAACCTTCAGGCAGCCATCAGGAAGAAAAAACGTTTATTACATATTATTACAAAACATAATAAATAAATTAACAAATTAATAAATGAAAACAGCCAAGTATTTTTCTTTGTCTCAGTTTAACCGCACAATGATCAAATAAAAAAAAGATAAGGAGTGGGCAGAATGAATAAGGTCATCCAAAACAATCGTACAATTTAATCATGAAAAAAACTACTGGATATCCTCAGCACATTTTGGTGAATCATGCAATTGCCATATTTTCTTTGCACCAGAATGTCGCTCCAAGTTCTACTTTCTTTTACTAATCCACCCATCCATTCTTCCAAGCTGAACCTCATTTAAGGTCTAGTTCCAAGTTGGCACCCCACTCTAATTACACTTTAGTGAAGAAGAATATATTCAATCTTATTTCTTGAGACTAGGGGTCAAGGGCTATCCTAAACACATGCTTTTCACTATGCAGCTGTAGCTCTAGCTAGCAAACAACAGTTAAACACCCGCTGTTTAAAAGGGCAGGCAGACTTCCATTTTGTAAATGTACTGCTGCAGTAGCCTAAGAAACAGGCTGACAGCTCTCCAACCAGTCATTGCTTTACCAGCACCCCACTACAGATTTAAAGAACTTGTGAAACATACTGTATTGGAGATCACTCCTCAGCAGTTTTCAGAAAACACTATTTAATGCAAGAGATCAAGTGTTGTTTCCTCATTTTAAATTTACATTTTTCTTCTCCACCATCCATTTTTCTGTTATTCTGACTGTCTCTTGCCATTGAAGCTATTTTTATTATAGGCACTTAAATTACATGTAAAGATTTTCAGCTTATGTGAAAAAACACACAAAAATCATGATAGACTTCAGTCTAATGAACAATGTATTTCTTAATGGGCAGATTGTGCTTGCCAAGTCCTAAAATGGGATACATTAGGCACATGTCACACATTCAGGCATAATTATATATCACTAATCACTATAATAACATTTCCCCTTGGCTTGGGAGGGCATATGTACAAACATCATAGATACGATTCCATACAATAATCTACATAAAATGAATATTTCCTCTCTCTCTGTAGCATATTCTTTGCAGAAAAGGCACATACAAAACAAAAGTCCTCACTTCTGAAGTAATTAGTAGTGATGAGTGAGTCTTTTCCTTGAGTTTGGGGAAATCACAGAAATGTTCAGGAACTTTGCAGAACTTGACAAAATACATTGAAATTAATGAGAAAGGAGGAACTGAACTAGTTTTGAGTGGATTATAATGGTGCAATGGTCTTTTAAGTGTCTCTGAGGGCTACCGAAATATTTGCCAACTATGCGGGGCCACACATGTGTATCTGAGGATTGCCCTCCTGGCTCATCATCGGTAAGCAATACTACCCAAGAACTAGAAGGGGCACTGCCGCTAATGGTATTGTCTCTTTCTGTTCCTACAGTGCCCAATGAGGGCAACTGACCCTGCCCCTTCCGGTCAGAGGACTATGCAGTGTATTTGAGATGCTCACAAAAGCTGAAACAAAATGTTTGTCTAACCTGCACGGCATATTTCCAGAAAAATATTTGGTGAACAAGGTCACCAAGGAACACGACATATTCAGTGCAAATAACGCTTTGAGAAATTTCACTGATCAACACTAGTAATTACTATTATATTGTTATCTTGTCAGCCTCCATCCTTGTTCTCTCACTGCTTTAATTCCTCCATTTGAGGCTTCACCCTATTCCCACAGTCATTGTTTCTTCCCTTTACTGATAAAGATCATAGACTTCTCTAAAAAAATTAATTTCCTCCTTCCTTCTGTATCTCAAAGACTTGGGTCAGTTCTAAATTGGCTCAGTGTGCAAATTGTCTGAGTGTTCACTGTAAAGGAACAGCACTCCATCCAGGTTTGGTTTCTGTGGAGTAGGACAGCATCCTACAAACATGTAAAGAAATAAGAGCTGAGAAAACGGCTGGAATGGTTAGATATGTGTATATGGTCAAGCATCTAAATGAAATATGCCAAATGAAATACCAATATTTATTACCTGTATAGGCCTCCGCCTTCAGGTATCTTATATTATATCAAAGTTAAGTTTTATAAATCCATCAATCATTTGTTTTTCATATGTATTCTAGCTTATGTTAGAGTCATATCCAATTCTAACAGTTAGCAGGCAGAAACCAATCCTGCATCAGTCCACTACAGGTTCCATTTTGTGCACCCACCAAGTTCTGTCTATCCTGCTCATTGTCAAACTTGCCTAATTCAGTTTAGAGCTAACACATAAGGCAATCTAAAATTAACTGAGATGTGCACTATTGTACGGATTGACCTAAAATTATATTTTTTATAAATGCCTATTAATGCATTTTGAGAGTCCAACAAGGACAAGTACATTAAAATAACTAAATCAATTTCCAATGTCCAAATGTATATCATGTATACATTCAGAAAGTTAACCTGTCTACATCATTACTTGAGAAATAAATAAAAGTATGTTTAACCTTAAAAGTAAATAACTTCAGGTTTGGATGAAAGGGGAAGGAATGACACTTTATTCATTTTAAAAAGCACATCTTCAGATATGCTGACATCTGAGAAACCGAGTCCCGTATGTCTTATGGTGATGCTGTCAGACCACCTCCAATCTATGTCTTTAGAATCCTTTCTCCCAGCTGCAGTGAGGCGTTTCAGAGGCAGAGTGAGAGAGACCGACAGAGAATAAGAAGTTCAATCCTTCTTTTTTTGTGTTTGTTCAGTCAGGGCCAAGCCTTTTCAGACTCATAAGTGAGAAGACATCTTGTGCCAAATTAGATCAGAATGCATAGTGACTCTTGTGAACTTGACTGCCGTAGGTCATCTAAACACCATTTTTGTTGGTTTGCCATGTTGTTGCCTGTTATTTTGTAGCCTCAGTTTTTAATGTAACTGGGGTGGAGGAGTAATATCACTGAAGAACTTCTAATTCATATTGCTGGCATTTGTTCCATTGCTCCCCTGAATGAGTAAATTAGCTTAATATAGTGAGTGTTAGAAACTTCATTGAAGAGGATTATTCCATTGATTACACCATTGATCTTTAAGTAGCAACTTTCATGGTGAGCATTATCCCAAAGGACGCACAGCACTTGATCACAATAACTTCAGGATGCATGTCAGCAATGGATATATTCACTCCCTGTTTAAGTTACATCAAAGCATGAATATATGCTAACTTTTTAATACTAAATACAAGAAAAATGGAGCAGTGCCTTGTGGGATCTCCATTACCTTTAAATAATCTTAACACATGCTAGTTCATTCAAACCCACATGGGATATTCCAGTCTCCTTATATGCTCAATCTTCCCCATTTCTTGTCCTTGGCTACACCTCCTGCATAGATGCTTTTACCACGTTGATCTGGATTTTATTTATGGAGGCTTCTCTGTTAGTGAGCCTTTCATGTTTAGCTTTTGGCTTTCTGTGTTTTTGTCGTGATTAAGATGAACTTTCCATCAAAGGAAAAAGTTGTCTCATATACTTTATGTTGTGAGTCAGTGATGAAGTTAGGGCAAAACAGAGAGAGAGAAACAAAAAGCAGAATGTAGTGAGATATAAGACACAGAAAAGCAGGAAAGAAACAACTAAACCAAAGGGGACTTGACAAACTCAATGTTGAAGAAAAGGCAAGTACAAGACCAAAAGACAGTGAAAACTTGAAAAGAATCATAGATAAACATATTTGTAATAACTAGCCTCTGGCTGAAATCTTTAATTTATTTTGCTATAAAAAGACAACTGGTGTGAGCATGCTGGCATCTTATATATGCCATGTATGGCCATGACCCAGGTAACATTAGAGCAACAGAAAGATTTAGATGAGAACCGTCCCAACAAATCTTGCCAGTCCTATCCACTTAATCCCCCCAAAACAACATCAGGTCGAGTTTTGAAGATAACTAAAATCCTCCTGTCTACCACCATGTGTACATTGTTCTCTGCGTGAAGAAAAACTTTGAAATGTTTGTAAGAAATTTACTCTAAACAACTTTCTAACTGTGTCCCCGTGTTCTTGATGAACTCATTTTAAAGTAACAGTCTTAATCCACTGTACTAATTCCTTTCAATTTGTGAATTTTGCCAAGTGGTGCTACATTGCCGGCAGCAAGAGTTAAATAAAACCTAAAAAATGAACATCAAACAAGTGAAAAAAAAACATGGCAAGTTATTTTTTTTGTGTTGGTCACTTTGGACTTGATTCACATTAGATAACTGACCACATCATTGTTCTCTCCTTTTTTTCACTGTTATTCCTTTTTTGTTAGCTATTATTTTGGTTAATCCAGATCTACACCATCCAGTTGTCAATTGGATAATACGGAATCCATCTTTTATAAATTTTATGAGCTGCTTTCATTCTTACACTCTCAAGTGTATTGTCTGTCTTCACAACAGGGGGTTAATGCAATGTACATGAGATGATGAAGATCTGAAATTGCTTGGGCTTTACTTGCATTAGTATGCATGGAGTAACCTAAAGTTCATAGACTGCTCATGAAGATAAACCTACTCATTGTAATTATTTATAGCAAGCAAAGTTTTGAATAAAACCTTATATGCTGCTGTTTAAAACTGGAATATGCTGTTTAGTTATATTGTGAAAATCTACACACACATATATATATTTATATATACCTGTATATATATATATATTTATATACACACACAGAGATCTTTAAGACACTGCCATATTTTTGAGGGGTCAAATCTTAGCTGACACTTTAATTCTTATTGGTCAGACTCACTATACAAAAAACGTTTGACAAAAAAATTATTTTTGGTATATGGATTAAACATGCCTTATTAAACAAATAATGAAATTACTTACTATTATGAAATCCCTATACACAGTGCAACAGTTGGTTGATTATATTGTGTTTACGCATTTCTTTTTTATTTCTTTTTATCTAATGACCTGATCTTTCGGACAAAATCGATTTCAGTGGCTTCTAGTGTTCCCAATCAGATTCATGCTGTGCTGTTATGCTCTTCTCTCACCCAGGACTTGGATTTGACCACAATGTGAATGCAGCATCCATCCTGGGTCAGTTGAAACATCACGTAACATTTTCCACCCTTCATTATTCACCTCTATAACCGTTATAAAAATGTATTGCAATCGATTCTTACTGGTCTCTGGTTTTCTTTTCTCAGTACCTGCTCGACAACTTAAGTGCTTTATCCTTAATGCTAAGTGATCGGTTCCCCCGTCAACTCTGCTTTTCATGCACTAACCTTCTGTGATTTTGTTTTTGAGTTCAGATTTCCATGGTTAATATGAGAAACTGTTTAAGCAGACAGAATTAGGGCTTTGGTTTAGACTAGGAATTTGCACATATTTAACCACTCTGCCTCAATTTTGCCTGCTTGTCTGAAGTTCAAAATCTTCAAAAATAAAATATTTAAAATGTTGCACAAATATACATATATATTTATATATACATATACATACATATATATAACATAAAATGGTTGTTTTCTCATCTTTTTTGATGAGTATAAGTTGCTTTTTTAATTAGTTAATATAGTGGAAAATGAAAAGAGACTACATTGATTTTTAAAGTCTCTGGAGATTGCTTTATCGTTGATCACACACCAGTATGAATAATTACTACTATTGTGAAGTAAATAAAAGTAAAGCAACATAAAAAGAAATATCCATGGCTGTATAGACAACACAGAAAAGTGAAAACTCTAAAGAGAAGAATAATGTGGCGCTTTCCTTTCCTTTCTTAAGGCAATTGCCAAGCTTTCTACTCTGTTTGAACTAATCAGGGATTATTCACATGTATCCATTACTATTCATTTTTTCTACCTAAACTATGTGCAGTCCCTTTGATCTCATTGATAAAATTTAAACATGTAAACTTTGTTACTGTGACTTCCATTTATGAAATTTATCAGGAAAACATACATGTGAAATGTAAAGCTGTGGAGTAGTGGTTCAAAATTCTCATCACCTGCATCTACACGGGCAGGTTGTTTTAGCAATGGTGTGTATTCCACTAATCTCCCTCTAATTGAATCTTCTACTTTGCAGATTTTTAGCCTTTAGATTTTAGGTGTCCCACAGCAACTATGACCGTGCCTAATTCGTTGTGATAAAGTCTTCAAATGCTCGCCCACTGTCAGGCTAATTTTCTTATTGTCTTCGCTTGATTAATTCTGCATGACCCAAGGTCAACCTGTAAAACCCACATCCCTCTCTGTCTCTGTCTCTTAGACCCCAAGTGGCTTTTAGTTCCAAAGGGATGGAAAGTGGCCTGCGCTTTTCTTGGACAAAAGCCGGGAGGTTTTCAACCACTAGCAAACCCAAAGTAGCCATGTTGATCAGTCAAGCGCACCAAAAACCCATTAGGGATACCTTTTTGTTTTCTTTTTCATTTAGATTTTATAAGGTTGGCGAATGTGTCAGGTGCTTGAAATACCGCATTTCGTGATCTCCATTTACAGACTTGGCAAGCTATTTCATCCCACCACCAACCCCATTATCTTAAATAAATTATTCTTAGTACACGTATGACTACATTGCACTTGCTTTGAACTAATGGTAATTATTGATTTGAGAAACATTTAATGGAACTGAAATATACATGTACATTTTTGACAGTCTAATAGCTGATCAAGTAAAATATTTTATATAAACATTTCTAAAAATAGTTCTAGTATATCAAACTAAGTTTAAATGATTTTGCCTTAAAAAGTAATAATTAATTTATTTATCAGTTTTCTAAATTGATTCATTCTAATTTCAAATTTGCAGAAAGACAGAATCAGAGTAGCAACAGGCATAAAGCAGGCAGCCCATCCTAAAGATGGAGACAGTCTTTGATGAAAAGCACATTCACACACACACACACGCACACCTCAACACCGAGTGATTTTATGAAAAAAGGTTCTTTTAACTAAAGATAACAGAATATTTTATTCAATGTCAGTAATCATCTCTCGTCGAGAGTTATTTGGGTTGTTGTTAGGAAACATAAAGCACAATCATAAGAGATCCATGGGTTTTTCCGAAATAAAAGGTAGAATTTTTGAGAAAGTATGAGTTACAGTAAAGAGGTTCTATAAAAGACAGGAGCCATTTTAAAATGTTATAAACTAGTGCTAAGTGAAATTATTAGGCTAGTTTTTTCAAATGACTTTGTAAAAGTCTGAGTGGCAGAGAGATAGTGTCTTTATTTTGTTGAAGTGATTGTTGTACAAATGCAGATGTCGGATACACACTAATTAAAAGATTGTTTCACTAATATCAGTACACTCTTAAATATAAAGGTGCCAGAGTGGTTCTTCAAGACAGTGCCTTAGGGAAATCATTTTTTGTTTCCAAAAGAGCATTGCACATGAAGGTTTTAGAAAGAATGTTCATGTATTTATTTAGATCAATAATATTTAACATAATGAATAGATGATAAAATGGGCTCCTAATTTTAAAAGGACTATTGCTGCATACAACACAAGCTAAGGTCAAGTTTTCTTGATCTGTTACTATCCTGCCTCTTATAATTGAAGATTTTTGTTTTGTCCACATATTTTCATAGCCCAAAAAAATAACTTCATATGCAAAGAACTCCTCGCAGAATGAAATACTTCTTTGTCAAGTAATGGGTCTTCAAGCAACCACACAACCTAGTAAAGTGCCATTATTTTTAAGAATGAATGTTACATACAGTATATTCTGAATTCTTCAGCAAATGTCAAACCAAACTGAAACTATTTTGTCTTTTTGTTTTCTTCTTAAGTTGCTCTGGCACTGTTTTGAACGGAAGATATTATATTTTTATTCTCATTACTGTTATATATTTGGCCAAATTCAAACTCTATTTTAAGGTATTTTGAGTCACAGAATCTGTTTTTTAGATTTATTCCTGGCTACAGACTTTCATTTAGGTTTTGTAAATTTAATTCAAGTCTTTGTAGCCGCCATTTTATTTATGGTACAATCGTAACCATGTTTGTTTACCCGTTGTTAAAAAGGAAATGTGGTTACCAGGGAGGAGTCGTAGAGGTCATGACACTTATGCTAATTGTGTGACAGAATAAAAGGTAACCCTTTGATGCACTGTTGTGAATTAGGAGTACCAAGCATTTAAAAGTTCCAAAGCACTTCCAATAATGCCCACTAGAGGGTCAGTGTCAAATTCCAGCAAGTAATAAAGGCAAGAACAGAATCTTTGTAAGTGAAAGATTTATTCTTCACAAAAAAAGTGTTTCAGTCACAATGATGCTCCATACTAGACTAACTAGGCTGACTAGAAATGGATATAAAACAAAGACTCATTTTCACGAGTGTATTAGTTTGATTTAATTGTTTGAATTGGTGCTTACATCAAGGCCTATTAACATATTTCAAGATACAAAATTCCATTATTCCCCCATTATTTTAACACAAAAATGTCAGTGTTTCTATCAGGATGTCATCCAAAAACATTTCTTTCAATTATATTTAATGATTGTTATTATTACTGTGTTAATTTTCATTGTTATACATTTTTTTGATTTTTTTAATCAGTGCTACCGTGTTGTTGATACCAATGGTTCCTCTTGCTAGCCATGAGAGCCACCATAATGCAAACTGTGATGACAGCACACTGCTGATATAAAGGATGATAACATGCCCATACAGTACCTGCTTCCAAAGTTCAAATCAACAAAACAATTTGTGATAGGTTAGTGTTTGTTATGATAATTAAAATAGTGAGGAAAAATGTTTGAGACTGATCAGGAGGAGATATGTAGTCAAAATGAAATGAAAGTCTAACCCAGGAGATCGAAAAAGCTGGTCGGTGAAGTCAAAACATGAATCAAAAATCTTGGTTGAAAACATAAGAAAAGGTCTAAGGTATTTGAAATGTAAATAGTTCTCACCAAAAAGGAACATAAAGTTTGGAAATATGTAGAAGTTTGGATGAGTAAGTGCGTGTCACGCCTCAGCCAGGGTTTCTGCCCAGCTGGGGTTCAAATTCATGGTTCTTTCATTCATTTTATGTTGACTATGCCACTGTTGCTTTTTTTTATTTTGTACATTATTCTTTGTTTTGGATTTTGTTAATGTATGTAAGCTGCCTGTGTTATGTTTTATGTATTTTGTGGGTGGTTCGGCAAGAAGCAGGGCCATCTTCCAACCACTGCCAAGAACTGCCCTCCAACTAATAAACATAGTGGCTCTCCAACAGTTCCTGGTAGCTCAGTGTGAATACACTAAGGAGGTGGTAAGTATACTTGTGTTTATTGTGATTTTGTGAATGTATTTGATCTCATATTTTTTTTGCACTTTCTGCTCTGTTTTTTGACCTTGCTTTTGGAAACTGCATTGGGACTTGTTATATTCGAATTGCCATTATGTTACAGGCAATACCATTTTGTCTTTATGCTCTATGGAGAATCATTGTGACTGAAACACTTTTGTTGTGAAGAATAAATCTTTCACTTACAAAGATTCTGTTCTTGCCTTTATTACTTGCTGGAATTTGACACTGACCCTCTAGTGGGCATTATTGGAAGTGCTTTGGAACTTTTAAATGCTTGGTACTCCTAGTTCACAACAGTGCATCATGACATTTCTTGTCATGAAGATTACTATCATGGCAAATTTGCTGTTATCTTCCAAATAAGCATGGATTATTATTGTTTATTAGTTGCATAGGAATTGACAGATTTGGAATAGATGATAATAATGTTTTGGTGCGTTATCTTCAGGAACTTGATTGCTGCATTGAGTATACAATAACTCGCTAAACACAATTTGAATTTTTTGGTAACATTGTACAAAAATCACTAAAATCAACAGCATTCTGTTTTCATCATTCATAATCATAACCCATCTAACTCACTAATAGCAATAATGAAAATGAAAACATTTTAGTTTATTTTTCAAGAACGGTAACATCTCAGAAACTACCTTTTCTTAAAAATTTTGCTTTTTCAAAAGCATTTTACATTAGGGTTGTGTTAGGGTTAGTAAAAAAAGTTCCAAACTTTCATTACACTTGTCATATATAGGGCCTGTTTTGGTTAACTAGTATGCTCAGTCACACACTATTGACAAGTACATATATAAAGGTACAGAAAAAGACAAACTTTCATTTTCATTTTTATCGAGATTACAGTGTTTTGTGGAGCCACACACATTCGTTGAGGCAGTTTTCTATCCCTGCCTGGGAATACCTTCAAGCCCTCACTTCTTTTTCTTCTGGCATCTTTTATCCTGGATGTGGGTCAGCAGACTGGAAAAGATCATCAACACTCATCTTATGACTTTAATAGACAGCTCCCTTGGTATATCTGGTGATGTCTAGGATATGTTCTCCATGTAATGCTTTTGGTGCTCCCCAGAAAAGAGAAAAGAGCACATTCATGCATCTGGAGTTGTTCTTCTCTCCATTTCCTTCATGATTTCTCCATGCTTCAAGAAGAGTTGGGGTGACCTGTAACACCATGCTGAGCCCTGATGCTTTGGAAAGGTCCCATTTTATAATGGACAACCCTCTATGCTGTATTTTTTTCTATTGCTAAAGTTCCATTTTTTCCTCCTTTTTTCTTCGTATGTACATAAATCTAGCTCATTTAAGTAACACATTACAAATTTTAATTTCAATGTTCGTGACATATTTATTTCATTCTGATTATATATATTCACAGGAAAGGAGCCCCCAGCCTTTTTGATGCTAAAACTGAAATAATGTCTGCAACATCAAGCAGCAGCATGGAGGAGATAAAGAAATCCTATAATATGAAATCAGAGAAATTAGACAACAGAAATATGAGAACGCCAGAACAGGTATGGTGAATATATGGGAAGTCAAATTGCATTAAATATTTATTTAAATTTACTTCTTATTTTTATCAAATCTTTGCATTTATACATCATTACCTTGACCTAAACAGAATTTACTTTCATATAATGAATCTGAATCTGTTTATATTGAAAAAAGAAAGAAGACATAAAAACTCAATTCTGTTTGCGTGGATCTGTAAAAATTGAACCAAAGTCCTTGGAGCTGTGAGGTGGAAATGCTAACCACCATACCACCAATTTATATTCAGGCATCCGTATTCTGACCCCACTTAGTTCTTCACAGGTTTGAATGAGGAGAAGCCTTTCCGACCATATTGAATGCAGGGCTGTAACTAGCACCAGATGTTCAAAATATAAAAACAAACTCCACTGCCTTACAGGGCCTCACAATTTATTACTTGTCAAAGCTATTCTGCAAAGGAAGATATTAGGTTTTATGAGTTTGAGAATATGTAAAGTTTTTAGAATACAGAACGTAAAATTTGTCAGCTTTCTATCTAAACATATTCGAATGTGTCTGTCAAATTTAAAGCCTAAAACAAAAAGGTCACCAAATAAAAGTGGTAAGGTTCTTCTATCCTCCAGTTTCATGTACCAGGGTTTAGTTGCCAACCTTATCACTGCTTATGTGGAGTTTGCACATTCTCTGTATTAATTTTCAGTAGGTACTCTGGCTTCTTCCGACACTTGTCCCATCAAAATTTAATTCCTGCTTCCCATAAACCTGAAATCAAGAAATTATTTCAACTCATTTTCTAACCCACTTAATCCAGACCAGGGTTACAGAAGGATGGAGACTATCCCAGCTAGCATAGTGTGCAAGACAGGAACAAACACTGGACAGGGTGCCAGTCAATCGCAGAGCAAACACACACAAGGGCCAATGCAGCATCGCCAAATCGCCTAAGCTGCATTTCTTTGGACAGTGAGAGGAAACCCATTCAGACACAGTAAGAACATACAAACTCCATATGGTGAGGTCTCCTTACTGTCAGGCAGCAGTGCTACCACTGCACCACAATGCATAGTAACATAACATCTCAGGCAAGGTACCTCTTTTCTAAGAGAATTAATACAATTTTCTCTGTAACACTGAGCCTTTTGGTTAATTTACATGGTTAATTAACTCTGCTGATGTACAGTGACTAATTATAAGGTGAGAGCAAAACAGTGTAGACTCCTATATATCCTGGAAGGGGAGGAAGAAGCTTAGCCCTAGGATGATGATAATGATGAAGTCTGAACCTAAGGCATATACCAGAATCATCTGATTGTCATTTTTTATTTTTGGACTCAATAATAATTGGCCTTTCAGCAAACAAATCACTGGCTGCTTACACCATGATGGGAATCTTGTATTATCATTCTTTGTTACCATTGTCTCTCAGAATGCAAATAAGATAAAAAAATTGTAATTCTTTCAAACTGGGGGCTTTTAAATGAGCAAATAGAAAAGATAACCTTTTTAATCTTATGCAGTGTTGTTGGGGATACAGGAAAAGTAGATGAATGTAAGTTAGAAGTTCATACAGCTTTCCACAAGGGAATGACAGAAACGTGAAAATGAAAACTGAGATTTATCCTCCTTTTTATTTTTATTTTTTTGAGTAGTTGTTACGGTGACATGGTGGTACAGTAGGTAGTATTACTGCTTTACAACTCCAGGAGACTGAGTTTGAGGTCTATGGTTAGTCTGTGGAATTGCTTGATCTTCTCATTCACTCAGGGCACTCTGATTTTCCTAAAAGTATACATGTTATGTCAATTGGCCAGTCCACATTGGCTCCATTTGAGTGAGTGTTTTTGTGTGTAGTTGTGTGTGTGTGTGTGTGTGTGTGTGTGTGTGAATGTACCCAGTATTACGCAGGTTTCTTGTTCGGGACTTTATCCAACACTGCCAGAAAAGTTTCCGGACCCCACAACACTGAAATGCTTTTAAGCCACTTTGATGATGGATGAGCTTTTCTTTGTGTTAAGAAGATTTACTTATGAGTGCTTTGAAATCACTTCCATTTTATTTTTTTGTACAACACCTCCTGACTTACTGGTATGAGGAATCTCACACATTCAATGCACATTCTGATGCAATTTGATGTCTGGATATGCAAGACGTCAAGTTTGTTGGGGTTCACTCCGATTTTTGACCCTCTGGTCTCAAAAATCTTTCATTTTTAGACCATTTTGGACCTTATTTTGTGCAGGAAATTACACCCTTAAAATAAAGAGTAATAAAGAGTAAACCAGTAGGTGTCTTCAGAAAAAAATATCAGAAGGACTTGAAGTTGTGCATGCAACATCAAGTGACACCAGGGTTTGCCTCCCTAATGGTATACGAGGAGTCAAAATTATTGATTTGCATAAAACTTTGAAAAATGGAGACCAGTAAAATAAGGATGTGGAGTGTCATTTTATGTTATTTAGAAGTTGCTGATCACAAATTTGATAACATTTTGATAACTTGATTTTTTTACTGGTGGTCCTAGCCTCTAAAATGCACTTGCAGTAGGTTTAAAATTGCAAATTTCAAACATTATTATGTGGGGTATCGTTTAAGACTATTTCAAGATCAACAATTACATTTTTTATTCTTTACTGATGTATATCATTACACCCCAAATTAGGGCGATCTATGCTAATTCAGTCCATTTTGTAATATTATACATGCTAGAAATACTACTCTATATGTGTTATTAAAGCAAAATCCCCTTACCTCTTTTTTAAGTACTATATTTTGGCTTACCATGTGTCTGTTTTTCCAGTATTTTTACAATATAGAGTTTTAATAGAACATCATCTACTTTAGTCTTCACCTATAATGTCTTTTTTATCTACAGCTATTCCACATTATTAAACGCCTTCTGAACAAACAGTATCAATCGATTGAAAAACAATTTGAAGACCTGGACGAAAAAAATACAAGGAGACTTACACAAGAAGTCATGTACCAGCTTTTAAAACGGTATTTTCAAAAAAATTGTCAAAAGAGAATGATGTCTTGAGCCTTGTGTGTATGATGTTGGGGCAAATAAAGGCAGATTTATTGACCAAACAAGGTCATGTTTTTAAAAAGGTTTTACAGGTCTAAACTCTGAGCAGTTTCTTTTTATTATTAAGTTAGCTCTTTTTTGGTTTCCAAGCACCCAGTTGGAAATATTCTTTAAATCTGTGTTCATCTGTGAGGAAAATATTTGGGCTGGGGTCTTAAGCAGAGTGGGGCTGAATAGAACGTGCAGGCTGATTTACATAATCGGAGTGGTAACACAGTTTTCTGTCTGGTGAACACGTCGGGGTTATGCCAGCTACAGAAAGGTAAGCTTCGTTGGCAAGTGCACCAGAAAGATTAGCAATATGCTGAAAGGCCAGCACACACTGAGGTTAAACAATTACCACCCTTTATCCATTTGTGTCTGTGTTGGTTCTCCAAATATATGTTTTTTTTTTAATTCAATATTTTTTTGTAAGATGCTTCTGAATTTACACACTTGAAACAAGATGCATACTTACCAAAATATTATTTTTAAATAAAATCAAAATTCCATGCACTTCATCTATGAACATACTGTATATTCAGATGCATATATACATTTTCCTTTTAATTTTCAGTCTTGCTGATGCTGCTAAAGATGAGATTTATAAAAAAGTATACAAAAAATAATGTTATGTAAGGAAAGGTTAGGCCCATTTGCCCATTTTCTTTTAAAAGCCCATCAAAGGGCTCTGGTAAATAAGAAACATACCCATACATAACTTTTTTTTTTCAGTTATTGAAGTTCCTTCAGAGAAACAAAATGATGAGTATTTTACCAAAAAAGTATATTGGAATAATCAAGAAATGCCACACAATAGTGAAATGTGAAAGGGGTCTGGGTTGTGGGCTGCTTTCATTTTAACAGAGGAATCGATTTAGCAATATTTTAGTGAAAAATGCATGTTTTGTGCATTTTGGGTATTCAAATGAATGCTTTTGCATGGATTATGTGACACAAGCAGCTTGAATTTTTTTCATCGAAGTTTTGATACTGTTTGCTGTTTTCAGCCTTGTAAACTTTGATAGCTTAGTTTTGCATGAAAACATGAAATTAAAATGAGTACATTGGGTAAGTAACATTTAAAAAAATAATTTTTGATTCAATATTCCTTTAAAACGATAAATACAAATAAACAGTCAAAGGCATCAAAACAAATATAAAAATACTAAGGAATACACTTCAGAAGTAAAGACAAAGCAAGAAACATTACTAAGATTAATAATATCAAAATGACATGAGTTTGGTATTTCCAAAAATCATATAATAATAATCTGACACCTTATTTATTTTTATGGCTGTTTCTTTGACCTTATAGAAAAACTCTACAAGTAAACTAAGGTTTTGAAACCCAAGGAATTAACATTTATTTTTCATTCGACCTTAAAGATTAAATCCCTGTCTGTTGAGACACTGTTGTGTTCTTTGTGGTTGCTACCATTTTGGAGAGTTTATTGTTAATGGTTGTCAGGTCATTGCTATACAAGAAAGACCAGTAATGTGTGACACAAGTCATCATTATCATAATATTATAATGGCCAGTGTCCTGTTCTTTTTGTTTGTCCAAGATTGCGGATTCACTGAAAATGTTCAGGGACTGTTACTTTGGAAGTTCTAGTTCACAAATGAATGCTCATTCTCTGACTACAATTTAAGTTTCGCATTGTGGTTTTGGTGACTCAGTTGCTGATTTCCCTGTTACAAATCTCAGTTTGGTTTTTTAACCTAAATCTATCTCCTAATTCCTTATTCCAATTTTATTGCTGCATTCTTTGTGCATTCACAACATAATTTTAAAGAGGGATAAGAGCTTGTGATGTATGTTTAGTGGTAAGATAAGATAAATTATTTATAAATAAATTATGTCATTGACACAATTAAGTAAAATTGTCAGGTACACCAGCCTGATGCAGACACAAAGGTAGTAATGTATGCCGTGCAGCCCCCTCAATGCCAGCTAATCCTGAAGAGGTGGGGACACCTTTGTTGGTGGCAGATTTAGATGAGCTGACAAAACAAGAGGTATGACATTGATAAAAATCAATCATCAACAAAGCCTGTAATGTAAAAGAAAAGCAAAGAAAAACTACCAGAAGGACATACCCTCTTGTTCTCTTAATCTTAGTTGTGGCACTTCTTGAACAAAATAATGTCTTGTGTACATGTGCACATGTTTAAAACACAACATTTATTCCAATTGTCAACAAAGCTGTCTTTTTTTGCAAATAGTAGCCTGGAGCAGCCACTCATTTCTGGCTGATGAACTGCCCTTCATCTTTTCTTTCATTCCCTCTTGTACTCTTTCTGAGTCACATGACTAGAACTAATGGTTCTCTCTCTTCGATCTTCCCTTCTAAGGCTGTGTTAGCTCAACGAATTGGAGTAGGTACATTTGAAAATTGACGCATTTTTGTTATAACAAATTAGGTCAAAATACAAAATATGATGCCTTGTTCAATGCTTTATGAAGATGTACCATGCATCCATTCATTTTGAGTTCAGATATTCAGCTACATCACAATCCTGAACTGGATTAAATAAGTTCAATAATGTATGGATTGATCATTCTGTTGCTGGGTCATGTAAGGCACTGCCTTTCCTGTTGTGCACAATGAAGCAAAGGATTTAAACCCAGGACATGGGTCGATGAGGTAGAAGTGCTAATCACTGCACCAGCTTGTCACCCTTTGCTTTTTTATATTTAGGCTTTTCCATATATTCAGTTTTCTGTAACACCTGATGGTCATTGTAACAGATGTTTTTATATTCTGCACTGATACCTTTCAAATTATCAAACCACATATTTACTTACAGGAAAATAATGTATGGCTGTAGGGCATTAGCTCTTAAAACACAGAGTGCAGTTCTGCTCTCGCTACAGACCTAGCATGACCCCCTCAATTGGACTGAAGTGCAGTTGCAGTTTGAGAGACTGGCAACTCTATCACCTATCCACAATTTCTAAATACCTCACAGTGTATGTCCAGCATTGTCCAAAACCAGCAATTCTTGAAGCAATACTTCAAGTGGAGCCAAATTACTGGCATTACTCCTTTTATGGTGATACAGTGACATTTGTTCAACGAGTTTTGGGTCCCTTGTGAACTTCAAGTGCCGTAACACATCAACACCAAATTGAAGAGTTGGGGGGAGTATGCTAAGATAGGGGGGAGCTACTCTATATTAAAATTGGAAGTGACTCACTTCAAGCACCACCTTGTAGGGATGTTAGTGCCACTGGCCACAGAATTTAGCACAGAACTGTATGATCAGTACATTATTTGCCATTTAGGCAAATGTAGGCAGCATTCCAACTTAACCAAACACAATTTCAATGCATACAGGTAAGCAACAAAACAAGCACCTCAGAAAGCAGGTCTTCTGTGTCTGCTATGGTGGGGTATGGTTTTCTTCCATGAGGAGAGGCCAATCAAGGAATGAGATGTTGATCAGAATGTTCGGAATCTAATCAGGGAAGAGACATGTAATATGCATAAACCAAACAGAGCTCAATTGAAGTCAGAGTTTTCACAAATCTTCATTTTTGCCTGTCAGCAATGAATTTGCTGTGAATGCATTTTTTAAAGTATGCGACTCTAGAGAGCACTTGCAAAAGTATTCATTTTCTTGTGACGAAAATACCATGGTAATGTGGATTAAAGGGGAAAATAGAGATAACTGTTTTCATTTCTACATGAAAATGTAGCAGTGTGGACATAGGCTTAGTTGGCTTATTGATTCAGTGTGCTTCTTATGAAGCGATGTTACTGGCCACAGCATAGAAAATCTCCTTAGATTCAGTCACTTTACTTGTATGCAGACTTACAGACTTCTGAATTTTCATGGAAACATCAAAGACATGTGACAAATGATTGAAGTGCATGTTGGGAAATGGAACTACATAATACGCATAATGCTTACAACATTTTCACACTAGATTGGACATTAGAGACTTTACATTACAAGGAACAACGATATTTAAAGTTAATATCACATATTTGATATTAACTTTTCAGGATCCACAATGTGGGTCACTTTGCTCCATTTAATCTTATGCTAGAATTACATTCTCTCCATTAAACATTTTCTGTCATTATGCTGTAAAATTGAGAAATGGTTATTTTTCAAAGTAAAGCTTGAAACTTTTATTTCTTAATAAAGACAAAGCTGACCTTAATACAATCCTGAAGTGAAAAAAAAAATAAAAAAACAATCAAGTAATGTTGTAAAATAACACTTATTTCTGGTACAGATGTGGCAGTGTGGTAAAATTCAATGTACTCTGTGCAGTGCAACCCAGGT
Organism: Polypterus bichir lapradei; assembly: GCA_026402145.1. Taxonomy (NCBI): domain Eukaryota; kingdom Metazoa; phylum Chordata; class Cladistia; order Polypteriformes; family Polypteridae; genus Polypterus; species Polypterus bichir. The sequence goes on along the minus strand of JANRMT010062821.1, from coordinate 14,581,462 downwards.
ATGGGATGCAGGTCAGGTAACCACACTTACAGTACTTTCGCAAACATTATGTGAGATAAAATGCCAGTCCTTCAAGGAATTTACACCAGCTACATATGATTTGGTTAGAAACACAAGAGTTTAAACTGTAACAGGGAAATGTGATTAGATTACAGTAACGTCAGATTTACCTCAAACTCTGGTAATAAGAACAATTTTTTCATGAGCTGGAGTACTGCTCTGGAGCCTCTGCCTTCCCGTTTCTGCTCAATTTCTTCCATTATCGTGTAGGGCTATTGGCAGTTTGTAACACTGAACTGTAAATTTTTATAATTGACTCATTCAAAGTAGGCAAAGTATGTTGGCATTTCTCTTTAACTGTAATGAAAGTTTTCATGTACTCTTTATATATTAATTGATGTAATCGAATGATGCAATATTAAGTTTTCAATTATTTAAATTATTTTATTAGATATTTAATTTGTTTTAATATATATATTGAAAGAGCATAATATCTGGGATATGCATGTCTGAATAACTGGTGCCTAAAAACGGGCATAATGTTCTTGAGTGCACCTTCTAATGGACTGGTCGTCTATTTAGGGCTGTATTCTGTTTTGCATCCAGTGCTATCAAAATACTCTTTATCTCCTTGTGGCTCTGTAATAGATAAACAAGGTCAGCAAATAGATATATGGTGTCTAAGCGCTACATTATTCAAATCACTTGCATCAGTGCATTCTATTTTGCTGATCGATATTATATTTCATATATCTTTCCCTTCCTCCTTTTTCTGTACTTGACTTGTTCAACATGGTGACAAGGTGCCAATCCACACAGCACTCCTACATAAATTCATTAATACGAGAGTCAACGTAGTGTTGAAAATCACCTCAATGATCTTCCTTGGGATCTGAGAGGAAAACAGAAGTACCCAAAACCCTTACAGACACAGTGAAATGTGTGCAAACACCCACAGGGAGAGCACCATTCTAGGTACTGACTCTCCATACTTAACATAACGCGCTGATTTTCCTAAATGTGAAATTGGTTATGTCATATAAACAGACTCTCATCTGTTTAGGTTCCTGCTGCTGCACTGAGAAAATCATTTGCTACATGAAACACTGAACCCATTCATTACGCTTTACAATAAAACCTCTTTTAAGACCCCTTTCCACCATTTTCACACTCAAAATAAAGGGCAATTTAAAGCCTTGGTAAAGGCTCAGTATAAACAAAGTACTCACTTTGTTTTTCCAGTTTGAAAAAAATATGAAACTATTATTAAATATTAAAACTATTTTTTTTTAGTCTTGGCAAATGTTTTGCTAACTATTCATTCTAGAAACCTGTTTTCTAAAACATTCTACTGGGAGACACTTGCTTATTTTCTCAGTCTCATTGCCAAGTTTGGGCATTGTTTTTCTTGTTGGGGAAAAGAAATGCTTTTTCCACCCCCATTCCGCCCCTTTAACCGTGAGATACTTGCATTCATTTTGCCACAACAGAATATCCCTGTTTGTTAAGCTTTGCTTTTTATGTTACAGATTTGACATCCAGCCTGAAGTTAGCCGGGGGGAGATCCGAAGACTTTGGGAAACTTTGATTACCAACCAAGACAAAACGCTCGATTTCTTGGAGTTTGTGAGACATTTTGGCTACTCTCCCAAATCAGCTTGTTTTCCTAATGCCAAGATCAGTCCACCAAAGAAAGGAGATGATAATTTCAGGCTCCGTTCCAAGAAGCTCAACTGCGCCTCAGATATCCTTGTTGATAGTGTCCGTGCCAAGGTGAAGTAGCTAATAGAAGTTTTTCATTTCACGGTTGGTGTGTGCATGTCTCTTTGTTTTTATTGATTAATTAAGTGCTTATTAAAGGTGGCAGACTGACAGTCACATGGAGTGAAGCCCTCTTTTCATGAACAGTGCGGCCCTTGCTTTCTTGTTCAGTTCCCTCAGTCCTTTTATCTTTCTGAGTACAGAGGGCTGTCTTTTGTCTCCCTTTTAAAAAAACAATACATTAAATTGGCCACTAAATGTATTATCTTTTTTAAAACAAACATAGATAATAGGAACAAAAGATCACAAACAGACTGAAAAGTAACAGAGACCTGTCTTCCTAGTGATCCCTGCAATTTTACAAACTAATTCACTCTATTAAGGTTGTTTCCTTATACATCAGCTGAATTGACCCAATCTTTTAAAAAGACATTTTTTAATACAAAGTTTCACCTACATTACACAGTATTCTGTTATGTATTCCTGGGATTTTAGTAAATGTTACAATAAAAACAATCCACAACAAAAGTTTTTGGACATTTTATGGTATAGTATATTTGAACAGCCTCTTTAATGAATTTTGAGAGTAAGGATAGCCCTCCAATCATGTTGTCTACATTTAAACCAATGAGCTCTCCTCCTCTTTGTCTATAATTTTATATTTATATACAATTATCTGATCCATCATCACCACTACATTTTGCAACAGCCTAAAAAACCTAAAAGACAATGAGTAATGATGATGCCCTCACCAACTGCTGAGGCTACTCCTCATTGGTTATAAAGATGGTATTAATTTTAAACATCAATCTGTATCAGCTATTTATGCTTTATTATCTATTATCTTATAAAACTTGTTCTATCATCTATATTTGGGCTAAGGACCCTTCTCATTATAAAAGAAACATATGTTGGTGCATTGTGCTTATATGTATGGTTGGCTTTCAAAAACCCAAACTATCGGTTATCATAGCTACAGGTCATTCATAGAACATTCCTTACACCTAGAAGACAACACAAAATGGGCTTGGTATCTGATCCACCATGTCCTTCTTGCTCACTAGATGATCCTGGTACTTTCCTTCATGTTTTCTGGAAGTGTCCAAGTGTCTCGGCCTTCTGCTCTGCAGTTGCCTCTTTGCATTCCTGGACACTAAACTGTAAAATTCCATTTTTTTTTTCAGCCTTTCTCTTTACTGACAGTTCTCCTGTTCCTTTTAATCATTTAATTATTATGAAAATGGAGTATTCTTATAAGTTACTGTAGTGGATAAACTTAATGTTACCTCTAGATGGAAATCTCCAGAATTGATGATGATTCGGTTGTTTCATTTTCAGATTTAACTAATTTAGAAAGGTCTAGTGATAGAATTAATAATGCTTCTTCTAAATCACCCAATCTGTGAGGAGCAGCAAATAATGCACTGAAACCTTATATATCTTTGTTCTTCTTCTTCTTCTTTTTCTTTTTCTTTTTCTTTTTCTTTTTCTTCTTCTTCTTCTTCTTCTTCTTCTTCTTCTTCTTCTTCTTATTATTATTATTCCTTTTTCCTTTCTTAGCACCTTAACTTTCTTTGAAGTCTTTTGTATGGTCTTATGTCACTTTAGCTGAACTCCAGAGCACTGGGTTAATTTTGTTTTGTGGCTTGGATTTAATGTTTCGGATGGTGAAGGGTTCAAATGGGATTTTATCACATTAATGTTGTTTTGTTATTTAAACATTTTGATTATTTTTATTTTTATTATTTTATTAAACATCACTCATATCTTGAACTCAGAAAGCTATCTTTCAATTTTTCAATTTCAGTTTTTCTTAAATATTTTAAAGTTTGTCTGAAGCAGGTGAAATCAACATATATTTTGATTACTCTTTAGAGTTGCCTCTGTGCCTCAATCTCAATCAAGCATTGCCATTTTGTTTTTTTAACCTTTCAGGTTGAGTATCTGTTGGATGAACTCCAGAAAGAATTTGAGGACCTGGATCCATTCCATACTGGTTTTGTCAGCAAAGCTGAGTTTAGAGACATCCTCACAGAGCTCTGTGTGCAGCTCAATGAGCATGAATGTAACATGCTGGAGAAAAAGTTTGAAGTTAATGGAGATGGCCGGTATGTTGATGGCGACTTTTCACACATTTGTAGTTTGGCTAATTTCTTATGGAAGTTTAGGAACAATGATTTTTTTTTGTTTCCATATTTGGCTGATGATTTTATTCAAGACGACTTACAATATTTGAGAGATAGAATTAATTGCACTTCTTTTGCAGAATAGGCAGGTGAAGTGAGTTGCTCATGGTCACACAATGTCAGTAGCAGGATTTGAACCCACAAAATCAGGGTTTGAAGTCTGAAACCTTATAATTGCTATGCTACATGGTCTGCCACTATTATATGCTGTCAATTTTTTTTCATGAGCCTGCTACTGGTGAGGCTTGTAGGCGTGTTTTTCTCAAGTATGTTTTCCAAGTCTATTTGAGTTGACTGGCAGGGAAAATCAGAAATGTAGATTTTTAAACTTTCAAAGGTAAACACTAGGTGTTGCGCTCATGTGTAAGTCACGGTGAATAACATTGTCAGCTAAACATATACATTTTTAGTCAGTCATTGTCCAACCCACCATATCCTAACACAGGGTCACAGGAATCTGCTGGAACCAATCCCAGCCAACACAGGGTACAAGGCAGGAACAAACCCCAGGCAGGGCACCAGCCCACCGCAGGGCACATACACGACAATTTAGGATCGCCAATGCACCTAACCTGCATATCTTTGAACTGTGGGAGGAAACCCATGCAGACATGGGGAGAACATGCAAACTCCACGCAGGGAGGACCTGGGAAGCGAACCCAGGTCTCCTAACTGCAAGGCAGCAGCGCTACCCACTGTGCCACCGTGCCGCCCACATTTTTATCTAAATGTAATTGTTTAATTTCAGTGTATCTCCACATTGTACTGCCTGTCGGTGTCATTTATAAGAACTCTATCCTTAGAAACTGTCACTAGCCATATTTGTTCCATTATATTTGGCCTCTGCCTCCCTGCTCACAAAAGGCTGTTTATCTAATGGGAAGTTAACTATCAGTTCAAAAGAGAAGTTGATGACCCATTCTGTACGGGAGTGGGCATTAGACAACACAACACTGACACCACCAGAAACACTTGTAACAACACATGCAGAATGGTTAGGCACCTTGTGAATACAAGATGTGTCTTTAGAAAGGACGCACGTTGGTTCCTTGTGTATGTTTTACCAAAGAACTATTCTCTTCCAGAAAGAAATTAAATTTGACCACAGGAATAAATGTTCTACAATTTTCTTTTCCAAAGATCCAATTAAGTATGTTACTTAAAGGTTAGAAAAATGCAAATCAATTCAATTCATTCTTATTAAATACTTTTAACAGCACCATTTGCTTTTAAATAATAACAAATATAGCTAAATGCAATATAAATACAAAACAGAATGTTAAAATTTATATGTAATAAAATAATAATATACTTCATGTGTTACTTACTCTCACATCTTCTCAAAGACTCTCTAGTTAATTACCTCATATGTTTACAAGTGTAGTAAGTCCATTTTCTTTGTTTCAGTGTTTCCTACCAGGAATTTCTAAAGCCCTTTACTATGCAGCGACAAATGTGGAGAGGTGCTGCCAATATGGCAGGCATTCTGCAACATTCTTACAGGGATGACGGTGAACAATCCAGTGACAATAATGTCTCTGATCTTGGGATGCTTACTTCACGGCTACGGAATAAGGTATCAGATTATTATGGCTTCTTAGACATTTAACATTCCAGAATGTCTCTAGACTAAGCTGCGCAAATGAAGAACATATAACAATATCTGTTAAAGAACCCCTGAAATGGTTAGCTGTTGAGTCTCATTGAACAGTAGGAGCAACTGAAATATCTTAATGAAAAATTTCAGCAAAGGTCTCTCATCTCCTTCCTCTAGTTACCTACAGGTATTTCACTTTGCTGGTTTTTTGGTGCTCTGATTTCATCTCAAATCCCAAATTTGTGCAATCAAATGCAAAAGTGCACAAGTTAATTTGCTTTTTCCATTACTAACATTTCAGGCATCAACATAGTGATCATGCACCCCTTTACAACAGTGTTTCACATATACCTTGTTACTCAGTAAACACTACTCTGTAAGAAATGTCAGTAAATTTAATGGTAAAAATACTGTAAAAGGTGAAAGTAAAATATCTTGTCTGAACAAAAGGAAAGTTACCTTATGTTCTACTGAAAATTACCTGAATATCTTAAACAATACATTTCGTTATTTTTTGTAGCCAAGTTCTGTAAAATCAATATTTTTCTACCTTCAAAATATGCTACATGCCATTTACGGATACATTACAGTTACACTGAAAAAATCCCTGTTAATTTTGCAGTGTAAAACTGTTAAATGGCGAAGGTAAACAACTGTAAAATGTAAAACAGTAAAGCACTGTTTCAGAAACACTGAAGTTATGATATTTGCATGAGGAAGCACCCCCTTTTACCATATTGTTCCTGGTGACCCTCATACCTTTGAACAGTAGGCAAAAAATCTTGAACACAGTTAGCAGACTTATTTTTCCCTGTGGGCTGAAGGTTTATTGAGGTTATGGAAGCTGATTTTATGGTGGGTTGTATTCAATAAGCTGGGCACTATACACCACAAAAGCAAACTTTGCTTCTCCACCTGACAATGTGCCATAACATTCTTGAACATTGAAGTCTTTTCAATGTACAGTATATAATTAACCGATACATGTTTGCTATTGGTTGGTGTTACTTTACTGATGCAAACTGTGTACTGGTGTTTGATCCTGACAATACTTTCTAATGTTTTACTTATTGGCATATTTATTACAGCATGCATATATCAGGCTATGTTTACAACAACAACAACAACATTTATTTATATAGCACATATTCATACAAACAGTAGCTCAAAGTGCTTTACATAATAAAGAATAGAAAAATAAAAAACACAATACGAAAACAAAATAAATCAGCATTAATTAACATCGAATAAGAGTAAGGTCCAAATGGCCAGGGGGGACAGAAAAAACAAAATAAAAACTCCAGACGGCTGGAGAAAAAAAAAATAAAATCTGCAGGGATTCCAGACCACGAGACCGCCCAGTCCCCTCTGGGCATTCTACCTAACATAAATGAAACAGTCCTCTTTGGATTTAGGGTTCTCACGGAAAGGCTTGATGATGATGGTCACGTAGAATTCTGCCTTTTAATCCATCCATCATTGTTGGAGCATCATGAAGCTTTGAGTAGGTGGAGGTGGCGCAGGCCACCACCACAAAGAAACCGGAAAAAGAAACAGAAAAGAGAGTAGGGGTCAGTATGGATTGTAGAGCTACCCTGAATAGTTATTATGAGGAAATTGAACATATAGAGTATCAGGATTAAGTTAAATTAAGTTAAATTGAAGTTATAGAAAGGCCATGTTAAAGTAATATGTTTTCAGCAGTGTTTTAAAGTGCTCTACTGTATTAGCCTGGCGAATTCCTATTGGCAGGCTATTCCAGATTTTAGGTGCATAGCAGCAGAAGGCCGCCTCACCACTTTAAACGTTCACTGCTATTGGAATGCGTTGTAAAGAAAAAACGTAATTTGATACAAAGTTATACTGTAGACCTAAAAATATTGTCACCATATTTTTTGAGGTAAAATTCTGCCAACCACAGCTGCCAGTTTTTTTACCGTAAATATAACATTATTTTTGAAGTGTACCGTAGGCCTAAAAATATCGTCACCTTCTTTTTTACGGTAAAGTTCTAGCAACCACAACTGCCAGTACTTTACCGCAAATTTAACATTATTTTTTCTACAGTGTACATTTGACAAGTCCCGTCAATCTATTCAACTCATTTCCATGTAAAACGTTGTTGCCAAAGCAAACACTTTTTAGTAGTTTTAAACCTCTTTCTTGAATTGCATACAGCTAGCTTTGCTTGAAACTATTATTTTTGTTACAGATATTGATATTTTTGGTCCTTTAGCTTTAAAAAACTTTCAGTCAGACATGGAAACAGCATTGTTATATGTAAAATAATTCTGATTATCCAAACTGTCCTGAATTCATCAAAAAACTCTCCTTTGGCTTAAAGCCTAGCCCAAAACACAAAATGCTCAGATAAGTAACGTATACTGTAAAACCATTGTATCTGACAATGGTGTGAGTGAGTGTGAGAGTTTATGTGTGAGTCAAGCATCCCAATTCTGGTATAAATTCTGTGTTGCCACAAAGCTACTGGACTGACCACTGGCCCTCTGTGACCATGGAATGGAAAAGCAGCCTTGTAAAAATAGGTGAATGGACAAATGTGTTGTTTGTGGTATTACATAATGACTTGGTAAGTGTGACTATTGAAAGCCTGAATTAATATGTCTCAAATTTGTTAAGAAGAACATTTCACCGGATGATTTTATTTTATTTTCTTCTATTTATTTTCTTCCATGTAGCTCCAAGGAGAATGGAAGAATCTTCGCCGAGCTTTCAAGAAACTAGACAGTGATTCCAGTGGCTTTCTTTCCATAGCAGAGTTTCGATCAGTCATGAAACTCTGTAACCTTCTTCTTGATGAAGATGAAGTCTATCATCTCATGTCAAAGTATGACCAAAACATGGATGGGAGGATCAACTATAAGAAATTGCTGGATGATGCATGCAAGAAACAAGCCAGCACTACTGAACATGCTTAATAAGCCACCTACATGAATTGAAAACTTTTGTTTAATTTTATAATGTACTAATCCTCAAATAAAACATGAAACAATAGAATATTATTCAGATAAATATAGTTTTGAAACACAAAAAAAATATAAATTCTTAATTTTTGCTATGAGTGTATGGTCATTTTGCATGTGAATTTTATATTATTAAAAACTTCTATGTACAGTATCTAGTTCATAATAGCAAACTTAAAATAATTTTATATGGAAAATTATTTACCTTCATTTTAAAAATAGTGAGCTAATCTATTCAGCTTTTCCCCTATTGTGTATAGTACCATATCACACCATATTCTAAATCTGCTTAATCCCCAGTAGCGTAATGGGGGGCTGAAGCCAATCCCAGCAAGCACTGGGTTCAAGGCAAGATCATTCCCTGGACAGGGTGCCAGTCTATTGCAGAGTGAATACACTGACACACATGTACTAGGGCTAATTTTGTAACTTCAGTCCATCTACCCTGCATGTCTTTGGACTGTCGGAGGAAACCAGAGCACCAGGAGGAAACCCACGCAGACACAGGGAGAACATGCAAAGTCCATGCAGGGAGGACCAGAGACACAAACCCTGCAAAGCAACGGTGCTATCACTGCACCACCACTATATTATCAGAAAAGATTCAAAATATTATTACTTAACCCAAGCTCAAAGTGAATCTCACATGGATTCCTCCCTACCTACAACATACATTTCCCCCACATTGATCTTGGAAGAATTCCATTTCATTTGCTTAACCTGAAATGATGCTGTCCATTAAAAAAATCAAACATTAATCTGCTGTATATGCAATATTAAACACAAGAACAAAAATACTTTATTTTTATTTTTTGTATTTAATGCCCAGGTTGAATCACTACTATAAAGGAAATGTTTAAAGTTTGTATCCTATAGCTATGACACAACTGTGTTAGTTCCAGGAATAAAGAAAAGTTATTTGAAATGGTTCATGAAATAAAAAATCATAAAGGAAAAACTAGCTTCTAACTGCAAATAAGTGCCGTATTCCTTTTGTGGGATGGCTTGCCCACCATATCTAACAGTAGCTCTACTCCTTCTCACCTTCTTCTTCTGACATTCCCCAATATATTGTCATACTCATATATCAGATACAACTGTAAACCTGTTCTCAACACAAAGTGACAGAAACCTAGCTAATAACAAAAAATGTTGGCTGTGCATCTGAACAACACAATAGGTTCTGTTATGCTTCCTCATTGTTTCATGGGAGTGAGGAAGAAGAGGGTAGAAGGATAACAGTCTAGTGATCATCTTGTATGACACCTTGGGCTTTCTGAATACATACTTTTTTGACGCTTAGCAAAACTAACAGCTATGTTAGTCTCTGGTAGTGTTACATTAGTTAATTAAAAATAAGGCTAACTCACTGGTCCAGAGACCGTACTTTAATTTTTAGTCCACTCCCTGTCTATACAGAATGTACATGCTCTATGTTTTCAAGTGTTTTCCCCAGTTACTGCAGTTTTCTTCCACATGTTAATGCTATGCAGGTAAAGCTAATGAGAGTCTGTACATACAGTAGGCCTGATATATGTGTGACTTTGCTCTTTGATGGACTAGTGCCACATGCATTGTTCATTTTTGCTACATGTTCATCACTAACTTGGTGAGATCCAGCTCTCAGAGATCCTGCAGTGAAAACAGTGGGATCAAAAATTTCGACTATATTATATTTGTATATTTACCTGATATGAGTGAATATGAGAGTAATGCACTAGCATTGTTTCAAGGTAGGACCATCCCTGGCAGGATGTGCTCAACCCCCTTATCATGGTCATATACACAATATGTATATACTGTGCATTTGAAATAAAACTTCTCGAGAAATGGGTGTATGAAAAGCATTAATTTTATGTAAAAATTGATGTCAGCAGTGAAAAGAGTGAGAAATTGTCACTTTGTATGTATAATATATCAAGAATAGCAGATTTTTTTCGGTCCTGAAACAACTTAGATAATGAAATGCTAAAACTGTTTTGAATTATGTGACTCTCAAACTGAATTCAAGCGTTACGTCAAACATACTGTAGGCCACAAGATTTCAGAGAGACATAAATCCAAGGGGATCCTTACCCCTAACTTGAGGATCAGGCTTTTGGCCTGCAAAAGCATAACAAAATAAATGTTTTAAAGTTCCTAATTCCAAAAAAAAAAATTTCAATCTCTAAAGGAAGGCCAGGAACCATAACAATTTCTGGCCCAAATGACAAAAAATAAAGTTCCTTAAACATTTAAGGAGTAATTAAAATATATTTTTTACGTAAAGGTAACAAAGAAGCAAAAGAGCTTGTGCCAGAAATGCAAATCTCAAGGCAAACAAATCCAGTCCTTGAACCAATAATCAATATCCAAAACCAAAGCAAAAGTTTACACCACCAAGTGATCACAAAGAAAATACTATAATAATGCAAAGTCCAAAAGAGTTTTACGAGTTTTAAGCTTATAAAGGCCTGGAGGGCAGTTCCCAGCTGTGGCTTCAGGGGTCCCACCTCCTTGGGCTCAAAATAAAGTCAACAAGGTACATAGCACAAAAAAAAAAATTAATAAAAATATAATTAACAATATAAGGTAATAAAAGATAATAAATCAACAGAACAATACATATAGAAAAAAAGCAAAAATTTACTCAAAAAGAAAACATAAAATTAACAAAATAATATTTAAAAGACAACACACAGCCTTCCCATTATGAGATGCTGAGTTCTCCTCCCTCCCTCTGCTTTGGGATTTTTCAAAACCCTGTACTGTTCTGGAAGTACAGCAGGTTGTCTCACATTGTATTGTAAAACTCAGGGCTTTCTATAATAGTTGTATGATTCTACACACAGTTAAGGTCAACCTCCACAATGGTGAACAACAAATCAACTCAACCTAAGTGAAATGTCTTTATTGTCATACCATCCATACACAGCAATGCAACATACAGTACATACAGTACATAATAATACAAAATAACATTCTCCGGGACTACAGTGCAACAAATATGATAAAGGAAACATGCAAGAGAATTAAACAACTATACTATACTATAATTGATAATGAATGAATAGTAATGAACAGAAATAGAAGTAATAAATAAATAATACCAACCTATAAATAAACAACAATAGTAACAAATGTACTGCATATAAATAAGCTATTAGGAGAAGATCTGAGGGGAGGTGGGCAGCAAAGAGTTCAGAGTCCTGACAGCCAAGCGGTAGAAGCTGTTGCAGATGGACGTGAGATACAGAGACCGTGGGATTGGTGGGAGCAGTCCTCCAGAGTGCTGTTGGCTTTGCAGATTCAGCACTTGATAAAGATGTCTATAATGGAGGGTAGTGAGGTCCCAGTGATCATTTTTGATGTGTGTCCTTTTTTTTGGAGGACCTGGCAGTCAGAGACCCTATATTTCAAAAACCAGACTGTCATGCAGCTGGTCAGAATGCTCTCAATAGTGCCCTTGTGGAATGTGTGAGATTGGGGGTAGGCAGGTTTGCTTTCCTCAGATGCTGAAAAAAGTGGAGATGCTGCTGCACCTTTCTTTGGCTATGGAGGTGTCATTCTTTGACCAAGAAAGGTCAGCTGTCAGGTGCATACCAATTAATTTTTCCTTTTCTTGTGCACACAAAGCTGAAGAAAGTTACTTGTGATAGAATAATCAGTACCTCCTGTAAATATAGTAGACACACAAGAGCAGATCTAGACAGACCTTCATCGTTTTAGGCCAACCAACTAGATCTCGGTAGAGGTCATGCAGTGAAGGCTTTGTTCAATCTGCCATTGGTTATTCCTTTGAATCCTTAGAATATTTAAACAGGGTACTGACATCTGAAATTTTCCTGAAAGATATATATACAATCAGTTATTAATATTGTTGAGTATTTTGACATACTTTTATCATATTTATTATTTAATATATTGTGCAGTCATTTGTTACAATGACCAGGTAAATAATTCCTTATAGCTTTGCTGCCCCCTCAATCCACTTATCCATATTAGGCATTAGATCAGGGGTGCCCACGCTTTTTCGGCTTGCGAGCTACTTTTAAAATGACCAGGTCAAAATGATCTACCTACATTAAAAATTAAATATATATATATATATATATATATATATACTACAGTATTTGGATTTAATATTCTTCATGGGAAAAGGCTGACTCGCATAAATAAGAAGAGCCAAATAATGCAGTCAAGGAGCTTTTGAATTCAGCCGAGTGAAAAATGACGGCTGTCCGATTAACTGCGATTTTAGCTCCCTCTCCTTTCTCTTTCTCAGATCGCTTTTTGGAAGGAAGTTTCGTAGTTTTTATGAACAGTTCGACAGTGCCTTTCCACATTTTCCTTCTTTGGAATCGCAATGATAGATTGACAGATCAGACAAACGCACTTCGATTGTGACATTGTGAGAGAAAAAAATCCTCTTCCAATTCCACATCGAGCCCATACCCTCCCCAAACAATTTTTTTTTAATCCCTTCTTTAGTCGATATAAATTGGAAGGCTAACTAGATCGCTTAGATAGCCGGAGTTTTGCAGTAGCTCGCGCGTTTGATCGTGCGTGCAGGATGACCAGTGTGTTAGAAGAGAAGAGATCTCAGACTAGCCGACCTGTATGTCAATCAAGTGGCAAATGCCATAGGGAGGATATATGATAGACTAACATTTAAAAAAAAATTTTTGAATGCAATGCTATCTACCTGCACTACCTTTGCGATCCACCAGTCGATTGCGATCAACGCATTGGGCACCCCTGCATTAGATGACACACTTAATTCACATGTAATACATACTCCCTTCACAATTTAATACTCCTGTGATACAGTATACCCTCGCAATAAGAGCCAAAATAATACATGAAAGTTATATGTTATTTTTGGTAAAAAATAAAAAGATTACATTTAAACTAATAAAACAGACAAAGCATGCATTAAAACATTCAAAATATATACATTTTCAGTACTTCTGTTTGACCTTCCAAAAACTATCATTATTCAATTTTGTGATTGCAGAGTTAAATGTAAAATGACATTTGGCTGTTTTGCCGACTCTGTCCCTTGATATTTTCAGATCTGTCCTGTCCCTTTAAACTAGACACGCATTGTAAACACGCATTTAGCAGACATTGTACATATGACCGACACCTTAATAATATTCCATACATTGATCAAATTTTATAGAAATGACATAAACATATGCAAAAATCATGAAAATGAACACCAATATTATGCCTGAACATGTAAAATGTTTTATAGTAACAAAAAATAAATTCATTGGAGGTGTAGGAACTGTTCATAACTAACTCTAATTTGTTTGTATTATTATTTCATAATGTTAAACAATAATACTAGTTAATGAAAATGGCACTCTTTCCAAACTCCGAAGTAATCGCTTTGACACCTCATCCCACCATCCTGACCATGACCTCTTCTGTTCAAGGCATTCAATACTCAACATACACTGCCATAAAAAGGCAGAGGAGATTATTAAAGAACTTGAACCACTGTAAGTCACTTTTCTACTCTGCACAGTTTTGGCACTATAACACTTTACTACATTCAGGGAGTTAAAATCCAACCGTCATAAGGCTACTAAACACCTACTCATAGCGACAAGTGAATGAATGTTTGTTGTATACAGTACTGCATATAGTCTGATGCTACATTCATTGTCTGGGGTTGGTACTGAACTACTGTCACCAGCTTGTGGAACACATGTAAGGAAGAATTTCACTGTATTATGAATAAATGCATTTGATCTTTAAGTCACCAAATGAATGATATTGTAGGGTAATTCTAAATTCTCACTGGGCACTTTCCTACTGTCTGATTAATGATACATGTTACTGATATTTTTAAACACTTTATTCAATAAAATGTCTGTTGTTGTCATAATGACTCCTTTTGCATTGTTGTCCTTTTGGCTTCTGCTCCAGTGGTGCAGCAATTAATTGTAATGTAATGGGAAGCAGTTTTATATCTTGCAGTCATGAGTGCTAAAAAAGCTTCCATATGAAATATGGATTTATTAGGGTGTAGGGCACTGCATTTATTCATATTTAGACTCAGTTCCTTTGCTCATATTATTAATAAAGGATATGTTTTGAATTTTGGTCAATGTAGTCAGACAGCAGTTGCAAGAATATGTCGTTACTACAATAGTAAACAGGCAGATAAGAAAGGCTACAAGTTAAGAAGACAAAGAAGGGCTTGTTATTTGGAATCTGTGATGTATAAAGACAACTGAATGTGATCTTCCTAAGTGCAGATGAGTACTGGTGGCTTGCAAGTTACATGAAAACTCCATAACTTCTGCAGTAAAAATATCTCTGTACTGATAGCCACGGTCACCAGCTTTGTGTCTCTGTTGTCTTAACTCTTTAGATGGGCATGAATGAAGGCTTACGCTTGAGAATGTGCTCCTCGAGCTAAGAGTAAGCCCAAAATTCAATAAAATATCAATGTAAAGTAGTCAGCTAAGGACGCACATGCAGTTGGTATGTCCGAGTGGCAAAGTTTCAGATTACAAATAAGTTCTGTGCTCTGCACTACCTCACCTTGAGCAAGTCACCTAACTAGTTAACAATTGAAGAAACCAGCCCGGACACAGACAGGAAGACACCGATAAGTCCAACACACACAAGATTATTTACACCAACAGTCCTTAAAACAGTCCTGCACAGCACACAGTGCCCCTGCACCAAACACTCTTCCAATGGTCCTTCCTTTCTTTCTTTTACTGCCACTTTCTCCCGAGCTTTGCCCTCTTCCTCCTGACTCTGGCACCCCAAATGGAGTGAGGCAGCCCCATTTATAACGCCCCGGATGTGCTCCAGGTGCACGATGACGAACTTCTGGCGGCACTCCCCAGTGTGGTGGAAGTGCTGCCCTTGCACCCAGAAGCACTCCGGGCGTATAACATCCCCGGTCCAGCAGCGCTTCCTGGTGTAGCGGAAGCGCTGTCCTCCACGGTTCAAGGATCGTCCAGTCACCCAGGGAAGAATGTACCGCTCTCCCAGTCCATCTTTCCTCCAGGCATCCCAGTGGGGCAGGGTCCCTGGCCGTCTGTAACACTGCACCTCCCCCAGCCTGTAGGGTGAAGCGGCCCGTCCCGTGAGGGCTGTCCTCTGACAGGTTGGGGCGCCGGCATGTCTTGGGTCACAGTTCTGCCCTAAAAGAGATAAACAAGACAAGGGCAGGGAGACACGATCACGATGCCATTCCATGGAGTCATCCATGAGTGTATACGGACAGCGTCTCCACCTGTGACCGTGGTTTTGCACTAAAAGCACTGGCGCTTCCCTCCATGTCCCCGTGCCCTCCAGACATGGAAACAGGACAGGTCTCTGTGCTTCGCTTTGTTCCCAGCCAGGCTTGGGTCTTCCCTCTGCACCTGCAGAAGGCGGCTCTCGACTGCAGGTGGGCGTACGGGTCCAGCCTGCCCCTTGTCAGGAGGTCCGGTCCTCTGTCTCTAAAGCCTCCTCCTTTCACTCTAGGGCGCAATGACAGTCTGGATCTCCTTATGGGATAAAAAGAGACCCCGTGCTGTCTGCGCCCCTGTGGACCTCAGTGAGGTTTTTTGGAGCAGTGTACGTTGGCAACCGGCACTCGCTAGCCGGCTCCTCGTACGTACCTCCCCTGGGTTTGCCCCTATGACACGATCAGCCTCTTGTTCTGTGTCCACTATAGGAAGTTTGGCTACTTGGTGACTGGAACGAAACGATACCGGCATCCCTTTGCTCAGCCTTCCTCTTTCATTTACTGGGATCTTCTCTGCAACAGCAGGCTCCTGTCCTCCTCGGTCTTCGCCCCACCGTTGGCTCCAGGAGTGACTTTCTCCGGAGGTTCCCCCTATGAGGTAGACACCCGGGAAAATGTGATACACACCCAGGGACAATCCCCGCCTGGGTCCAGTACCTACCTTTGGAAACCCCTCTTCCGGAGGTAGCTTCCATGGCCTGGCCATCTTTTTACCCATCTGGGAAGTGCAGTGTCTTCAGGGCACTAGTGAGACTGGCAAAGACTGAACTACTTGCGCAAAACGTGTATGTGTCGCGGAAGCACACACTTTTGATATGTTATTTTAAAAACATCAGGCCAAATATATAAATGTTAATGTAATTTAAGTAATTAAATGGTTTTAATGTGGATATATATTTGGCAGCAGTATTTTATATTTAGTCTATTACAGTTTTTCACAAAAAAAAACATTTGCATTTGTCATTGTGTTTGTACAAACTGCCATTGTGTCTACACATATTTCACTACTAAAGATGTTTTGTCCTTGTGCTTATTGGATTTCTCATCTGACTCTGACAACTCATAAAAACAGTTTGCATATTCATCAATCACACCTCTCACTCACCTTGATACTGTCCTGCATTGCATAAGTGTTTTCAATCAAACTTTCTTTAGATATGCATGAAAAACTAAGGCCAGTCAACACTGTCAGTGGTAGTAGTAAAACTGACCTTCAGCCGGGAACAAATGTAAACCCATACTCTCAGAACAGCTTCAGTGAAAACAAATGGAAACACACGTTCTCAATCTTGTGTCACAGGTGCATTTCATGACACTGGATTAATTATACACAAGCAGAGATGGATGCTCAGATTTCACCCTAGTGAATAGTATTGAAAATGGAGCAGGAAGCAGGTTTTATGCAGATGTACTACCATTGGGCACTGCAACACAGACCGGCTCCTTCACTTCTTGGATGGACTCTATAATACCTTCATTCCAAAGAATGAAAGGGGGATTGTGGGTGCCAGCATGCCATGCCTTGTGGTGATTTGGGACAATGTAAGTTTTCAACACTCCAACCATATGAAGGAATGGTTTGAAACCCACAACATGTGATGATAGTGCCCCTGCCACTTTATTAACCATTCCTCAACCTAAATGAGGAATTTGTCTATGCTTGAAGATGGAAGGTATATGATCACCATCTTAACTGGACGCAATGGATGCTGTCTATGAGCATGCGTTTAGGAGGCAGTCAACAAGCCCAGAGGTGAGCGATATATTGTCTGATGAAGGGTTGAATTTGAGTGCTGATATCTCTCTCTCTACATTTACAGAACCAAGGAAGAAAAATAATAATAATTCCCACTTAACGACAACAGTTCAGAGATTTGAAAATGGCACACACTTCTGGTCTTGTCTTGACGACGTAACTTCTGCACCTCAAAGATGACGTCACTTCCAGTCCCTCAGTGGTTCCGTCATCTTCGAGGGGCGGAAGTGACGTCACTTCCAGTACTCTCTAATTTGCTGCCACCTCATTTCCTGTGGCCATTTTGTATATATAAACGATCATGTCAGCACTATTCTCTGTCAAATGTTGGATTTATTTCACTAATTTTGATCAACAACAACAAATATTATATGGGGCAATTCCCCAACTCTTTTTGACGTCTTGTCAACGTTATTTCATTACAATATATATATATATATACTAGCAAAATACCTGCGCTTCGCAGCGGAGAAGTAGTGTGTTAAAGAAGTTATGAAAAAGAAAAGGAAATATTTTAAAAATAACGTAACATCATTGTCAATGTAATTGTTTTGTCACTGTTATGAGTGTTGCTGTCATATATATATATATACAAACACACACACTCACACACACACACATATAAACATATATATACATATACATATATACATATACATACATATCTACATATACACATATATACTATACTAGACATTAAGCCCGTTACAATAACGGGCGCTAGAACAGTAGTGCATAAACATTAGTAGGAACAGTCTATATTAAATGGCAAGGGACCTTGTATGTGGATGTAATATGCGTCACTGTATTGTGTGCCTTTAATTTTCTCTCTCAGTAATGCTGGTTTATATTTCTGTAAAATGCCTGTAATTTTGTCTGACAGTAATACAGTGGAACCTCGGGTCACAACCATAATTCGTTCCAAAACTCTGGTTGTAACCCGATTTGGTCGTGAACCGAAGTAATTTCCCCCATAGGACTGTATGTAAATACAATTAATCCGTTCCAGACCCTATGAACTGTATGTAAATATATATATTTTTTTAAGTTTTTAAGCACAAATATAGTTAATTATACCATTGAATGCACAGCGTAATAGTAAACTAAATGTAAAAACATTGAATAACACTAAGAAAACCTTGAACAACAGAGAAAACTAACACTGCAATAGTTCGTGCTATAGCCTTATGACCCGCTCGCTATGAACCACTCTCTAAAAACAATTTTTTTTAATGAGTTTTAAGCACAGGGAAAAAAATGAACATTTGAAAAATATGTAATTTAATAAACAACCAAGAAAAGTAACATTGCAACAATTCACGCGCGCGCCTGTGTGTGTGTGTGTCTCTGTCGCGGGCCTGCGTGTGTGTGTCTGTCTCTCTTAAGCGCACGCCTCTGTGTCTGTGTGTGTGTGTCTGTCTCGCCTGTGTGTGTGTGTGTCTGTCTCGCCTGTGTGTGTGTGTGTGTCTGTCGCACGCGCCTGTGTGTGTGTGTGTGTCAATCGCACGCGCCTGTGTGTGTGTGTGTCTGTCGCACGCGCCCCTGTGTGTGTGTTTGTGTGTTTCTGTTGCGCGCGCCTGTGTGTGTGTGTCTGTCACGCGCATGCCTGTGTGTGTGTGTGTCTGTCACGTGCGCGCCTGTGTGTGTGTGTGTCTGTCTCGTGTGTGCCTGTGTGTGTGTGTGTCTGTCTCGCGCACGCCTGTGTGTCTGTCTTTGTGTGTGTGTCTGTCTCTCGCGTGCACGCACCTGTGTGCGTCTCTCTCTCTCTGCACACACAGGGAATGCACAGGAAACTGAAGCACATGCCGTGTGGCCCCGCGCATGCGCACTTCACCAGAAGACACACACACACACGGACACCTGGACGCACACAGGGGTTTTATTAAAGAGGATACACATATATACATATACACATATATATATATATATATATATATATATATATATATATATATATACATACATATATACATATATATATATATATATATATATATATATATACATACATATACACATCTACATATATATACACATATCAACATATATATATACACATACATATACACACATATATATAAACACATACATACACACACACATATATACATATATACATATACACATATATATACACACATACATACATACATATATATATAAACACAAACACATATATATACATACAGTACATACAGTACATACATACATATATATACATACATACATATCTACATATATATACACACACATATATAAACATATCTACATTATTATATATATATACACATACATACATACATACATACATACATTCACATATATATATATCTACATATATATATATATATATATATATATACATATACATACATATATAGACCCGGCACTTAAAAGTTTCTCTCGCACTTTTGCTGAGTTTGTGCCAAACACTATTCTATCCCTGACGATATCAACTCTCCTTTATATAAATCAGTAAAGGAGAGAGGATTAAACACTAAGGAAAAAGAACGGTAAGACCGCGTCAGGTGCGGAGCTCAGCTCGGAGCAAAATGAAGTGAATGAAATGAGGTGAATGGGAGGGGAGATGATGACGTTTGTCCCCCACCCGCCTTAACTGTCAATCCCCCCACAAACACAGTCTCTCGGAATTTGCATAAGCACAGTCCTTGACCAGCAATTTTAACTTAGTTACAAAGTGATCAAAACTCTCGTTTATACCCTGCGTCCTCTCATTAAACTTGTATCCCGCGAATATCGCATTTGTCGTGTGCATGACAAATGCCAGCGGCAGCCTGTCTATGAACTTAATTTAAACTTTAGGATTACACCGTGCTTTGTTTCCAAAGTAGCTGCACTCATGAATATGCTTGTATGCGTCACTCGCTTCATATTCTTTTGCTACCTTCTCAATTGTGTAATGCATTTTTTGAACAGGTTTGATTGATTGAAGTGATCACTCGTACTGCGTTCACAGTCAGTTCACGTGAGCCGCTCTCTTGTGTGATCTTGCGATGTCCACGGCTTTATTTAATGTTAGCTAAGACCCGGCACTTGAAAGTTTCTTGCTACAGCAATTTTAACTCCGTTACAAAGTGATCCAAAGTCTTGTTTATACCTTGTGTCTTCTCATTGAACTTGTATCTCGCGAATATCATATTCGTCTTAGGCATGACAAACGGCAGCGGGAGCGTGTCTATAAACTTAATTTAAACTTACGGTTTACACCGTGCTTTGTTTCCGCAGTAGCTGCACTTATGAATATACTTGAATACGTCACTCGCTTGATATTCTTTTGCTGACTTCTCAATTGTATAATGCGTTTTTTCTTCACTGCTCTTTGGAGCTCTTCCTTGTTCTCTACGTACTGCGTTCACAGTCAGTTCACGTGATTACGTGGGAGGCATGATGACGCGAGACGCAACTCCGCCTCCCACGGCCATCGAGCTGCAGTCTATTACAGTATATGGACGAAAATAGGTTCCAGTTATGACCATTACGCGTAGAATTTCAAAACTTTTGTAAGTAAGCTGTAAGGAATGAGCCTGCCAAATTTCAGCCTTCTACCTACATGGGAAGTTGGAGAATTAGTGATGAGTGAGTCAGTCAGTCAGTGAGTGAGGGCTTTGCTTTTTATTAGTATAGATATATATATATATATATATATATATATTGTCACGCATGCACGAGTAGGAGACCGCGGACTGATCCGAAACCACTTCGAAGGACGTTTGCCGGTAGGGAATGGCGGGGTACTAACCTTTCTGCTCTTTCTTCTAGGAAAAAGGATGCTCCGCCATCGTAACCTGACCGCACTACGTCCACTTCCGCCCTTCCTCCGCCATCTTCCCTGATGTCAGCAGTCCCGTCATCCCTCACGCCTCCTTCCCAGCATTCCTCCTCCTGTATAAAATGGCCGCCGGCGCCTGTGAAGGCGTCGCGCATTTTGAATGACCTTACTTTGTATATTTTTTGACTGCATAACGTGCCTATTTTGTTTACAGTATACGGGGCCAAAACCCCAACCCTTTATGCTGTGTTTTGTCTCTTTTTACAGTGGCGTAGTCGGCAGGATACTGCATAGAAGAAAATGACTGAAAGGCAGGACCTCAATACCGTGCTGCAGGGCATGAACGCCCAAATCCAGTCTCTGCAGCAAGCACAGGCCAGTACTACCCGGGAACTGGAGGCCGCGAAGGCAAAGCTCGCAGAAGCCGAGAGGGTAAGGGCAGACCCGCCTCGTCCTAAACCTCCGTCCCTGGTCCCGATGACGGAGGCAGATGATATTGAATCATACTTGGGGATCTTTGAAAGGACGGCCACCCGGAACGAGTGGCAGCGGTCTGAGTGGGCGTCCATTCTGGCGCCCTACCTGAAGGGGCCCGCGCAGCGAGCCTATTATGACCTCCCTGAGGAGGAAGCCGCGGACTATAAGCTTCTGAAACAGGAGATCCTGGCACGCTACGGCATCACGCCGAGCCAGCAGGCAAGTGAATGGCGGAGCTGGCAGTTTGACCCCGAGAAGCCGGCCCGAGCACAGGCTTTCGAGTTCTGGGGTAAGATGGGGAGGTGGCTACGGCCTGAGGGTCCCCAAGCCCGGAAGGTCGTGGAGCAGGTGGCCTGTGAGGGCCTGGTCAATGCACTGCCCAGCTCCCTCGCCCAGCAGGTTCGGCGCCACCCATATACCGACATGCCGGGACTCCTGGAAGTCCTGGAGCGTCAGCTCGCGGTCTTCCGAGCCGGGGGGACAAAAAGGCAAGCTCGCGGGAACCGGCAGGGACGGGCGGCCACCCCCGAGCCCTCTCGACGCGCTGCGGAAGCGCCTCCCAGACCCCGAGAAAAGCCGGCCTCTCCACGCTGCTACAAGTGCGGAGAGACCGGCCACCTGCTACCGACCTGTCCTCTGAACACCCCCATGGAGCCAATGAACTGCACCTGGGCCTCTGCGGAAAGGTACTGTACTCCGCCGCATCCCTTGGCGAGTCCGAACACGGGAGTGGTGTTGGTAAACGGGCACTCAGTGGTGGCTCTTTTTGACTCCGGCAGCAACATAACAATTGTCGCTCGCCGCTATGTCTTACCGCGACAGTGGCTAAACAAACATTTACGGGTCACTTGTGTTCACGGAGAGACCAGGTCTTACCGTTCCGCCGAGTGTTATCTTTCCTGGAGGGGGGAGTTGTCCAAACTGTTGGTTGCGGTGTTGCCCGAACCCCCCTTTCCGGTAATCCTGGGACAAGACTGGTCACAAAGGAAAAGCGGTAAGACACGCACCGCTCCTGGGGCCTCACTGGGTCTGCTTATGGAGGGACAAGGCACCCTTCCCGCGGTCTCCACGCCACGCACTGAGGCAGGCCACAGTGGCGCAGGCACAATGGGGGAGGTGTCTCAGGCGACGGACTCTGAGCCGGAACCTCCCTCCGGCGAAGGGACGAGCCAGGGAACACCACTGCCCAACACTTCTCTAGATCCCTTGAGCAACATGGAACACCAGTTTCGCTCCACGCCCGCCTCATTTAAAAGAGAACAGTGGAATGATGATTCCCTGCGGTTTGCCAGAAATGCGATTGTTCTTCCAGGCAGCTCACAAGCTGATGGTTCCATGCCACGCGAGCCCTTCTTTGTATTGGAGAATACAGTAATCTGCTGTATCGGGTGGCAACTCACGAGGGCGAGGTGCGGAAATTGCTGCTAGTGCCGCGTACCTTCCAGCGGGAGGTATGCGAACTAGCTCACGCCCACCTCCTAGGCGCCCACCTCGGGGCCGAAAAAACATTGGAGAGAATCAAGCTCCGCTTTTACTGGCCCGGGATTAACGAGGAGGTCCGGCGTTTCTGTCAATCCTGTCCAGACTGCCAGATTCACCAGATTCCTAGGAGGAACCGTGCTCCTCTCGTCCCGATACCCCTGATAGATGTACCCTTTGACCGGATAGGGGTTGACTTAGTAGGGCCCCTGGAACCCTCGAACCGTGGCCACAAGTATATATTGGTTATGGTTGATTATGCTACCCGGTACCCAGAGGCGGTTCCCCTGCGCTCCGCTACCACCAGAAACATCGCACGGGAACTGGTCAACCTTTTTTCGAGAGTGGGTATCCCTAAAGAAGTCCTCACGGACCAGGGCACTCCCTTCACTTCCGATACGTTCAGGGAAGTTGCCAAGTTACTGAGAATAAAGCACCTAAATACGTCTGTCTACCACCCCCAAACGGACGGTCTGGTAGAACGCTTTAATCAGACGCTTAAACAGATGCTTCGCAAGGTAGTCAGCGCTGATGGCAGGAATTGGGACCAGCTCCTGCCCCTTGTGCTTTTTGCCTACCGGGAGGTACCCCAGGCCTCTACGGGCTTCTCGCCTTTTGAGTTGTTATATGGGCGACAGCCCCGGGGACTTTTGGACATTCTAAACGAAGGCTGGGAGGCTGAGGCCCTTCCCTCCTCCAATATATTGGAGTATGTAGCGCAACTGCGCGACAGACTCACTAAAATCAGGCCACTCCTCAAAGACCACGTGACGCGTGCGCTGGCAGCGCAGGCTCGGTGTTACAACTGCAACTCTGTCCTCCGGGAGTTCCACCAGGGGGACCGAGTGATGGTACTCGTTCCCACCTCCCACTCCAAGCTGCTAGCTCACTGGCAGGGGCCATACGAGGTTAAGGAGAGAAAGGGGCTCGTCGACTATTTAGTTAAACAACCAAATCGTCGACCGAGCGAGAGGATCTATCACATGAACTTGTTAAAACCTTGGAAGGACAGGGAGGAGACTCCCGATACTCATAGATCCCTATCCCTATTCGCTAGCACGACTGCCCTTAACCTCGGCGACAAGCTAACGCCCGTACAGCGGCGAGAGATATCCCAAGCTATCTACGCCATCCCCGAAGTGGTGAGCGAGTCGCCAGGCCGGACCTCGCTGATTGCCCACGATATAGTCACGGATCCCGGAGTAGTCGTCCGGGAGAGGCCCTATAGACTCCCGGAGGCAAAACGCGCCGAAGTGGAACTAGAGGTACAACGAATGCTGGACTTGGACATTATCGAGGAAAGTCACAGTCCCTGGTCCAGCCCGATTGTCCTCGTTCCCAAGCCGGACGGCTCCTGGAGATTCTGCAATGACTTTAGACGTCTAAACCAGGTCTCCAAGTTCGATGCCTACCCGATGCCCCGCATTGACGACCTGCTCGAGCGGCTGGGTGCGGCTCGGTATCTGACTACTCTTGATATGACAAAAGGGTACTGGCAAATTCCCTTAACGGCATCTGCCAAAGAGAAAACCGCCTTTAGCACCCCTAGTGGACATTGGCAATACAAGGTCCTCCCATTTGGGCTGCACGGGGCCCCGGCGACCTTTCAACATCTGGTGGATAGAGTGCTGAAGCCCCACCAGTCCTATAGTGCCGCCTACCTGGATGACGTCGTCATCTATTCCGGCACCTGGGAGGAGCATCTATTGCAGCTCTCTGCTGTCCTCGCGACACTGGCTAAAGCCGGCCTCCGTATTAACCCCCGTAAGTGTTTCTTTGGCTTAAAGGAGGCCAAGTATTTAGGCTATCTTGTGGGGCGAGGACAGGTGAGACCCCAATGCTCCAAAATCAAAGACATCTTGGAATGGCCCCGTCCGAATACCAAGAGACAGGTGCAGGCTTTCTTGGGGCTGGCGGGGTACTACCGCCGGTTCGTACCCCGTTTCTCCGAGAGGGCAGCACCCTTGACTAGCTTAACAAAGAAGGGGGCTCCCCTGCACGTGGTATGGAACGACAAGGCGGAACACGCATTCAGTGACCTGAAACAGGCCCTTACTTCGGCACCTGTATTACGGACCCCTGATTTTGGGCTACCCTTCATTCTCCAGACCGACGCTTCGGACACAGGCCTGGGCGCCGTGTTGAGCCAAAGCGTTGATGGTGTCGAACACCCCGTGATGTACTTAAGCCGGAAACTGTTGGACCGAGAGGCCAGGTACGCGGCGGTGGAGAGGGAAGCCCTGGCCATTAAGTGGGCCGTGACTTATCTCCGCTACTACCTGTTGGGTCGCGAATTCACTCTGGTGACTGATCACGCTGCACTTCAGTGGATGTCCCTCCACAAAGAGTCGAATCCGCGAGTCACCAGGTGGTTCCTGGACTTGCAGCCCTATAAGTTCACGGTCACTTATCGCCGCCGCGGCCTTCAGGCCAACGCCGATGCCCTCTCTCGCGTCCACGACCTCTCGGCTAGGTCCGCCCGACCAGACGGTCTTGGGCTGAGTGGGGGGTCGTGTCACGCATGCGCGAGTAGGAGACCGCGGACTGATCCGAAACCACTTCGAAGGACGTTTGCCGGTAGGGAATGGCGGGGTACTAACCTTTCTGCTCTTTCTTCCAGGAAAAAGGATGCTCCGCCATCGTAACCTGACCGCACTACGTCCACTTCCGCCCTTCCTCCGCCATCTTCCCTGACATCAGCAGTCCCGTCATCCCTCACGCCTCCTTCCCAGCATTCCTCCTCCTGTATAAAATGTCCGTCGGCGCCTGTGAAGGCGTCACGCATTTTGAATGACCTTACTTTGTATATTTTTTGACTGCATAACGTGCCTATTTTGTTTACAGTATACGGGGCCAAAACCCCAACCCTTTATGCTGTGTTTTGTCTCTTTTTACAATATATATATATATATATATATACACTAGCTGTGTAAGCCCGGGCTCCTAGAAACTATTGAAATTATCAGAAAAAAACTGAAATGCAGAGTCGGCGGTTTCTTTTTGCCGATGTGCTCACTCCCCTTGTCAATCAGCGGCTAAGCAAGTTTCTCTCTTGTTTGTCTTTCCTTGATGGTGTCACTTTGGTGAAGGAATCGCTTTCTGCAGCCTTGTACTTTGTTCTTCTTCCGACTTGGGGCCGCCTTGTTGGATCTTTGAGCTTCATGCTGTAGCCTCGCACTTCTGGGCCGTACAGAGAGACACACCCACTTCCACACATAGACATTGTTATGGACGGCCAGGGTCTTTGGATAAGCAAGGACCGGGTAAGCAAGCCTGGTCAGGGAACGCTAGATGGCAGCCCCCCTGGGTTGCAACGGTGCCTCAGACTCCCGCAAGTCTTCATGGGAGTTGGAGTTAAATAGAGCCCTGTCAGGGTCCGCGGGTGCAGCCAGGGGATGGTGCAGCTGCTCCTGAGCCCATATGGGCTGTTCTTTCACCACACCTGAAAGTGCTGCCGGTAGTGGGGCAACAAGCACCTGGAGCACTTCCAGGTGCCTGATATCAGGAGTCAGCAGAGTCGGGAGGAGGGAGACAAAGCTTGCCGGGAGGAGTGGAGGAGAGAAGGAAAACAAGGAAAGAGTATTGTGTTGTGCTTGGGACTGTGTTGAGCTTGTAAGAACGGGGAAGGCGTTGCCCAAAAGGTAAAAAAGAGAGTAAAAATCACGTGTGCTTTTATAAGAGTGCCTCCTACGTCTGTCTGTGTCACGTTGGGTGGCTGGTACATTGTCACAACATATATATGCATAAGTGCAGTGCAGTGAATTTACTGCACTATATTTGGTGCTATGTTATAAGTTTGATTTCATATTTTTCTTTGCCTATTTTCAAATTCATAGTTTCATGTTTATTGTTTTGCTTTTCTCAGTTACATCTATTGTATTGTTTAAATTTACAAATAAATCATTAACATTTCATTTTGTGTCTGAGCATATTTTACTCTATAACATTTGCAGTAATCTTTTTCTTACAGAAAAATACTGGTGATAAGGTTTTATTCATTGGTGACAATGTTGAAGTGCTTGACTGACTTTGCAAGTTTCGACACATGAGAACGAGGTTTTTGATTGCTTTAGTGCTTTTACAGAGGTGGGTTAGTGTTATGAGAAAGGCCTTAACTGTTTTGAGAACTGCATTAAGACTTTTGAGAATGATTTTTCTGATTAGTGAATAGCATCAAATTGGTTGAGATAAACTGTAAGGCAAATGCTGAATAAATGCTAAAGAATGATGAAAAGTAAGACAAATTAATTCTGGATCTGAGATTTAAAAAATTGATACAATTTGAAGGAAATTCTGAGCTGTCCAAAA
The DNA here is from genome assembly GCA_026402145.1 of Polypterus bichir lapradei. NCBI lineage: Eukaryota > Metazoa > Chordata > Cladistia > Polypteriformes > Polypteridae > Polypterus > Polypterus bichir. The sequence continues at coordinate 14,553,881 of JANRMT010062821.1, read as the reverse complement.
GAGATCTTAATGTTACGATCACATGCCTTGTGATAAAAAATTACGCAGCAGACAGAAAAAGGTTTGGGGATGGCCACCCCGTATAATGAAAAAACAGCAAATGAAAAGAAAGAAGCAGAGTGCACAACTGAACTGTCTAACAGATTGGGACTGCTCTATAAATATAGTGGGTAGGAGGAAGAAGTGGAGTCAGGACAGCAGTAACAGGAATTGAATTCTGGGTAGTGGAAATGATGTTATAAGGGTTGGCCAGAAGTGATGTCAACAGAGGTGTGGATCAATGGTGATGTCATTAAGAGTCAGGGTCCAGCTGGGCTGCAGAGGAATAAGAGGAGTGAGGATCAGGTGAGAGTGCCAACCCCTGGCCTGGCTGACAAATAACACTATTTGAGCCTGTAAACTGTCCCCTATATGAGACAGCTTTTAAAATTATTTTTGTGTTTCCTGGTTATTTATATATGCTTTTCATTCAACTTTTTGTATTATTTTCCATGAAGAATTTCTGTCTTACTTCATTTTATTTTTTGAATGTCATTACTGTAGGTTTTTATTTTTTCCTTTTTGTTTATGCAATGCTATCTAGATATCACATGACCACAACTGCCACACTGAGGATCTAATGTTTGATTGTGTATACCGTAAATACAGCGTCACTAATGCATAGAATTATCCCTTAGTGGATAAGAAATGATTTCTTGGGGTTTCACAGTAGTTTAGGCTGAAATTTTCAACCAGAGAGGTTTGTCTTCAGTTTCTGACTTTAGCTTCTTTTTAGATTTCCCTTTCAAATTTGATACTCAGTATTATTTACCTTCAGCTTAGGCTCTGCCTTTCTTTCTTTGTCCATCTAATTAATAGTTGCTGATTATTCCATCATGTAGTTAACACCTCCCAAGTACTCTTCCTCACAATAATCCTCCCCGAGGACTTACAGTAGTGTACTGACAATACTCAACCTAAGTGAAGACTTTGACAATGTACATCCGGGTGCTGTCAAGGATAACTCTAAGCAAATTTAGAGAAGAAAGTTACAGTAGTAGGCATGACACAGTAAACATTTTTCAGTTGTACTAAGAATACTAAAACCTGTGTTTCTTAACTGGTGTTGTGGTATAAACAATTCATCCATAGTTAAACACTGTCGCCAAGGAATACATGAGTAAGATAGTCTATGGCAGAGGTACAATATATTCAGTATTGCCATATTGCCCAAGGCACAATTGTAGAGAGTGCATTATTTATTTATTTATTTGGGAATGGTGAAATGGTACTTAAAACTTACTTCTAAAAGAATAGTGAAACAGATCAGGTCTGAAATGTTAAATTCAATACAGCAACAAAAATTAGAGGGATATGTTAAATCGCAACAAGTAAAGATCAAAACTAAAAAATAAAACTTAAAAAGCAATACACAATTGCTGCAAAAACGTTGTCTTCTTGTGCCATTTTTTTTTTTGGAACAAAGTGTAAACATCTTGGTGTTTTATAACGAATCTAATCATACACACCTGAAATGAGCTCTAGAATATGTCAAAGCATCCAAGTGCACGGTGCCATGAGCATCAAACCGCAAAATTACTCTGGAAATATGATAATACTAGTATTACCACTATTACTACTGCTACTATTGCAAGCAGCAAAACAGTAAAAAAAATAACAGAAAAGATTGCTTAAAGCCTAATAGAACTCCTTGCCTAAAGTGTGGGCTTCAAACACACAATAAAGTTTGTAAGGACAACACTGGTGAAATTGTCTTAGCAAAAAATGGCATAGAATGTTCTCAGCATAAACACAATAATCCTCCTCAGAACCGTGACTTCACCAATGAACAAAATATATAGTCTTGATCTGAGACTACAATAATGTAGATTAGATTAAATTAGATTAGATTAGATTAGATTAGATCAACTTTATTAATTCCACTGGGAATATCACATGCATACAGCAACAGAAACAAGGATACAGACTAACAGGACAAATTATAAAGCCAATCAATCAATCAACATGTAAACAAAAATAAATAAATAAATATTGATCACATATTTCAAAACGATAGGAGGAAGCACTGAATTGCATGATAGCAGTAGGCAGAAAAGACCCCCAGAGGCGCTTCTTAGCACACCACATTGGAATGAGCCTATTGGAGGGGATGGATGGGGAATTTTCATGATGGCATCCAATTTTGAAGCCATCCTCTTTTCTACAACAGCTTCTAGTGTGTCCAGGGTTCGTTCTGTGATGGCATGTTCTTTCCTGATAAGTTTGTTCTGGCATTGTACTTCTTTTGAGCTGAGGTTGCTTCCCTAGGAGACCACAACGTAGAACACCACACTGGCTACTATGGACTTATAGAATATTTACAACTACTTGCTGCACACATCAAAAGAAATGAGTCTCCTTAGCAAGTGCAGTCTGCTCTGGATTTTCTTATATTGTCAGACCAGTCCAGTTTGTTGTTTATATGGACTCCTAGGTACTTGTAGCTCTGCACCACTTCCACGTCCTCCCCCTGAATGGTGACTGGTCTCAGAGGCTCCTTGGAATGCTGGAAGTCCACCACCAGCTCTTTTGTCTTGCTGATGTTGAGTTGCAAGTTGTTGTCCCTGCAACACATGCTGAAATCTTCCACAAACTTCCTGCACGCTGACTCATCTCCATTATTAATGCAGCCTTTGATGAACAAGTCATTTGAAAATTTCTCTAGATGGCAAGATCTGGTATTATGCTGGAAATTTATTGTGCAGAGTGTGAACAGGAGGGGAGACAGGACAGTTTCCTGAGGTGCTCCAGTATTACACACCACTATTTCTGACTCACAAACTGGTTCAGGAGATTGTGAGGGCACCAAGATGCAAAGCCTTAAGCTTTTCTCCCAGTCAGTTATTTTGCTTCTCTACTAAAACACTCCTCCTCGAACCGCCACCTTATCGTGGTGGAGGGGTTTGCATGTCCAAATGATCCAAGGAGCTCTGTTGTCCAGGGCTTTATGCCCCTGGTAGGGCCACCCAAGGCAAACTGGTCCTAGGTGAGGGATGAGACAAAGAGCAGTTCAACCAAACCTCCTATGAAGAACAAAAACCTTGGACGACATTTTCCCTCGCCTGGACGCGGGTCACCGGGCCCCCCCTCTGGAGCCAGGCCTGGAGTTGGGGCTCGATGGCGAGCACCTGGTGGCCGGGCCTGCACCCATGGGGCACGGCCAGGTACAGCCCGAAGAGGCAACGTGGGTCCCCCTTCCCATGGGCTCACCACCTGTAGGAGGGGCCAAGGAGGTCGGGTGCAGTGTTAGTTGGTTGGTGGCCGAAGGCGCAGACCTTGGCGGTCCGATCCGTGGCTAAAGAAGCTGGCTATTGGGACCTGGAATGTCACCTCTCTGAAGGGGAAGGAGCCTGAGCTAGTGCGTGAGGTTGAGAGGTTCTGGTTAGATATAGTTGGGCTCACCTCGATGCACAGCTTGGACTCTGGAACCAATCTCCTTGACAGGGGCTGGACTCTCTACCACTCTGGAGTTGCCCCCGGTGAGAGGCAGCGAGCAGGTGTGGGCATACTTATTGCCCCCCAAGTTGGAGCCTATTCATTGGGGTTTACCCCAGTGGACAAGAGGATGGCCTCCCTCCGCCTTCAGGTGGGGGGACGGGTCCTAACTGTTGTTTGTGCGTATGCACCGAACAGCAGTTTGGAGTACCCACCCTTTTTGGAGTCCCTGGAGGGGTGCTAGAGGGCATACCTTCTGGGGACTCCCTCGTACTGCTGGGAGACTTGAATGCTCATGTGGGCAATGACAGTGAGACCTGGAAGGGAGTGATTGGGAGGAATGGCCTCCCTGATCTGAACCCGAGCAGTGTTTTGTTATTGGACTTCTGTGCTCGTCACAGATTGTCCATAACGAACACCATGTTCAAGCATAGGGGTGTTCATATGTGCACTTGGCACCAGGACACCTTAGGCCTCAGTTCGATGACCGACTTTGTGGTCATATTGTCAGATTTGCAGCCACATGTCTTGGACACGCGGGTGAAGAGAGGGGCGGAGCTGTCAACTGATCACCATCTGGTGGTGAGTAGGCTTCAATGGTGGGGGAGGATGCCGGTCAGGCCTGGTAGGCACAAACGTGTTGTGAGGGTCTGCTGGGAACGTCTGGCAGAGTCCCCTGTCAGAAGTAGCTTCAACTCATACCTCCGGCAGAACTTTGTGCAGAGGAGAGATGCTGAGTATATTAGGAGAAGGATGCTAAGGATAGAGCTGCCAGGGAAGAGGAAAAGAGGAAGGTCAAAGCGAAGGTTTATGGATGTGGTGAGAGAGGACATGCAGGTGATGGGTGTAACAGAACAAGATGCAGAGGACAGAAAGATATGGAAGAAGATGATCAGCTGTGGCAACTCCTAATGGGTGCAGCCGAAAGAAGAAGAAGTACTGTATTTTTTAGAAAAGAAAATTCATGACTCTAACCTTTGCATGTCTGAAAAACATTGAGATAGCATTGCCCACATTCTGTAACAAAAAGTGTCAACTTTGATGTTGGCCTCAAAGTAAGGAACTGATTGTCTGAGTACCAGGGCCTTAATAAATAATTCTTTTAAGGATTTCAATGCTTCTCGAGAATCAGTGGTCCAAAATAAATGTCTTATTTGTTTTGTTAGTCAAATTAGTAATTGGTGACAAAATAATATTAACTGTATAAATAAAATATCAATAGTTATGACAAAGAGCAACAAAAGGTTACATTTGTAAAAGGACACCATTTTGAGACTAAATCAAGATATTTCCTACCCCAAAAATAAGACAATGTGACAAAATTAATATTTTTCAAAGACTGCATTCAATTTGGTCTAATTGAGGGATTGGCTGCCAATCTAAACCAAACGATTTTCATGAAAAAAGACTCAATTGTGATCTGTAAATTGGCAGATTACAAAAAACAATCTTTTCAGCCCCTATTTTTCTAAGCTTTATGGTAATTTAGTTGCAGTGCTCCTTTATGCAAGGTATTACAATAGTTGAGCCAGCGCATCTTCTTTTATATTTTTTTTTTTTGCAGCATACTTCCTGCAGCGAAACAAAGAGCAGCAATTTGAGATTTGTTTTGCCAGAGAGCAAAACGCAACTGGATTACAGTATTAGCCTTTACTTTAAAGAAAGTGGAGTAATAAACTGAGAAAAAGGAATCAGAGAAGTTGTCTTAACCAATTAAAAAAATGGTAAGAAAGACTTCTTTAATGAATTTAGACCTTTTTATTTTGTCTTTTAAATTAAAACAGACACAGCTTGTGTTTGGGCAACAAGCTTGTTTGTTTAAAGTGCAGCAGCTGACATTTTTAAATGGAAAAAGTTGCTGCTTAGTAAACAGTAGGCTTGTTAGCTTAACAGCAAAAGCGTCTTTTACTTTTATAACTGTTAAGCGTGTTAGTTTCTTGTCTTTTGATGAACAACTTATGGACATTTGATAAATTTGTGGCTTTTTTAAAGATTTGTGCTGTTTTTATTATTTGTTGTTTTGTGTCATACAGCACAAGTACTACATAATTAAGATGGTAATCCATATTTATAACAAAACCTCAGGAATTATGAATGTCTAGCTGATGCACTGAAGAAAAAGAGCTTGTCTGTTTAAATATAGTAAACTAGGCATTAAGCCCGTTACAATAACGGGCGCTAGAACAGTAGTGCATAAACATTAGTAGGAACAGTCTATATTAAATGGCAAGGGACCTTGTATGTGGCTGTAATATGCGTCACTGTATTGTGTGCCTTTAATTTTCTCTCTCAGTAATACTGGTTTGTATTTCCTTAAAATGCCTGTAATTTTCTCTGACAGTAATACAGTGGAAACTCGGTTCACGATCATAATTCATTCCAAAACTCTGGCCGAAACCCGATTTGGGCGTGAGCTGAAGTAATTTCCCCCACAGGATTGTATGTAAATACAATTAATCTGTTCCAGACCGTACGAATTGTATGTAAATATATATATTTTTTAAGTTTTTAAGCACAAATATTGTTAATTATACCATAGAATGCAACTAAATGTAAAAACATTGAATAACACTGAGAACACCTTGAACAACAGAGAAAACTAACACTGCAAGAGTTCACGCTATAGCGCTACGAACCGCTCGCTAAAAGCACTTTTTTTAATGAGTTTTAAGCACAGGGAAAAAATAAACATTTGAAAAATCCGTAATTTAATAAACAACCAAGAAAAGTAACATTGCAACAATACACGCGCGCGCCTGTGTGTGTGTGTCTCTCTCTCTCTCTCTCTCTCTCTCTCTCTCTGCACAGGGGAGACTGAACATGTGCGGCCCCGCGCATGCGCACTTCACCAGAAGACACACGGACACCTGGACGCACACAGGGGTTTTATTAAAGAGGATGTAAATTATGTAACAGCAAAAAAGCTGCAGTGCAATTAATAATTTAAAATGATTAATATATGTCACTTTTTTGTTAGAGAAATGGTGAAAACTGCTTTTTTGTAATTAAGTCTCGTTTCAGGTGCATAACAGAAAAAACTAAACAACACAACAGCTTGTAACTATAAGGAGCATTTTATTTTCTTTTATGCCATTTGTATTATGGATACTGTGGTGGACGGCCAGGCCTCATGCCTGGCTGGGACGCCCCTTCGATGGGTATTCAGGGGGAGCAGCCCGGGACAGTGCAGTACCTCCTGCTAGATGCTGAATGGCAACCCGGGTTGGAGCAGTGCCTCAGTCTCTCGCAGGGCTTCATGGGAGATGGAGTCCTTCACAGCCCTGTTGGAATCTGGGGTGGCCGCCAGGGGGTGCAGCATGGGTCCATGAGCCCAGCTGGACCAATCTTCAACCCACCGGGGAATGCAACCGGAAACAGGTGATCAAGCACCTGGAGCACTTCCGGGTGGGCCATAAAAGGAGCCAGCAACCACCACTCAATGGCCAGAGTTGGGTGGAAGGAGGACAAAGTTTGTGGAGGAGTGGTGGTGGAAGAGAGAAAAGGAGTGTTGCAGTGTGGGTTTTGTGCTTGGGACTGTGTTGTGCCTGTGGGGTTCACAGGGAAGTTGTGCCCCATAGGTGAAGAAAAATAAAAATTTCTGTATTTTATACGTGCCTCCCGTGTCAACTCTGTGTCGGGTCGGGCACAATATAGTGCCTGTCTTACAATACATATTTGAGTACATATTTTATTAGTTAAAGTATCTATTTTAAGGAAATTTTATTTATATTAGTATTTTATGGTCAATGAACAATAAACCTACTAATTTTTATTTTGTTAATAAAAAATGAACAGTTAACATCTGTGGTCTATAGTTTAATTACAAAAAATACACTTTAATATACGACATTATGCAGGACGGTTATGCAGGAGATTAATATTACAAGTTTTTAAGGGGATAAAGAAAAAAGAATCTGAAACAGCCAATTAAGTAACATGAAATTAAAATTGTTCTTAAAAAAGTGGGCAAACAGGAACATAGTGATGGAGAAGGTCATCAATGAAGTCTGGAGCAAGACCATGTAAAGTTTTCTAGGTTATTATTAGAATTTTATTCAATCCTGTGAGACACAGGGAGACAGTGGAGGCAAAGCAGGATGGGTGTGATGTGCTTGCTGTTGTTGGTTCGTGTAAGGACTCTTGCAGCAGAGTTTTGAATCAACTGGAGCTGTAATATAAGATTAGAAGCGGCACCTGCCAGTAGGAAGTTACAATAATCAATGTGGGATGTGATAAAAGCATCAACAAGTTTCTCAGCATTGGAAAAGGAGATGAATGAGCGAATATGGGATATGTTATGGAGTTGTAAGTAAGAAAGTTTCTAAATGTGGTTTACGTGGGTGAAATAAGATAGGGAGGAAACAAAATTGACACCAACATTCTTTGCATTACAAGGTCTGACGAGATCACCATCAAGAGTGACTGGAGAGGAGCTCATTTTATTAAGTTGCACTTTAGTGCCAATTTGCAGGAGTTCAGTTTTGTTGCAACTTAATTTTAAAGAGTTCTGCTCCATCCAGGTTTTAATTTCACTGAGGCAAGTTGTGATCTGAGGAAGCTCTGATGAAGTTCCACGTTTAACATTGAAATAGAGTTGAGTATCATCTGCATATCCCAATGAATTCACATAAATCATATAAACTTAACTGGCAAAGATCAAAACCAAAAAATAAAACAAAATTGATTATGAAGACTGTTTTCTGCCAGTTAGTTATTTTCTTTGTGAAACAAAGTGAAGGTAAATGTGTCTTGATATTTAAAAATTGGTGTAATCATTAAGGCTTGAAGTGATTCACACATAAGCAAAAGCAATGCACACTGCTATGAGCAGTTTAGCAAAAAATGGTGCCAATGATGATATGGTAAATAGCAGAAAAACTGATCGAACCCTGACATTTAGTCATCTTCTTGTAGATGTGTATATTAGCATTCATGTAATAGTCATTTATATTATACTTGCAAATTGTTTGGCTCAATAGAAATATAGGTGGTGAGTACAGATGTGTAAACATATTTGTAAATGGGGAAAAGAAATATTAGTGAAGTCATATGCTTTCATAATGTAGTGACTGGAGTTCCAAACATGGTGAAATGGTATGTGAGGCTTCCAAAAGACATGTAAAGCTAGTATGGAACTTCACTCACTTGCTCAGAAGAGGATCATCTAAACTCTGCCAGGCCCCAAATACTAGCTACTAACTGAAATCATTTGGAGCAGCCTTCAAAAATGTGGCTCTGCCAAAAACACCTATTACTCCCAAAATAAAGTGAAAGCCACACAAGAGGAAGAATAACCTTCAACTCTCTGTATTAGCCGAACAGATGAAGAATCCTTAAAAAGCAATGATTTATTCACAAAAAATATCTAAATATGAAGAAAGGCTCAAAAAAGCAAAAATAAGCACAACGGAGTTGCCTAAAAGGCAACCCTAAACAAACATGTCCCAATACATTAACGAAAAGAAAGAAAGAAATAATCAGAAAACCAATAAATCCAAACAGCAAAAGTGAAACTAACAAACTCCACAAACTACAGTCTATGTGTCAAGTCCCTCAAAACAATATAATTGGTCAGTTTGGTTTTGGTGACACAAAGAAAATGTCAGTGAGAGTGTGAGACGCATGAGGTGGAATAAAAGTGTACACTGAGAGAGTTGCCTTCAAAGGCAGAAAGTATAAAACCGGACAGGAGGGGAGACAGGCATACTAACAATAATGACAGAGTCTGAGATACGGGCTTTATAGTGAATGCTGGTGAAGAGAGGTTCACACACACACAAATTTTGAGGAAATGCACTGAAGGTACAAGTAAGCCAATAGACAGCAAATACTGGAATATAAAGTCAGAAGGAGGACAAAGCCGCTGTGACATCACGGTGGCCTCATCTCTTGGAAACCAGTAACAAAGAATAAAGAATAAGGTGTCACACCCGTGTGTTTGAGGGACAATTTACTGGCTCAAATAAATGCAGTTACCTGCCAAACCAATGGTTGGTGCTGCCCTCTAACTCTTTTCCTCTCTCCCTGCAGAACAACTGAAGAATCTACACAGTAACGTCATGTGCAGTTCCAGCCCTCAAGATTCCACCTCTTCATGATGTCACTTCCAGAATGCCTTTCACCCATGACATCACTTCTTGCAGCTAACTATGTATACCGCCTCCATTTCTGTTTTTGTCAGCTCCATTTTAAACTCGGGCTGTGAAGATGTCATTTCCTTTCCTTGTGCTACAGTATATGGGGGCTCCCCCCAGACCTTAGATGGTGTTTGTGTCCTTATTTTGCAAGGGGCACATCCTACTATTGTCAGAAGGGTTCCTACTCTGTTGGGCCCTTGAGGAAGGCCTTAACCTGAAAATTGCTCAAGGGGTGCTGTACAATTTCTGACCCTGCTCTGTGACCACCAAAGGTCATCTCTTCAGAGATTAACAAAATATATCGAAAAACAAAATTTGCCCATAGACATATCTTTTACAGTAAATTAACTGGTGTCATAAAACTGAACCCATATAATTAATAGTGTAAGTGTTCATGCTTGTTTCCTGCAATGGACCAGTGTCCAATCCTCTATTACATCTGATGCTCTGTTTGCTTGTAATCTTATAATAGAAAACAAGTTCATACAATGGATGGACAAAGGGAGTCAGTCCAGTCACAACACTAAAAAATGTACAGTTCAGGGTCATTCTGTAAAAGGAATAATAAAAATTGTAAAAGATGGGCCTGGAAGCAATATGACTTTTCAGTTTTGAAATAGGTACATTGATGAAGAGTGACTACTTAGATCAGTGGTCTCGAACTCCGGTCCTGGAGAGCCACAGTGGTTGCAGGTTTTCATTCTAACCCTTTTCTTAATTAGTGACCTGTTTTTGATGCTAATTAAGTTCTTTTGAATTAATTTTAGTTGACTTGCTCTTGAAGACTCAGACCCCTTGTTTCATTTCCTTAATTAGCAGCCAAACAATAATGAGGTATAAAATAAACCAAAACATGACCAGCAAACTGTGTCTATCATACAGTACCTTAAAATAAAGAAAGATGAAGGTTACAGGAATACTGATCTGCTCAGATCCCCAAGACATTTTAACAGTGCTCTTAGAAAACAGAAAATCAGAAATTCCGGGGAACAAATCTTAAAAAGCAAGTCAAATAAAATGAAAGGAAAAGGAGTTAATTAGCAGCAAAAATTGGCCACCAATTAAGAAAAGGGATAGAATGAAAACCTGCAGCTACTGCGGCCCTCCAGGACTGGAGTTTGAGACCACTGACTTAGATAGATAGATAGATAGATAGATAGATAGATAGATAGATAGATAGATAG
>JANRMT010062821.1:14505216-14543076 GCA_026402145.1 Polypterus bichir lapradei | reverse complement strand
TCCCTGCAGTATGCAGCTGCCCCGAAGACCAGCAGGGAGTCATGGACTATGTAGTTTTTATACAAGACCCTGCTGGATACCACAGGGGCCGCAAGAGGGAGCTGCAGGGAGGACCAAAGACTTATTTGTGCCCTATGACCCGGAAGTTCGTCAAAGGAATAGCAACGGGCTTCCGGGGTGAAGAAAAGGACTTTTTACCTGACCCGGAAGTGATACAAGATCACATGGACTGGGGATTGGGAACACTTCCAGGTCAGGGAATATAAAAGGATTGTGGGAGCTCCCAGACGGGGAGCTGAGCTGGGTGGTAGGAGGGCAACGCGTCTGGGAGTCGGAGGATTGAGTATTGTATTGTGATTGTTTATTATATGAGTATAGTGGAGGAAAGGGTGCTTTGTGCACTGTGGCAATTTAATAAAGACAACTATTGGACTTTTACCTGGTGTCTGGAGTCGTGGACAGGGGTTCAAGGGAGCGATAGCGCCCCCCATCTGTCACAATAGATAGATAGAAAACTGTGAAATGAGACGAGATAGATATGGAGTCCAATTTCTCCATTTGGAATATAAGGGTCAATTCAATTTTAGTTTGATTCAATTTCAGACTTTCTTGTCTTTTACAAAATAAAGATATTCTATATTTAAAGTGATTAGCAGATTGAATCATGCTATGATTTCCACCAACTTAGGCCCCATAGTGGCTAAGAGGGTACAAATCTAAACTAATAAATTCTTCCCTCAGTCAATCTCTCGCCTTAATTGTCCTTTAGTTTTGTATAAACGTTGTGCTCCATAAAGCTTTCAGGTGATTCTAAGCAAAAACCATGTCAAGTAAAGTTTCTTGATACATACACCAGGTGTTTATTCCAAGAAAAGCATGTCCTTACATCAATTAAGATGGATCTTCAGAGCCTAATAAAATAAATCTTATAATGCTTAAATAATATTTAAATAATAAAAAATATGCATAAAATATTAATGAAAGCTATACACATAATGATCCCTCTGAAATACCACAGTAATAACATTTGCACATTTGTGGTATAAACTTTATTGTGCAAGCAACTGCGCTCAGACCCATGGATTTAAACTAATAGATGAGGTTTTCACAAAGCGAAGGACTGCCGGAGATATCATTTTCTTTTAAGATCGTCAGCTTTCAACCCCTTATCCCCCTTCCCATCTGCATACACCCCTCCTTTTGTTGTTTTTTTTTTTTTGGTTTATTTTACTTCTCTGCTGATCAGATTAATGCTTCCATCCTCTGGTGTGCAGCTGACACCTGCATGTTCGCCTTTACAAGTCCGATAGCTCTGGGTTTGTCCACTGATTTGTGTGTATAGCTGGAACACGTCAATTTGTTTGCTCAATAACGCTTGGGAGCACAAGTGAGCTCTGTATTAAGGACACGTCCAGTTCAAGCAGTCCTGGCTGAAGGCTCCTTAAATCAGCTAGGAGCTCTGCTGGGACCCAAAGCACCAGCAGCCAGCTTTGTTCCTAACTTTCTGCAGAGAACCTTTGATTTCATGGGGGTGATTATTTTTATTCCTGCCCAGTCAAGGATGAAGCCCAAGGAACCAGAGATTGTCTCCTTTCAAGATGATTACAATGAGACAACCCCCAGCAAAAACTACTATGAGTTTTTCAGTTTTTGTTGGGGCTCTCTTGGAAACCGATGCTATACAACTTACTTAAAGAGAGAGAGAGAGGGAGAAGGAAGGTGGGGAAAAATGATTTAATTCATTGTGGGAGAGGGAAAACACATTTAAGGGACAAGCTGTATTGAATCAATTCCCTCCTGGTTTTTAAATGACATTTTAAATCTTTTTGAAAGTCAGACTTTTTGCAGGTTTGACTTTTGGCCAATGTTAGCAAATGAAGAATTAGGGTAGAGTTTTGAAGAAGGAGAGGGACTGTTGTCTAACTAAGGCAAGCAAAATAGGAGGTGGGAGGTTTTTCTTTCTTTTTTCTTATCTTTCTTGATCCTCATTGAGGATGCAGAAACGGATTTATCCTACACAGTTAAAAGGCACAAAGCAAAAGTAGCTACATTTAAAAAACAAAGACTGTCATGGATCACTGACAGTTTGCAAAATTATATGTAAATGGGCAATATTTTAATCATGGTGGTTCTTGGCATTTAAAACGTTAATCCTGGCCACAAAAATCTATGTAATTTGCCTTAATATATGAAAACATCAGGATTCTAAAAAGCAAATTCTAAACATTTGTTATAAAATAATGTAATAAAGTTGTCAGACATGTTGCCTTCTTTAATCATTTGTACCATAAATGTTTAATCTATCACCTACTTAGACTTTATTTGTAAGTAAAGGAGGCGTTTATATTTAGAATGCTGCAACTGACAAACCACACAAGCAGTGGCTCTTTAACCAACAGACAGGATTTTGACAGCCTCAGACTTTTCAGCCTTACAATTTGATTAAAATGTCTAAACGGTTTTAAACCTTACAAATTGTGGGTCAGTTCTTGAAATGTCCACAATAAATGACGAGACCCAGCTCTTTTATTTCAAAACAGTGGGATTAACCTTTGATGTCCTTCTTTTACTCCGCAGACCTCTTTCACAACTCCCTTTTTTATTGATTTTATAGCATTTTATATAACTGTGGGTGCATACTTCAGATTGTGATTTGCATCTTCATTATTTTATTATTAAAAAAAAAGTTTTTAAGTTAATGCAGCAAACCTTTGTTAAGACATGTTGCATCGAGAGACAATCCAAAGAAAATCAGCGATTTGAAACATTAATTTAAATGAGGCATTAATCTAACCTATCTGAACCTCATCCCTTCTTTTTCAAAAAACGCATTTTCTGATGTTACTTTTATTTCAGTGTTACTGAAGTCCATCTGCTACTTCAAGCAGAGGTATATAGTTGTTTTAATTGTTTGTCTTTTTTTTGTTTGTGATGGATTGCAGATGGGATATCTATCTCTACTATAAAGAGTACTGTGTAGCTCTGTGAAAGTAGCTGCACAGTATTTGTTGTATGTATTCAGAATGACAATAAAGGGTCTTATGTCTTATTGGAGCCCTATCCAGTGTTAGTCCCAACTGTCCTCCCAATACTATCAGTATAAGCCCAAGCCACCTAAACATCTACCAAGGCAACAACCCTGAATTGGTTTAAGCGGGTTTGAGAATGTCATTTTATTTTTTTCTATTGCCCATATTTAGTATCTTCAAGGGAAATTAATTACTTTGGTGAACCTACTGCCTTTCATGATTCAAGAAACAACCACGCATGTTAGGGACTATAGCATGTGCTATAACAGACTTCCATCAACGTCTGTTTTTGGCCACTTTGGTGGATTCCACTAAACTAGAGACAAACGTTTGCAGTCCCCCATGTCATTTTCTTCTCTGTCTTCCTTGTATTTTGACTCAACTCTTGTAGAAGAAGGGTCGATAGTTAGTTGCCACAGGTAATGTGGGAAAGGGTTCCAATGAGTTTAAGACTTGAAGTTCGGTCCAGAGTTACTCTAGGATAAACATATTTGTACCTTGCTCTAACCAAGTGATTCTGTATCCTTCTGTATCTGTGTCTCTTCTGTAAAGCATCTTTTTTATTGATGGTGTCCAATTTCAGAATACAGCTTTCTGCACTACAGCTTGTAACCCGCCATACCATAGACCTGAGTAGTCTATTTTGCAGGATCTGCTGATTGCCTCTTGTTCCAAAGGGGAGGTAGAGACTTGAGCACAGATGCTGCAACTGCAAGCCTTAGGCAGATCTCTATATTACAGTCCTTGGTGATGGTAATGACTAGAACAACTCCACTTGTTCTAATCATACATTTGGCAGTGAAGACCTCAAGGTGATGCCTTACCCAAATGTTTTAGGAGATCTCCAGGTGATTTACATATAAGAGCAATATCACTGGCATAGCACAAGTTATTAATGTGTAGACCATTGACCCATACTCCTGCCAAGTGCATCTCATCTGCATGCTTCCTCAACACATTTTCACAACACAAGTTGAAGAATAAGGGGGTGAGAACACAGCCTTATTGCCATCCTTCCTTCAAGCAAAAAGAGTCAGAGCAATGGTTTACTAGTATTGGTGCACTTCTTCTCACATGGATCATGACGTTGTTGTGTTAGAGAGGCTTGTGCAATACTATTAGAAGATTTTTATATGCTTCAATATCAGACTGATCCTCAGAAAGGTCTCAGACAAACTAATAACCCAGAGCAGAAGAGTGTTTTGAGTCCCCCTGGCTCTCCAACTACCTAAGCATATCATGACAGCTGAACACTGGCTCATTATCAGTGAAGAATGTCCATGTCTTCCATGTTTCTAAGTCGGATTTCCCCCAATACACACTGAGTTTCCTTCCACATTACAAGATACTTGCTAGTTAAATTAACTGACCACTCTAAAATGGCCTGGTGTGCTTGACTGAGGCTTGTAATAGACTGTTGCACTGTCCAGGACTGTCTCATTCCTTACAATAAATTCTGCCAAGACCGTACCCCCCCCACCACCAACCCCCACCCCATTACCCTCAGTTGAATCAGGTGAGGTTGAGAATTGAATGTTCTGATGTGGATAGACCTAAGTCTCTTTACAAATATGAATTATTATTTGCTGAGGACCACTGTTCTTGTTTATATATATATATGATAATAAGATATGTATTATATATATTTGTGCTTATATACAGTGAGCAATCAATATTGGGAGAAAATGGTGAGTAAAGGGATTGAATTCTAATATTTAAGGTTTGTTTCCCCACATCTTGACATTCTTTTTGTGAGAAACAAGATGAAACATTTATCCCTTTTTCCTGATCTGTTAATTCAGGGAAGAATCACAAGTCAGCCGCAGCCTATCCCAGCCATCATTATGGGTTCAAAGCAGGAACAGGTCCAGTCCATCACTGAGTGAATCACACACACTCCCGCACAAACGCTAGGGACAAATTAGTCTTTTAACTGTGGGTGGAGAACAAGACCACCTGCAGGAAGCCAAATAGACATGGAGAGAACATATAAACTCTACACTGGGTGCATCCAAGCTGTAAATTCACATCTCTTTACCGTGAAACAGCAGCACTACCAAGGCATCATAATGCTGCCCCAAACTTCAAAATAGTTATATTATTGTTATAAATCAAATTATATGTTTTGTTACCTTTATTTGCCATCTTCTGGTTTTTCAGTTCTCTAGCCTTATGGCTGCACAGCAGGTCAAACAGATTTACAGGGAGTACACAGTTAATAGCGGATCATGAGAGATGTATTCCGAGAGTTTATATTGGCCTTATAAGTTTGTGTTGTTATATTTATTGAGGTTAATTATAACATAGAGTATTGTATAGTGTGTGCTTATGTGTCTACACTTATTGATTTGAATTAATTTAGTTTAGATTTTTAAAACTTTAAAGTGTTAATGTTCAATGTTAAGAGTGGCAGCTTTACTTTCTAAATCCTGTGTTTGGTGCTTGCAGAGGAGAGTAGTCAGTGTTTTTTTTTTTTCCTTTCTCAGAAAGAAGTCGTTGGCGAGTGATTGCCTGGAGGTTCTGGTGTGGGTTGATTAATGAATTAATTATTATTAAAATATATTCATAAGATTTTTCTTTGATTTGTAACATTTTTTCTTTTAATTCCATTCTTTCTGGGTTGCCGTCAACACTCTGCAGCAGTGCTACTCTGTGCCTCACGTCTAACAAATACATTGTACGTCCCGTATTTGAATTACCCGCATATTTCGCTTTTTTTTATTGCCTTAACATTTAATTGTGTAATAGAGGATTCCCTTTAGT
Organism: Polypterus bichir lapradei; assembly: GCA_026402145.1. Lineage (NCBI taxonomy): Eukaryota > Metazoa > Chordata > Cladistia > Polypteriformes > Polypteridae > Polypterus > Polypterus bichir. Next base: position 14,537,284 of record JANRMT010062821.1, on the reverse strand, counting down.
GACGCCGAAGTTTACCCACAGGTAGCATTTGCTAAATAGGCACATTGTGTCAAACTGGGCAGCTGTAAGTGAAAACATTAACATCTATAAGCAAACTAGAACAATTACAAAAACCTAAAATAGACTCATTCGAAATAATCCACTAAGAATGTTCTGTTGTTTTGCGAGTCACAGAGTTTTTTATAAGTTCATACGTAGAAAAAGTAGTGTTTTCAAGTAAAAACATCGCTGTCATGTTTTCAACGAAAAAAAAAAACACTTGGATATCCTAGAACTTGTTTTGAGAATTTTGTAAACATATCCATGTATCTGTTATGCCTGCGAGTCGGTAAAGGTTTTGTGAACAGTATAAAGTGAACCGGCCAATTCTTAACAAATTTCATGGACAACTTGAACTATTTAGTCTATTTAGTGTTTTTTCGGTTTTGGGTGAATTCCAACTGTTCAGCTTCCAGCTTTTAAAGTTCAAAAGTTTTAAATCCATAATAAACAACAGACAAGCCATACTCAGAACTTCTCAACATATGCACTTTGGACTTTAAAATAAGACTTTTGGTGGATTTTCAGTTAAATCTAAAGTTAAGCGTTTGAGCTTTCAAAGTTCAAAAATTTCAGACAGTGTAGTGGTGTTGCGACATGTGATGACAGTATAATATGCTCATGTTGTAAATATGAGGAAAGTTATGTGCTGCTCACGTGCGAGTTCATGAAGTCCTTGCCTCCGTGACCGCGGTGAATTCTAAAGGTAGTCCGTTGTCTGTTATAAACCGTTAGCCAGAGGAATTGCAGTTGGAATTTTACCGGGAAACGCAGGGCTCCTAGAGGTGATCAGTTCAGCAGAGGTTTTAAACAAACAAACAAAAAAACAAATAAATAAATAAGTGTAACCGACTTAAGCACTGTATCCGACACAAGTGTGGCACCATGAAGTTACCTGCGCTAGGGTACTGTTACTTATATAATTTTCTGGTGACCATGAGGTAAATGACCCACGGTGTGTGTGGAGTGGACGGGGTGTGACGAGCTTTACTAATTACTTTTGCATTTCCTGAATCCATTATACGCGCTACACAATGGATTTATCATTTTTAATATATGCCCATTTTCCATCAATAGGTTTTATTGCAGTGATAGTCGCATTTATATATACACATATACATATATCACACATTCACATACACACATATGTGTGCGCTCTTTTCCAATTTGAAGACTTCGTGGATTTCCATTGTTTCTTGTGTTGGACTCCTTGCCCTCTGTTACGTGATGTGCTGGTTTAATTATGAATGCTGAAGTCCTACTGCATTTACAATTCGTTGCATCGAGTGTTTCCCACGACACCGTATACATCTTTAAACACGACAATGTTAACGCATCGCTATGAGGTGTCGTTTAGGACATAAATCATTTCCATTAATAATTTTGTTATAATGTACCTTTACAGATCATTGGCAATGAGACTTTCAAGTTGAAAAACATGAGTGTAAATTTACAGTCAAAGTAGTTGCATAAATCCGCAGTTTTCTTGTACACTTTTTTTTACCATATTTATTCATTTGCTTATTTAACTAAGTAACATTACTAATGGCTTTTTATTCATAAACATCTTTTTAAGCGGTAATAGAATGGTGCGTGGCCAAAAAGTTTACCTAAATGAGCTTGATTAATACAAACAAGAACGTGATCTCACTATCGTTATAATAAAAACGAATACCGCATAATGCTTTAAAAAGCTTCACAAAACATTACATAAACAAATATTTATAGTAATTGTAATTATACAAATATTGGGAGTGAAGTTGTTTCGTAATCCTATAATATTTTAATGGAAATGACTAATATGCAATTGAAGTTAATCCTAAACGCCTATGATTTCTTCAAAAGGGATTCCATCCATACAGATCTAGCTAATTTACGCAAGAAGTTATGCTTTTGCTTGTATTACGACTTTTGTGCTATGGTTAACAAATATAATAAAGAAACAAATTATTTTTAAAAAATGAACTTTTCGCAAGGCACGTAAGCCGCTTTTTTCAGTTATTGTTAATACAATGCTAGGTGGCGCACCAGTCCCCACAACATGCCTCAGCTGTCCTTCCACATGTGAAGACCCTGATTTCTAGAGATTCTCAATTTTTGTGCTAAAATACGTGACTAGATTTCCAGTTGCCCGCGATCAATGTTTCACTTGCTTAAACGTCAGTACGAGTCTTGATTTTGCTATTGATGGCTTCGTCATCAGTTCTATTATATAATATTCTGCACGCGCATTTAATTCTCATGGCGTAGAGTGATGCCCTCTCCATCCTCACAAAAGGAAGAGTAAAGCACATCTCGGGTACAACTGACACACTTGAACGCACATCTTAGGACTGTGCAGGAATCCGTAAATCACTAATTTCACACTATTTAGGTGTCCACTGCACTTTGTGATATATTTGTTTTTTTGTTTTTTTACTGTCGTGACACACGATTTTTGTGAGCACGTGCTTAAGTCACAGCTATCACAGCTTAAATTTATTTTGTTTTCTGTTTTTTTATAAATCGAGGAATGATGACTGTGATTTTTGAATTCATATTTTACATTTTGTTCGTATGTTGTCCAAGGGTCTGTCAACGGCATCTGCCAAGCTATATTTCCAGTTTGACTTCAGTGGAGAGGCGGAGCCCATTCTGGCACATTGCTGTAGTAGATAAAACACAACTTTGGACGAAGCCTCCATTCACACAGTCATACCGAGCCAAAGCAGAGTTGGTAAGTAATAATGTGAATTTCTTTTGGTTGTGGTCCTAAAATCAGAATACCCAAGGGAAAACCTCGCCTACACTGATCGTGCAAACTGTACATATGCACGTCAGAACACTCACCTAGATTGTGCCACCTGATTTACAGCGTCCACCAATTTGTTCGTACACACCCACTTAGCAGCATTTAACTGTGAGTGAAAAGAAACTTTGAATAATCATCCAACAATGATACAAAAGAAAGTAAGTGACCAGGAACATAACTGGTACAATACATAGGTGCTGATACAATACTGTAACCTTTTAGGTTTTAATCATGCCCATGAAAAAAAAACGCAAATTACGAACGTACAAAAATCAAATATTCTTCCATAAGCTTGTTTTTCCTGAAGGAGAAGCATGTCTACTAAACATTATAAAAAGGCAACATAAAGATCAAGTACCGTTGAAGAAAACCACTAGTTTCGTGGTCCCTGAGTTTGCGCATTCTCCCATTGTCTCTATGGGGTTTTCTGAGAATACACCAGTTCCTCCCTCACAGCCCAAAAGCCTTGCAGTGGGAAAGGTAAACTGAGGACTCTAAACTGGCTCTGTGTGTGTGTGTGTGTGTATGCGTGTGCGTGTGTGTAACCCTGAGATGGATTTAAAGGGACAATGTAAAGAATAACTGAGAGAATATCGGGATTAAAAGGCATCTTATGGTACAAGTCACTAAACATTAGACCAGAAGTTCTCAGATCAAGTCCTGCACCAAACGTGTCTGCAGGTTTTTGTGCCAACCAGTTTCATAATCAGTGAGTCACTTTGCCTTTAACTGCTCTAATTGTTTAATTAGCTGCCATTTTCCTTCTCTTGTATTTAGAAAAGTGCAGTATAGAGATGCATACTTATAAAAATAAAACAAAAAATGTATTTTTGCTTTCAGTGCTTAACCCCGCTTTTTCGTTTTTTTTCAATTCACTCCTTGTTGCCGACTGCTGATAAATAACAATGCGCTGTCGTCCGTAAATGGGCAGCTATTTCACCAATTCCCACTTTTGAACTTTTTAGTAAATATAATTAACCAGAATATTAGAAAAGAGCACAACCAATTGCCTCTATGGTTGAGGCTTTGAAGACTTAAGCTCCTAAGCACCTATATGATTTTTTTTGTCTATTCACTCTGAAAATGACACTTTATGGTTCCTTTATGACTTGAATGGTTCTTCTTAGAACTATTGGTTGACCAAGTGCCGTTTCATTCTGGGAAGGGTTATTTGAATATATAAATTTGGTTTATTATTGCTTTCGAAATCTTTACAATATGTAGGGAAAAAATGAAATGTTTAATGTATGGTGGGAAACAGGACACTAACAGATTCCTCGACTTATCCTGTGTTATTATATGCAGAAAGAGTCCTTTTAAAATCAAGACCTATTGGTACTTCACAAATCTGTTACTGTCTGTTCATGTTGATTTACGGTGTGGAGACTGCAACAGATCTAAATGATAAATAAGTTTTTTTCTGGAACCTTCATGTGGATGGAACCACTCTGGCACCTCAGTTTTTAAGATATGATAAAATGTGCCTATAGCCCCTGACCATTTATACCAGATAGTGTAGTGTGAAAGCCCATGGTGTAACCCCGCTCTTCATTTTAATATACGTTTAAAAATGCGCAGGAATGTCCATGAGGGAGCTACGACCCCGATACCTGCAAATCCCCTAAACAAAAAATGTAAAAACGAAAAGAGGGAACTTTTTTATCATTCACATTCTTGTTCCATTCTGTAAATATTTAGCATATACATTTAGTAATGTCTGGATTGATACAAAAAGCAAACATACAAGCCTGGATCTATTGGCTTGCTTAATTAAGGTCTGAATCCAAGCAGGTTGGGATGAAACGCTCAACCCACAGGGGGCTCCCAGGACTAATCTCGACGACCACTGCATTAGACAATTTTAACAATAATTCGTTGATTACCAATGTTCTTGAGCAGCAGCATCTCAGAATTAACACTTGATGTTTTTTTTTTTTTAATTCCGGTTTTATCTGCACCAATGATTTCTTTATGGTTGTTTTCCTAACAGCATGGTCAACTGTTAAATAAAGCAGAACTCAAAAACAAAACATGTAAAGGATGTTTGCTTGCTGAAATGTCAAAAAACAGAGTTAAAGACATGTATGTTTCAATGATTTAGCTTTCCTCAGGCGTGTTATGCCTTTCGTTATCGTCTTTAATTTACCAATAGTACAATTAAAGTCGAGCTAACATAATCACGCATGCCTGGAGAGCACGGATAAGCACTATTAACAAAACTCATCTGCATTCTTAAAAGTAAAAGTGCCAAAGTGGTTCTTCAGAGCGATGCCATAGGACAACCATTTTGGTTGCCTAACGAACCATCCACATGAAGGTTCCAAAAGTAACTTTTATTTATTAGATCAATAACAGCGTAGCCAAGGTGAGATGACAACAGATTTGTAAAATATCAATGAGTTACTGATTTTAAACGGATTCTCGCTGCATACAATAGCACAAGTTAAGTTCGTGTTTTTTTGATCTATCAGTATTTTTTCGTCCACATATTAGGAACCTTTTCAAAGCCTGGACAATTTAATTTGCAAAGAACCCCTCACAAACTGAAATGGTTCCTTGATAGGCAGTGATTCTTGAAGGCAGCCCAGTAAAATGCCCTTACAGAAACAATTCTTTTAAGAGTTTTCAATTGTGTGACAGTGCAGTAGGTACTGTACATTACTATCATATTGAGATAAAATTCTACACAGGGGAACTTATACATAAACTGTGAGTGTAATATTAACTCACACACTAGATTGCATGTGCTGCTCATTGACGTAATTGCATCTGCTTACAATATTTCTTACCTTTTGGTAAACTACAACAGACCAATTCCAAACTAGATGTGTCCTGAGGACTAGAGAAAATAAGACGCCACGTGACGTAGGAACTTTTTAATTTAAGTAGAATTTACTTTAATTTTTAAACGCACTATTTTACATTGTCTTTAGCCAAGAGAGAGAACCTAAGTGGGTGCTCATAAATATGGCCGAAGTCCAAGCTGATCACATGGCAGCGTGTTGCGCACTGTGCAGGCTGAATGCGGGACCATGCGAATGTCCCAGCAGGTTCAAGTAGTGCTGCTCGAGCCCCTGGACCGGTGACAACCAGGTCCCAGTCTGCTGCTGTTGCTGCTGCACCTGTGGCACGACTGCATTTGGTAAGTACGCAAGAGCCGGGCTCCTGGTAGTGTTGTGCCAAGAGAAATGTCCGTGGCTTTGTGGAAAAATTGAGTCACTGGCGCTGTGCGTCTGAAAGTCCGAAGTGGAGTGGAGCTGGCACATGTACTCGGTGGGATCCGGCAGGGCAGCGAGGGAGCTGAACAATGGTTCCGTTACAAAGTGCGACTTTGACTGCAGAAATGCCAGGATGCGGGCGTACTTAGTGTCCTTCGTCTCCATCCTCTCCACCGTGGTTAAGTAGTGTACCAGGTTTTTCATGCATTCATGATAGCCGTAGTGAAAATAGTTGGCAAATTCTGCCAAGAGCTCTCCTGCAAGCAGATGGAGTAAAAAAAAAGATGCAATTAGAGTAAATCAAACGACTGCACACATGCCTAATATCAGTACTTTCATATTTACACCACATTTAACACTCATTCATTTTCCGTTGTCCCCGAGTGTCGCAGCCTATCCGGCCGCTAAAAACATAAACCTAATCGGACACTTAACTAACATATGTTTTTGTAATGTGGGCGAATTGAGTAAACCTAATGACAGATTTCGTAGATAGAGCGCCCTTGGAGCTATAATGCCGAAGTGCTGAACTCTTTCAAACATCCATTCATTTTCTGAATCTGCTTTATCCTGGGCGGGGTCACTGGAAATATGGAGTCTACCGCAGCAAGCATAGGACGCAAAGCAGAGGACATTCCCTGGACATGGCGCTAGTCCATCGCAGGACGTCTTTTAAACATAACTCCTTATTACTTGAGCTTGTTGATTCGCATTTGCAATGTAATAATAGTTTCAAGTAATTGAAATTAATACATACAAGTGTACCAGTAGCATTTCATGTTTGTTTTTTCGTGATATTGCGCCTTTTACAAAGAACACCGTCCAATACAACTTTAAAAAATTCCTTAAACTAATCACAATCTCTTTGGAATTATCTGGCTATACAATTAGTTTTAACAGTCGGGAAACACCTGTAAAATTTTATGAGTCTTGTTTTTTTTGTATTTTCTGTTTTTACATGCATTTTTATTACTCTTTAATTTATTTTTGTTTGTTTTTTTGTTTCTTGTATCAGTATGATGCTGCTGGATTATATGAATTTCCCCTTGGGATTAATAAAGTATCTATCTATCTATCTATCTATCTATCTATCTATCTATCTATCTATCTATCTATCTGTCTATTTTGATCGTCCTAAATCTACAGCTTTTCGCAATTCAGATTCTGTACTGTACAGAGTAGTCCAGATCTAATTATACAGTTTTCATTACGCTATAACTTATTAAATTTATTCCATAGAAAATCACCCGAAAGATCCCGGACCATCGAGAAGTGTGCGAACTGACGACATGAAGAGTCGTCTTCGCGTCGAACTGCAATCGAACCCGCATAAATCAAAGTCATCCAGACGATCTGGATCTGCATAATTAGATCTGGACCACCCTGTACAATGACGATCGAATACCTAATATCACATGCCGTGGACCCCTTAAGGATCATTGGCTTAACTGTTTTTATTGTGAGTTATTGTGGATTTTTAAGTCCTTCTAAGCGCGTCTCAATTCCCCAATTTGTCTAATAGGCTATTGATGCTTTATATGTCTTTGTATCTTTCGTTTTTTACAGTTTTTGTTTTAACTTTATTAGTTTTATGTTTTGGCTTGCATGTAAAGCGCATTAGACTGGTACTTGGGCGGAAAAGCCTTAAATGGCAGGGGTAACTGGTGCCTTTCCTCGTTCTCGTCATTGGATGCTTTTACAAAAACGTCATGTAGCAGACTTGAGCGCTAAGGCCTTACAGCACCAGTGAATTCGAATAACACTGAAGAGTTACAACGCTCTCGCCGTGTTTCTTTAGGGTTCACTGCGTCACTTAACATCATAAAGATAAGCATGTTGAATTACTTGACACCTCAGTATTGACGTTTTGCTTGAGTATGCTCTGCATTAGGTTATCATTCCGTATAAGGTTTGTACCATTCGCCTTACAGTGTTGAGGTCCTGCGAAGGTCGTGAGTGACATTTTCCAGGCTGAATATAGTTAAGACTGATTAAACTCCGGGAGGCAAAGTAGCGTAGTGGTTAGCGCTGATTCTCCCCAGCACCAGCGTCTGATTGCCAATCCAGTAGTCTAGTCTTTGCGGAGTTTCCTCAGGGCACTCCCACATCCTCAAAGACGGGCATTTTATATAACTGGTGAGTCCGATGTGTGTTTGTGAGTGAATTAAACTCACCAGGTGTATGCTTTCCGGTTACGGAACAAATGGAGGAAGGATCAATTTGAATATTGTAGTTTTTAGTGATTGTCTGCATTATCTGCAACACTACCAGTATAAAAAAAAGGAGTAAAAGTGTTTTTTTTTATATCTAAGTGTGTCTATTTGTCTCTCTCTATATATAAATATATTTGAGAGAGAGAGAGAGAGAGGTTAGGAGCACGCACTGATACAGTGCATTGCCGCACCCACCACATGACAAACCAACTAAGGATCCAGATTAGGTCCTGAGTGCATGGGACGTTCAGAAAGTTTCCGCAATTTTTTGACCTCTATTTATTATTAATTTCAGAAACAAATTGCATCACTCACATCGTTTGAGATGCAGTTTTCCCAGCTTCGTACCAACTTTTTAATGACCAATTACTACTCCTCCCGTCTTCACCATATCCAATTTCGGAATCTTTTTGAACGTCCCTCGTGTATATATATATATATATAAACTCGTGTGTGTGTATGAATATAAGCATCAAATCTCCGAATACAAAGAGTGGCGTCTTCAAATGCGCAAACAACTGAAATTTCTGCAGTCCCGCTTAGTAACGGAACTTATGCTCGTCGGAGCTCACACTTTACCCTTGAGAAGTGTTATTTTGGCTTCAGAGAAGGGTAAACTAAATATACAAAGAATGATGAGGAGTTGGGGACTGGCATGGCCTGTTGCACTGCGCGCCCTCAGGCACACAGAGAAACTTCCCCGACGTTAGAGTTAATAAATGTACGGTCTTTAAGGGAACACTCGCATAAACGGGGGAAACCTTCGTGAGTGTACACCCTCACTTCGTGATTTTTCACCTTTTTCGCATAGCAGTTCCCTTTGAAGATTTGCGAAGACTGCGCAGGCGTCATCCGAGTCAATTTAGAGATTTGTTGGACCATTTCCGTGTACCGTGTACTACCTCACCCTGAAGAGAAGTATCTCACTCCACTACACACTTTTTAAAAACGTTAATACTAGGACATTTCAGTAAGTTGTGAAGAAAATTGATCCATCATTCATTCTGAGAAGTCTCTTTTAGAATTAAAGCACCGAGATGACCTGCTTCAAGTTCCTACAAGCCTGGAAATGTGCTCCCTTAGGTTAGAAACCCTGATTTAACTGTGTTGAAATGCACACGCCATACACTATTACTTTTCAAGGCAGAGTACAGTTTCGATTTGCAAAATTCGGAAACTAATGGCGTTCGATTAATGAACACGTACAATATGAGTAGTAATGTCTTCTGTGTCTGATGAGCAGAGAATGATGTAAGAGAGATCGATGGTGTTTGACTAAAAAGCATGTAAAAAAGGTATAACCTGCAAGCACTGTTATTAAAAACACATAATATCTTTCAAACCTGTATGGTTATTAAATTACGAACCTAATAATATTACCACAATGACCAACGTGCCTGGTTCGATTGTTGGTTCTGTTACAGTCTGCGTTTAATTTGAATGTTGTCCCCGAGCGCGCATTAGTTTTCAGAGGATACTCCGGTGTTCTCCAAATAACTGGCAATTTGGATTAAACTGAGTGAGGCTGTCCGCATTTTGAAGTTGGTCCTGCCGCCACTCCCTTTGAATCTGCACTGGAGAAAGCAGGTGCACACAATGGATTGACAGAAATGATGTAACATACATAAAGTAACATTGTGAATTAGGGTTCGCCGCGTCAGCACTGAGCGTAAGGCAGGAATTGGGCGGAGACTAGGCAGCAGTCCAACGCAGTGGATGTGAGAGGAGTGTGTTACAAATTTAAAATTCCACATTGTCATTGTTTCAATTATATTAATGAATATATTAGCAATCTCAGTTTTATATTTTACTGAAATAAAGCAATTCTGAAGACAGTCAATATACAGTATACCAAAATGAGAAAAGAGAATCTTTGCTTACCTTTCTCTCTGCCCCGTGGAAAATCCGAAGAATGCAATGCTCTGAGATACTGAACTGTCATCTCCAGTATTTCGGCTTTCTCCAGTTTGCCGGAGCTCTACACAGCAAACGCACAAGAACACAAACACGTAAAAGGGGCTAACTGGGTTATCAAGAAAAGATAATTATTTTCAAAAGACATGACACACTTTAATATCAAGTTTTTGTTCTGGTATTTTCTATCAGTGTGGTGTATGTTCATATTTAGAATGTGTTTACTGAGCTCACTCAATTCTTTGGGAAATACAAAAACACTAAAGCACAGCGAAGCATAACATGCGCACTTCTCGGCGAGTGTAGTAACATTCAATTAAATCCTGAAGTATTCTCCTTTTAAAAATATGAGGAAAAACCACAATGTGTAAAAAGGAGCGTTTGAAGCAGAAGACAACAAATACGGTTAGGTGGAATCAAGATGCCCGATTTGGCAGTTTGAAGATAAGGGAAAGAATACCTCCTCACCTGTTTTGCCAGGGCCATGGGCACGGTTTTGCCAAGCTCATTTAAGCATCGGTTAATGCGGTCTCTTCTTCTTTTCTCAATTACCTTATGAGAAACTGGAGTCTTCTGTGAGATACAATAAAATTGCAAAAAAAAAGATTAAATCAGAGGCGACTTGGCAATTTAAAATTATGGATATTATATTTCACCTGTAAATATGAAAAATAACAGTTCAACGTAATTGCATTGCCAGGCTGCTATGGAAATTGTATTTATTTACGTATTTATTTTGCTATTCTACTCATAGCCTTAAGGATCTGTGCCATTCAAATGATGGTCATGCGCTTCGCAGATCCGCTTGGCTAGAGCGCAACCCAGGACAGGAAAGAAGCTTCGTCTAGACGAATCGTGATCTTTAAAACGGATTCTGTTTGAAAACTGTCTAGCAGTAGAACTCATTTCAGAAATATTTTTATATACATACTTTGAATATTAATATACACACAAGAGGTTGACAACATTCTAAAATTGTACAGTCAAATAAGATCAAAACGAATAGTTTGGAAAAGTTGTAACCAAGTGGTTTAAAGGATGCTTTTCGGGAACGTTTACATATTGCACTATGTCATTTGTACGAGACTGCCAATGGGGATCAGTTGAGGTAACATGTTGTACCATCGACTTCCTTACTTTGTAAACGTAATTCGAGTTCGCATCCCTGGACATTTGAACACATGCATCATTTCTTTACCTTGCGCTCCTTCATCTTGGTGGACATCATTCGGGTAGGAAGCAAGACAACTGAAATCGAGTCCGTAATGTGGGGCGCCAGTGATCTGCGAGTTTGGGTGCGCTACCCCAAAGGTGGGCAAGCTGCACTGAGGGGCTCGGCATGAAACGAGTTTGCTTATAAAGCGATCATTTAAGGGAATCGTGCATTCATAGCAGAGATTATTCAGTGGGATTAGAGAGGAGGGCTTTGGGGATATGTGTGCGTTTAGGATCAGTTAAAGAAATGGTAAAAAAAAAAAAAAAGTGAAGCCACGGGCTAGCAGGGGGCAGAAATGCTTTGTTAATCCACGTGGCTCTTCAAAGGACACGTGATCGGCGTTAGAATATTATTTGCATAGTAACAACCCAGGCGGGAAATGTGAACTGAGCCTCGAGTCGGCCCTGATCCTTCAGAGCGCACTGTGCGCAAGAAAACAAAGCTCCGCCACAAATAAAGAAACCGTCTTTATTCCACCTCGCGTTTCTCACACGATCGCCTGTTTACAAATCCCAGCAAGCGATCTTAACTTCCATCCAAACCCTTTCGGGTTTTTAAGGCCTGTCCAGAGTCATTAAAGTAATTAAGTAAGCCTTTAATAGGCTGTTCCGCCAAGTTCAAGGGAGATCTTTTGGAGATGGAGTCCCCCCGTTTGTTCTCAGGGTTTCTCACACGACTTGGTGACACGTCCATCTTTTATGAGAGATGGCAAGCTTTTTGTTTATGTCCTTTATTTGTCCGGGACCTCGGCAGGTGTGGGATTGGGGCTGGCACACGAGCTTCGCCTTCCTCCAAGCCAGCGGCTCCAGCAGTCTTTGGCACACGAGGGTTACCCACCACTGGATTCTTTCTGGAGAGGCTCAATTTGTAGCCTATTATCCTATAAGAAAATGTCTATTGAAATGAATGAATAGTTGCATCGGCCTAAATTTTAATAATGCTGGGAAAGAAAGAGAGAAATAAAGAGGAATGCAGCTGCTCTTAACGTGCATTATTCGCTGTCACCTGCGAGAGGAGTAGCCTGGAGACCTCTATTCATTTGCCTAATTTTGGTCAACTTAACAAACTTTGGGAGAAATTATTCTGGCATTGTTAAGAATGGTAAAGCTTTCTGATCGAATTAACAGCATGTTGTGATCCGGTAAATGTCATTAGAATGAATGAAACAATCGCGTTTAAAGGGGTCTGGGTAATGCGCCAAGTGGAGACGCCAAAGCGCAAACATCACAAAGGGAGCAAGTAAATGCCACAGGGGACTTTTGTACCCTCACATTGCTCAAGTTTTCACAACAAAAGGCATTATTTTATACTTGAATACATTGCATACAACAATTGCCAATGTTCTTCAAACATATTTTCACAGCAAGGTTAACAACAGGTTTATTGTGCCGGCTGCTCGCTCTGCGTCGCAAACTTGCGTCCCATGCGCCAAGAGCGGGTTTGCTCGTCTGCCTTTTTTTCACGGATACTGATTGAAGCTTTAAACTTGGGTCGTGATTTAAAATAAAGCGATCGTGTGGATGATGTGAAATAAAAGAAACTAAGAAACAGACGTGGAAGTGTCGATCTGCATGAAAGACTTTGCACCACATGAAAAGTTAAAGGGACGAATTTCATCTCCAAAGGCACACGGAACGAGACAAAAAGCAGACTGCAAATCCCAGTACTTTGAATTGCTGCTTTAAAGGGAATAGTTTAGAGCATTATTTTTTCTAATCATGTATTCTTCAGATCGCTAACAAAAACTGCACGCTTTTTTATGATGTTTGTCTGAACGTATGATTTTTAAGTACTGGCCGTTGCAATGTGCTTTATCGAGGCTCTTGGTTGCGTCTGACAATGCGCTTTAGCATAGGATTTGTTTAAATTGAACTTTCACATAACCGTAGACATTTTAAGGCGATTTCCTTTAATAAAGTTAAAATAATAATAATAATAATGATAAAATACAATTTAAAAAACTAGGGAATTGTATAGCTTATTTCGCTTGCTTGCTTCAAAACAAATTGATTGGGTAGGTACTTTATCTTGAGCTGAATTGATTAAGTACAAACATAAATTACAATAACGGCGATAGTCCATAAAATAGCGCTATTTCTTATTGGTTAAAATATGTTAAAATTGTAGCGTGGTTGGCAATGTTAATTTATTATGTTTTAAGTTTTTCTTTTACTTTCTCAAACATAAGACAATCGATTTTTGCTACTGAATGGCGCCAGTACAGACACAGCTTAATGTACTTCTCTTCTCGGTACTAATTTTAAACATTTTATTTAATTATTCTTATCTTATGCGACAACCACACCTCATGTTATCCAACGATTTTTTTTTTAAGACTTCAAAGGAATTATACCACATTTGAGGAAGACTTCAGTTTCATGTTCAGCAGGAGGGTGCAAGCACACCAGGGTCAGTGTGATCCGATTCATAAAACGGACAGAGAAGACTTAAAGCAGCTGGTTTTCATTTTATTTGCACATTTAATATAACGAAATACTACGTTCTGACACAATTTAATAACTTTGTACACTCTTAAAATAAAGGTGCTAGAGTGGTTCTTCAGAGCGATGACATTCCCAAAAGACCCATCCACAAGAAGGTTCAAGAAGGAACCTTTTATTTATTTATTTAGATCCGTTACATAAATAGTCATGAACGATGGTACCAGATTTGTGAAATACCACTGGGTTCCTGATTTTAAAAGGACTCTTGCTATATGCAATAACACTGGTTAAGTACAGGTTTTCTTAGTGTACCGATAGGTAGTCTACCATAAAGTAACAATTTCAGGTTTTTTCTACGTCTTGGGAAGGTTTTACAAGTACAAAGAACCAACTTCATATTCAAAGAACCCTTCTCAGCATGAAATGGTCCTTTGTCAAGCAATGAAACAATAAGGAACCATAACCCAGTAAAGAACCATAAAGTGCCATTGAAGAACGCGTTTTTTTAAGAATGTTGGACAATATACTATGACATAAGGACTGAGAATTCACCTGACAAGCAAATAGATAGATAGATAGATAGATAGATAGATAGATAGATAGATAGATAGATAGATAGATAGATAGATAGATAGATAGAGTGGTGCTTGAAAGTTTGTGAACCCTTTAGAATTTTCTACATTTCTGCATAAATATGACCTAAAATATCATCCGATTTTCACTCAAGTCTTAAAAGTAGATAAAGAGAAACCAGTTAAACAAATGAGCCAAAACTATTATACTTGGTCATTTATTTATTGAGGAAAATGATGGAATATTACATATTTGTCTGTGGCAAAAGTTTGTGAACCTCTAGGATTAGCAGTTAGTTTGAAGGTGAAATTAGTCTCAGGTGTTTTCAATGAATGGGATGACAATCAGGTGTGAGTGGGCACCCTGTGTTATTTAAAGAACAGGGATCTGTCAAAGTCTGCTCTTCACAACACATGTTTGTGGAAGTGTATCATGGCACGAACAAAGGAGATTTCTGAGGACCTCAGAAAAAGAGTTGTTGATGCTCATCAGGCTGGAAAAGGTTACAAAACCATCTCTAAAGAGTTTGGACTCCACCAATCCACAGTCAGATTGATTGTGTACAAATGGAGGAAATTCAAGCCCATTGTTACCCTCATCAGGAGTGGTCGACCAACAAAGATCACTCCAAGAGCAAGGTCGGCGAGGTCACAAAGGACCCCAGGGTAACTTCTGAGCAACTGAAGGCCTCTCTCACATTGGCTAATGTTCATTTTCATGAGTCCACCATCAGGAGAATACTGAACAACAATGGTGTGCATGGCAGGGTTGCAAGGAGAAAGACACTGCTCTCCAAAAAAAAATTGGTGCTCGTCTGCAGTTTGCTAAAGATCATGTGGACAAACCAGAAAGCTATTGGAAGAAGGTTTTGTGGACGGATGAGACCAAAATAGAACTTTTTAGTTTAAATGAAAAGCGTTATGTTTGGAGAAAGGAAAACACTGCATTCTAGCATAAGAGCCTTATCCCATCTGTGAAACATGGTGGTGGTAGTATCGTGGTTTGGGCCTGTTTTGCTGCATCTGGGCCAGGACGGCTTGCCTTCATTGATGGAACAATGAATTCTGAATTATATCAGAGAATTCTAAAGGAAAATGTCAGGACATCTGTCCATGAACTGAATCTCAAGAGAAGGTGGGTCATGCAGCAAGACAACGACCCTATAAGCACACAAGTCGTTCTACCAAAGAATGGTTAAAGAAGAATAAAGTTAATGTTTTGGAATGGCCAAGTCAAAGTCCTGACCTTAATCCAATCGAAATGTTGTGGAAGGACCTGAAGCAAGCAGTTAATGTGAGGAAACCCACCAACGTCCTAGAGTTGAAGCTGTTCTGTACGGAGGAACGGGCTAAAATTCCTCCAAGCCGGTGTGCAGGAATGATCAAAAGTTTCCGGAAATGTTTAGTTGCAGTTATTGCTGCAAAGGGGGGTCACACCAGATACTGAAAGCAAAGGTTCACATACTTTTGCCACTCACAAATATGTAATATTTGATCATTTTCCTCAATAAATAAATGACCAAGTATAATATTTTTGCCTCATTTGTTTAACTGGTTTCTCTTTATCTACTTTTAGGACTTGAGTGAAAATCTGATGATGTTTTAGGTCATATTTATGCAGAAATATAGAAAATTCTAAATGGTTCACAAACTTTCAAGCACCACTGTAGATAGATAGATACAGTAGATAGATAAATCTTCATATAATCAATAAAGAAATATGATTGTTATTATTATTATTGGTATAACAACAATAATTATTATAATTGATACAATCAATTTAGGACTTGCCTTTCTTGGCAATTGACTTTTGGGCTTCCTAACTAACAAACATCAGCAAATGTGAATTCATAGCATCACATCCTCCAACACAGCCTCTCCACAGGGTAGTGTGGTCAGTCCTCTTCTATACTCCTTGTTAGGGGTGAACAAGCACAACTCTAACTCCATGATTAAATTTCCTGATGGCAGAATTAGGCCTGTTATATCACCAGGCTGAGACAGTCAACTGGCAAATCATCTCTTGAATATCTGTAAACCAAGGAGCTGTTCAAAAACCTCAGAAAGCAGAAGGCAGAACACACTAACATTTACATTAGAGAAAATACTGTTGAGGGGGTTAACATCTTTAAATTTCATGTGATGTGGGCACAACATATTATTGTCAAGAAGAGTCACCAGCACCTCTGCTTCTTTGGACTTCTAATCAAAGCTCAAATTTCTCCATCAGTTCTCATAAACATCTACAGGGGTGTAGTGGAGGCAAGCTTCACTACCTTAATTACATCCTGGTGTGGCACTTGCTTGGTGCAAGAACATAGAATGACATAGAATGTTAAAGCAACCAGCTGCTTTCTGTTCAGAACATATACAACACCACCTGCCTTAGAAAGGCAAAGAGTAAAATGGAAAACCTCAGCCATCCTGCACAGCTGACTTTTCCCATTCCTCCTTTCTGCCAAACAGTATAGGACCATAGACACTCACACTGGCAAGTTCAGGGATAGTTTAAATACACAGACCATAAGGTTACTAGACAGCCAGCCATGGTAACAAATATTTTAACATAAATACAATGTATCTTTAGTAGCAAAAATAAAAGCAAATACATATTGCTCTGTGGAGACATGCAGATTATAAGAATTTCATTGCACTATGTACACATGACAGTAATCATGAGCGTGAACTTGAATATAACATGTTTGCTTCTTCTGTGTATAGAATGCACTGCAATGGTCTTATTCTGACCATTGAAGAAGTTTGTTGAAATAGGGGAAGTCATTTCATTTTTGAACTATTTCTCCTAATGGTAGAATATGGAGAGAAACATTTCCAGTTACAGTACTTGCCCTTAAAGTGCAGAGTATCTATTTGATTGTTAACTGTGCTGGAGTTTTTCTTAAGGTTTATTCCAGAAAGTTTCAGTTATTCTTCGTGAGTTCACCAGCTAAGATGATTTGTGTTTGCTATTAAATAAGACATAGTTGTGTATTTTAACAGAGTCTTTTATTATGGTGCCATTGAACAACAATGTGTTACAATGTACGTTGGCTGGACTTTGAAGTAAGAGTTTCACTATACTTTATGCAAATGACAATATTTCTTCTTTACTATTACTACTACTTCTACAACAACCAAACTGAAGGACTTTGGGTACACTTGAATTTTAACATTTGTGTGGGTTAAAGATCTGCAATGCTTCTATGCCTTTGATAAAAAGAGATAATAAAATTTGCATTTCCAATATTTTTACTATGCAAATGTAGCAATGGTTTGACATCCCAGGCAGGGTTGATTTCTGCCTTGCACCAGATTGATACCATATAGGTTCTGACCCCCATCAGCCTGGTATTAGAAGTAAGTTGTAATGAGAAAATGGAATGATATACAGTAAATATGCTACATTAGTTGATAATACTAATATCTGGTGGGTATAGCTGCTGTTTCGCAGAGTTATTGTCCTAGGTTGGAATCTTGAACTGAAAAGGTTTTCCTCATCATAACCCAAAAACATACATTTAAGATTAATTGGCGAATACACACATGAGCCTTTTCAATGAGTGGCTTCTGGTCAAATTTTAATTTCTTCCTTACCCAGTGCTGTAAGGATGGACTCTAACCTTCAAAACCCTGATCTGAATTAAGTTGATTTAAGTGTATTATTTTACAGGCACAGTGTGCAAAGCTGCCACTTCACAATCCAGTATTTGGGCCTCAAGTCCTGTTGTTACTCGTTGTCGTGTCTCCCACATTCTTAAAAATGAGTGGATGAGCATGATAGATTAATTAGCAAGTCTGAATTGGGCCTAGTGTGATACAACTGTAGAACTGGATTGACTGAATTCAACAAAGTTCTGGATGGCTTCAGTAAATATCTTGTGCTTATCTGCCCATTTCTGTGTCAGTCTCCTAAGTATAGTACACTTGGTGTCTACAAAATTATTTACGGTCAAAGCAGTTGCTCAGTATGCAGGGTAAGGTTCATGCAAAAAATGTCACAGGTGAGTAAGAAATTACTCCAGTATAACAACCAATTGGTCCAGAACAGAGCTAGAAAATAGTATGAAATAAACATAAAGTAAAATCCTACTTGGAACATAAATGGGCACATAAAACTGTCCATTGAAGTCTATAGTTGGCATCCAAGAATAACCCACGTTGCTTTTTCAAGGAGAAAGGAAAGGTGGTGACAGCCTTTACTAAGGCATTCCTGGTAGACAACAACCATGTGTGTCTGGGCGATACCCTTTTAGAAAATGGCAGCTCTCCATCCTTCTCACATCCTAATACATTCAAATTACATTTTAACAGCAAAAAATGTAAGGTGGCACTTCACATTAAGATTTTTAAAAGAAGAAGTAGGACCAGACACCAATTCACTGTATTTCAGGCTTCTCGATTCTGCCACTAGTGCAGGCACAGTCTTAATGGTGAAGCAGATGACTCACAATTACCAAATCGTCAACGTCACTTCTGATACTTGACCATGCTGATTTCCAGTGGTCGGATTAATAAACAGTTGTCCCCTGTTTCTGGGTGCAATCACTTGTTTTGTCACAGAATGTACACATTAAAAACACAGGGATGTTCCTTTATTTAAAAGAAGTGGAATTAGAAAACAGATAGATATTACCATTACCATATCATAAGCCAGTTTAATCCTGAGTGGAGTCACAGACATATGGATATTTATTAGTCATTAATTTATTAATTTATCTTTTAATTTATTTTTAACTAACTCATTCCAAATCACCTTCATAGTGAGGTACAACCTAACTCAACAAAAACAACCACAAGGCAGGAACCCACCTTGGTGTATTGGAATACCATAAAGTAAACAGTCAAACTTTATATTTTAACACAAATGGAATACTTGACAGTCTTGGAAATATGAAGTTATTTTCACCCTTTCATAGACAGATGAAAAATATTAATTTAAGTCATTATTTTCTCTAGACAGAAAAAAATAAGACTAAGAGATTCATTAGCATAAAAGCCCTTCTTTGAAGTTAGTTCTGTGTCATAAAGGAATGCAAGAACATAGGAATGTCTTCAAAGAAAATAAAACGTAAAGCCACTGAAACAATTACTGACTGTGAATTGCTTCTTTATTCTACACATTTACTTGATGTTTATACAGACCTGCCATTAAGTGACTTTTAAAGGTACAGTTTTTGGATGTCCACTCAGAAATTGCTGGTGTTGGTTTCCAGTAAACAAGAAAAACAGAATGTGAACCACTGTCAACACTGAGCACAGGTAGGCTATGTATAAGTTACTAGAATAATTATTTGTAGATCTGAGCTTCAGAATACAAACATAATGTAGTACATCTCTGAGATATAGGCTTAAAAAACTTTTATCTCATTATTTTATTTCCATAAAATGGCACACAGGGTTCCTCAAAGTGAGTTTATTTCTTAGCATCTATTACTTTGAACTGTACAGAAGAAAATATTGTGATGTGGTTGAAATTTAATGGGTTTCTTCTTTTTAGGCATTCCTGAATATAGTTTTTTTGGTGATGTTTGCGTGTCTGTTGTCACAGAGTAAAATGGCTTTTATCGTAATCTTGAAATGCCAGAACCTTATAGGTTTAACCTTACTGAAACAAAAAAAAAGCTAATAATAAAAATAGAATCATCAATGTAAAAAAAAAACACAATCTGATTAAAAGTAGACAAACAGAAAGCCCAGATAACACTACACTACTTTGGTATTATAGAATATATAAAGAAACTATGTAGAATGCTTTCAGTTAAGATATGCATATCCTGAGAAGATGAATCACATCACACAAGAATATGTAATTAGCAAACAAAAGTCTTGCCTCCTTGTACTTCTGACCAGCATCACAATGAAGAGGTACGTTTTCATAACACATGCACGTTTAGGCGCTGAGTGTTCAACACTCTAATAGCTAGATCATCATGCAGATGAAGGTACATGCAAGCTGTTAACCAGTTTTCTACTGCTCCACACTGCTGTTCTTGTCAATTAAGAAAACAGAAGGCAGAAGTACACGATTTTGAGGGTAAAGCAGAGTTAAAATAAAAGGAAAAACCTTAGCAGCTACTATTTTCTGAATTGGTATCTATCTTTATCTTTATATATACAGTAATATGCTACCGTGGCTATTGGTTTGTCTGTCCAGGATTTTAAATCACCTGTAGCTCACAAACCGTTTGAACTATTGACCTGAAATTTGGTACACATATACTATGTGATGTCTACTATCTGCTTTCGGGGTGATGATTGACCTCCAAGGTTATTCCTCTTTTTATTTTTATTTTATTATAGAATCAACGCTCGGCAGTGGCCAGCAAGGCGGCTGTGTGGCGCATGTGTACAGGTGACATTCTCATCCCTACCACCTTCGCCGTCACTTCCCCTACCTCTTCATATCTTAAATCATTCTTGAGGCAGATTGAAGACTTAAGTGCCAGCTTAACTGAAAAATTAAGGAAAACATATTAAGTAATTGCAACACAAATACTGACTTAAAACAGTTTTAAAGAGAAAAGTTGCCGGCAAAAGAAGAGAAGAAGCAAACCACTAGGGTGGAGAAAAGAAGAGCTGCTCACGAAGCAGCAAGCACATCAACCTCTGAGCAAACAAATGCTAAACTTACAGAGAAAGAGCATGAAAACTATGAATGCTCAAGTGAAGTGTATTCATTGCACGTTATCATGCAGTGCGCCGTTACTGGTTTAAGCATATTGCAGCAAGCACCAAGATGGAAGGAATGAGGAACACATTAAATAATGGATCATTCATTATTGTATAATAATTAACAGACTCTATAAGCATAAGCTGATTACTTTACTTTTCTGTTTTTACGAGCTGTAGGAAGCACCTGTAAAGCAGAAATTACTGGGAATAACAGAAATACAAGCCTGAAACTGTTCTCCTGCAACATTCACACTGTCATTATTGCGATATTAGAAATTGTTGTCACACTCTTCAGCATCACTGATACCATAGGAAGGTTTACTACCTGTGTGAGGCTCCTATGTATACGATAAAAGTCCTCCTGGGGCTTGTCAAAGGACATAATTTCCTTCCCTGCCAGAGATGGGCTGCTGCCTTGTAAGCATCTTGTTCCACTCAGCCTGTGAACTGTTTGCATAACCAGATTGTAAAGAGCAATGTGGCAAACATGATTTTATTTTCTTGAAAACCCAGTCAGGGGCACTAAGTGATTTATAAAACAATATATTTTTACAATTTACTTTCATAAATCCCCTCAATTTTGATTTTTCAGGGCTCCAAAGGTTTAATGAAAGGGACCCAGACCCCCCTGGACCTAATGTATTTTTCACCTTGTTTCCACTCATTATCAACCCCAATTTTTCACATTTTTAGTCAAAAACATAGAAAATTCATTGAAATTATAGCAGCTGATAGAGATTTGTAAAGCACCATATTTTGGAAACTGCAAAACATATAGCTGGTGAGTGTTAGGCAAAAGTAGTAAGACGGTCCAGTATTTATCAGCTTTTAAATGATGTTACAGACATAATATCTCTCAACAATTGATTAACTTTTCATAATATGGGTACTTGTGCTGGAAACACCTCTGTAAAGTATGATCATACAATATCTTCAACAAAGTATGGCTATGGTTTTGTATTAAGGCAAGTCCACTGCTTACAACTGTGTCATGTTAACTTGCCTTACGTTTCCATACTCTGCTTTACTTGTCCTTCTCACTGTTGCCATACTCCTTACTACATATGCATTACTGTGTTGAAGTTCTGGATTTTTTTATTTTTGTATGAATCTCAGCATTTAAATGTATTGCTTTGTAAAGTGAACTTTCTTTAAAAGTCCCTCCATCCGTTTTCAGAACCCACTTAGTCCAGTTGAAGGGTGCAGTGGAGTCAATTGTCAATTTAAGACATTCTCGCATGCCTGATCTTTCCCACATAAGGTTACTTTGGATTAGAGAAACGTATCCATGGTTATTCTCTACATCTTATTTTAATGGTCCATGGACATTCCTAAATATTACACCTCAGAGTTAAAAACCATAAGTCTAATTTCAAAGTGATTTCTCTTACTCCTAAAGTGCAGCATTGCTTTAGGATATTCACCCTTCTTCAAGGATTCCATTGACTATTTGTTTTTGCTCCTTTGGGTTGACTGGTTTCCCTTTTAAGTAGCAGCAATGAATTTTGGAACAGAAGACCATTTATAAACTGAAATGTATGCCCAAAGACTGGTACTGTGGTTCACATTCAATATAGCCAACCATTCATTTTGGACTCTTAGGTTGATACTTATAAGTAATGCAGGAGTTGTTTTAATCTGCATAGACCAGTTCAACTAGAGTGTCTTCTAGAGTTATCCTGAATATTCTCATCCTGAAATTTATTTTCACTAGGCCAGATTTATAGTTGACAATTAACATAACTGTGATATATATATATATATATATATATATAGCATTTAGGAGGTCACAATGGTTAGTGTTGCTGCCTCACAGCTACAGAATCCTGGATTCAGATCCCAAGAATGTTATTTATTTTCTTCCCCCAACATCTTAAAGATGTCCATATTAGGTTTACCAGTGAATGAAAGCTGAACTGGCTTTACTGTATGTACCCTGAATTGATCCTTACCTGCCTTGTACCTAATAATCTCATTATAGTCTTCAGCTATCAAGACCTTGAACAAGACAAAGAGGGTATGTAGAGATCATATATGGATGTCCTTTGAGCATAGGAAGAAGCCCAAAGGAACACCAAGATAGCATGCAATCTCCATATTCCATCATCTTTGATGGTTTGGTATATTTCAGTTTGTTTTATTATTAGAGTAGATTGTTCTATTTTAAATATGGTATCTATTTTTGTTACATATTGTCTATTTTATCTGTACATATTTTGTTTATATATTTGGTGGTTATCTCTTCCTATCTTGCTTATCATTCTCTATCATCCTCTCTCTAACTCATTGTACCTTTTTAACTGGTCTGATTGAACTGGTAACTCAGTTAAGTTCTGTCTCCCAGGCAGTCATTCTTGTAGTTTTTTTTTAAATCCACATTGGCATTGCTATATATGTAACATGACAAAGGAATTCCTGTCCCTGCTGAACTGTTTTGACTTGGTACAGCACGCTAACTTTCTGAACTGCTCTGGTGGTCACATCTTAGACCTGGTCTGCACATCTGGCTTATCTGATAGCAACAATTACAGCACCAATATGGGCCTGTGTGACCACAAAGCAGTTCTTTTCACTGTCTCAATGCCTCTTCCTGCTGTTAATTGTAAATGTCAAATGATTTTCAGAAACCTTGAAAATACCTGTCCCTCTGTCCTAGCTGGAAACATTTATGATGTTTTTCTATTTTCCCATATTCCATCTACATTAGATAGTCTTGTTGACCACTATAACTCAGCCTTCTAGTCAGCACCAGATAAAATAGCTCCTGTAAAACACAAAAAGGTATCCCTGAAGTGTTCATCTCTCGGGTGTAATTTAACACTACAATCTATGAAAGCAGCTGGCCAATGCCTTGAGAGAATGTCACATTAGTCTGGCATCACTGTGCATGCCCAGCCAAAAAGGGCTTGCAGAGATGCACTAACTGCAGCCAAAATACATACTATGGCAGCTTAATAGAAAGTGGGCATGATAACCCAAAGGTCTTGTTCTCTCTTGTTAATAAATGACTTCAACCTTCATCTGGCCTTATCACTTCTTCCACTAAAGACTGTGAAAAATTGCTTCACTTTTTATTTGATAAAATTGAAAACCTAAATAAATCAACTAATACTATTTCATCCTCCTTTTTATTTTTCCCTGTCTACCCTCTCCATCCAGCTCCTTTTCCAAATTTTCACAAGTTTAATTTACATTTATTAATGTCCTCCTTTGTAAGATGAGGCTGACTACTTGTGTACTGGACCTCATCCCCACCACACTTTTCAAACCCTGCCTTCATGCCATAATCGCAACTGTTACGACAATAATAAATATATCCCTTGACAATGGCTCTGTGACAGCAACATTAAAAAAGGCTGGTCTCAGTGTTGATCAATCTCAACATTTTTGGCCCATCTCTCACCATTTCTGTCAAAAGTTCTTGAGTGCTTTGTGCCCTCCCAACTCACTAGTTACTTAATATGCAATAATCTGATGGATCCCTTTAAGTCTTGTTTCAGAATACAGCACATCTGTGAATCCGCTCTGCTTTGGGTAAAACTAATGATTTGTTTATGGCAGGAGACTCTGGGGGGAAAAAAAGCATCTTTTAGACCTCAGTACAGTATTTGATGCTGTAAAGCATGACATTCTACTGTCCAGAATGGAGTCCACTCTGAGTAGCTCTAGCACTGCCTTCCAGTTGTTTAAGTTCTATCTGACTGATAGGCAAGAGTTTGTTAGTCTTGGCAACAGCAGGTCCAGCTCAGCACCAGTCACACAAGGAGTACCTGAAGGCTTGGTCCTCTGCCCCCTGCTGTTCCGTATCTACATGATTCCCCCTGGCCATATTATTTGTAGCTTTGGACTGAGTAATCATTTTTATGTGATTGATACTCAGATCTATTTCAGCGTTAAGAGTGAAAGCTCCTCAGGGTTTTCTTGGCTCACACCTTGCCTCCGTGAAATTAAAACTTGGATAGAATATAATTGTTTAAAATTAAACTGCAACAACACTGATGTCCTGCAGATTGGCACTGAAGATCAGCTTAAGAACATAAGGCCCTTCTCAATCTGCGGTGGGCTGGCGCCCTGCCCAGGATTTGTTCCTGCCTTGCTCCTTGTATTGGCTGGGATTGGCTCCAGCAGAACCCCGTGACCCTGTGCCAGGATATAGTGGGTTGGATAATGGATGGATGGTCCTTCTCAATTACTGTTGGCGATGATATCATCAGACTTTCTACTGCACATTATCTCGGTGTAATTTTTTATTCCTCCTTTTGTTATTCTACCCACACAAACCATATTAAGAAACTTTATAACTTCCACCTATCCCATGTTTGCTCATTCCTCTCTTATTCTGATGCTACAAAACCTGTCTGTGCTTTCATTACATCCTTCATCAACTACTGCAACTCTGTACTGGCAGGTTCCCTTTCTAAACTTTTATCACAGTTCCAGTTGGTTCAAAACTCTGCTAAATGATTCCTTACTCAGACCTGCTCTGCCTTCACTGGATAAGATTGAATATAAAATTGTATTATTAACATATAAAGCTTTAAATGACCTAGTACCGGACTTCAGTAATACCCTTCTCAATCATTACATTCCTGTTCACCCACTAAGGTCTTCTGATGGTGGCAATCTTGTTGTTCCCCAAACTAACCTGTGCACTATGAGTGAACTTCACCTCTATAGTACACAGACTGTGGAGTGAAATCACTGTTATTGAGATCAGCTGACTCAATTCATTCTTTAAACAACAATTTAAAACTCACTTGTTCAGGAAGGCATACAAGTTATCCTGTCTTTCTCACCCTTCCTTCAGTTTACCCCCTCTGTCCAGGAGCTTAGAATGATTTGCATTTGTATCACAAATTATAGACAACCACTTACTACCGATCATCACGGTCAGAAGAAAACAAAGTAGATCTTTATACTTACCTGGCAGGGGAGATACCATGATCACCAAGGTGGTTCACGCAGGGCGAGGCTCATCCATTGCACTCCGGGTGTGCTGACATTTGTTCATGGTTTTTTTTTTTTTATAGTCTTTTTGATATTTTGTATTTTTATTCTGGGTTATTGTCTTTTCATCTAATTCAAAGCTTTGTGTTTTTCATGTATTTATATTTATTTAGTGTTTTTTTAGATATTGTTTCCAATGTTGTATATACCCTGTTGTTCATGTTGTTTTCTGTGAAGTGCTCTGAACATGAAAAGAGTGCTATATAATTCAAATGTATCATTATTTTTATTGTTGTTGTTGCTGCTTTCAAGTTTGTAACTCTATATTGCTTGTATTAATTATCACATATTTGTATTAAATGTTTCAGTTTACAATTACAGGTCTACTCTTTAACATGAAGTCTTCTGAGCTCTGTTTGAACCTGGACCAGTGTGCCCCAGAGGTCTCTGTGTACTGGATGGTCAGTTTTTATTACCACATATTTTTTAACAAATGTATTAAATGTAGAGAGGTATTTAAAAAAAAACAAAAACACTTATTTGCCTTAAACGTCTTAAATTTGTATTAAAATTCAGGCTTTGGTCTGCTTTTGTGTAGCTTGAATCGGCTTTAGATTTTCAGAATACTTGACCATCAATGATGGAGCCATGACAGAAAATATCGTCATTTACTATTATTGTTATCTATTATTTACCGACAACGTTTTACATATTTAACAGTGCTGCTATAATACACTTTTCTGTACACCTGAACCGTATTTTAATTGTTATTTTTGAGTAGTTAATAAAAACAAATGTATTTTAACTGCGTTTAAGAGTAAAAAATAAATAAAAATACAAATAAACGCACCAAGACCAGCAATATACAATAAAAGGTTATCTGTATTTGTGTAGCCTATGACAGATTTGTAGTCTGTTGCGTGTGTGATGTTTGAATATTCGTCCTATGAGGTGCAGTTTTTCCCAAATGTAGCACATCAGTTCATTTTGTAAACACTCTTATCCAGAGCATGGTCGCCATCCTAGCAAACTTCATTCGCAAAGGCAGTAACAATTGACGGACAGGCTGTACGCCCTTCATCGGAGGGTGGACGCGCACACCCACACATCAGGACTAACATGCCTTTGCCATCTCGCGTCTGTGTACGTATGCGCAGTTTGAATTGGATACGTAAAATCAATGAATGGATGGATGAACAGCTAAGATCATTTCAGAACGCGCCGAAAACATTATGCATCTGACCTGAAAGAGGAACGATTGCATGGAGGAACTGAAATTTTACGGTACCCGATGAACTATCGTTCTAGGAGTTAATATTACTTGATCACCACGCACGGTGCGCCCAGACACAGCTCCAACTCCACTATTAAATTTAATGACGACATCACCTTCATAAGCCTAAACATCAAAAAAGATGGGATTCGCCTGCTGACTCGGTGATTCCAGAACAATAATTCCCACCCCAATGGGGTCTATAAAACCAAGAAGTTTATCGTTAATTTTAGAAGGCAAAAGCAGCCTACATTTCTATCGTTCGTATATCGGAGGGGATGCTGTTGTTGGGTTGGTGAGCAGCTTTAAATTTCTTAAAGTGAATCTGGCACTGAAAAAACTGAAATAGGCACCATTTCACCTCTTCTCAGAAAGGACCATCAGCGGCTCTACTTCCTCAGAGGACTCCAGAAGTTCTACATGTGCACAGTGGAGTCCATCGTCCTTACTGGCTGCATCACCTCCTGGCACGGCACCGGCTTGCCACGAGAATGTAAAGCACTACAGAGGGTGGTGAAAGCGGCACATAATAATACCCAGAGGAGCCTTCTAATCAGGACACACCCAACACTTAAACACTTAAAGAAAAATCTCACAATCATTTCAGTCACTGCGTCCCTCTGGTAAATCGTACAGAATCATTGGCATTCACACCTGTAGATTAAGGAAGAGTTTCAACCCACAAATCGTACGGATGCTGATCAGGCAATCTAAGAAATTAAATAGACAGCAACACAACTAGTAATATGTTAATAAATAAATAACACATGCAAATACATTATATACTTTATTCTCAATAAATGTTTATATGTTTCATGTTAAGTATACTTTTAAGTATTTATTGTATTTTTGTAAACTGTTTTGAAGAGATATGCTAGCATTAATTTAATTGTGCGGTGTTTACATGGCAATAAATTTGAATTGACGTATAGCACTGAGCGCATTGCTGAAAGAAAAGGTCACATTTTTCCAATAGTTCCATTTACGCCGCCCAGTTACTTTTGATGTTTCAATATATTGCGTCAATAAGTATAAACTGTGCTAATATTTACTGATAATAAAATAAAGCACGACATGATCGGTTCACCATTAGAAAGGGTAGCCTTTTGTGTTTTCATTGTTACACGGTTGCTCTGAAAGGCAGTTACAGTTACACTTTCCATTGGCAGCCTTTACAGTTGCTTGGACAAGCATGGCTTGGTTGTACGTGACCTGCAAGCGCGTTTCCTAAAATATACTGTTCTTTTTTTTTCAGAAGAC
This sequence comes from Polypterus bichir lapradei, assembly GCA_026402145.1. Classification (NCBI taxonomy): domain Eukaryota; kingdom Metazoa; phylum Chordata; class Cladistia; order Polypteriformes; family Polypteridae; genus Polypterus; species Polypterus bichir. Next base: position 14,508,725 of record JANRMT010062821.1, on the reverse strand, counting down.
GTCTACGTGTGCTATTTTATCGACGAAAGAACAAAATGATGTGTGGCGTCCGCCCTCTAACGGTACATGCATATATTGCGACTTTGGGTACTGAACGGACAACAACGTGTCACTTAGAGAATCTTACTTAGGACTGAAGAGTTTTTTTTTTTTATTTCGTTTAGAACATTAGAACAATTTTGACTAGGACAGGCTATTCAACCAACCAAGCTCATCAATCCTATACTACCTAAATTTTCTAAAAAAAAAAAAAAAATCAAGTCGACTTTAAAAGATCAGAAAAAGTCCTACAATCCACCATACTACTTAATAACTTACCGAATACTATGAGCACACTTTTAAACGTTTGTTTTGATTACTAAGTCTGTTATGAAATGAAAATAGCACTATGCAGGGTGCAACTGGTAAAAACGGCAGTCCAACTGTAACCATGCACTTGGAGACGAATAACTTGTTAGAGAACAAGCCAATCATCCATCCGATTGTATTCTGAGTATACTTTCTTTTTTATTAAATAAATACAAGAGCCTGGCATCTGTTTCTTCAGCAGTGGGAACAAGGCAGAAAAAAGCCTTTGGTGGGTGGCCAGTGCACCAAGGCCAAACTCCTACACACTGACACACACATTTATGCTGGTCCAATTTAGTATCTCCAATTCATGTAATATGCACTTTGAAGGAATGCGCAAAGAGAACCAAAGCTTCTCAGAGAAAACACAGTAGCCAGACAGAAATATGCAGCCATGTTTTTTGGAGATATGAGTTTACTTCACTTAGCACTACATTACACGGTCAGCTGATGACTATTATTAATATTATTACTGTCATCAACGTAAGTCATAAAATAATGTACTAGGTTCACTGTGACCTGTTACATTTTCATGAGTTAGAAATGCCTTTCCGTCTTCATAAAAGAACAAGGCCTCTGTGGGTCTGTGTACCTTTGGGCTTGTCTGACTGTTATGTCTCTGTCATTCCAACAGATGGCACATCAGAAACATTAGCACTGACTTAATGACTCCTATACCAAATGACATGCAGCAGAGACATACAGTATATGTTGCATTTGTCATTCCAACAGATGGAACATCACAAACATTTATAGTAATGCATGTTATCACTACAATTGTTTAATGAGCTCTCTGTTGGAATGATAAATGCAATGTGTTTTATTACTACATGCATTACAGAATACCTTCCCATAGATGGTGCACTTAATGCTGAAGTCTACATTAATTACTTAGATTTCAACCCATTTTTAACAGGAGCACAGCTAGTTAGTAATAAAGAAGCAATCTGCTTGATCTTTATTTTGTGAGATTTCATCTCTGCATTAATGAACCAATGTTGATAATATTTTTGAATGACATACTATAAGTTTGTCCATTCTTTTTCAAACCCGCAGGAGCTGCCACCTTTTTCAGGATCATTTTGGAAAAACATGAGAGTCAACCATTCTGCAGATTTTGGAGATAAATATTTGACATAAAAATAAGAAAGAAAATGATAAGCATATTTCATTTGATAGATTTAAAAAAAAAACAAAAATAAAAAGTAATTAAGTCAAATACTGTAAAATTGCATTGTTCTTTGTTGCCAGCAGTAGTAAAACAATCTTCCTGAGACATTGTCGATCATTCTTCTTCAGTATTATCTGATGGTCTTTCTAAGTTATCCTTTGTAACTATCAACTCCACTCTCACTACATAGTGTTGTAATTTCTCTGCCAAAAGCAAGAATAAGAGATAGTGGGGAAGGCCAGATCTAAAATCACAGAATGGCATCCTTCCTCTGAGGATTCACCATACTTTTCCAGAATGAAATGTCAGTCCTTAAAAGATCCTGTCTGACACGTCACACCTTGGCCTTCCCCTTTCACTCTCCTCCTTCTTTATACTAAACAGTTTAGGGCTATCGAAATTAGACAGACAGTTTCATAACAATTCTTAGAAATGCTCAACTATAAGCAGGTGCTCCCAGATTTTGCTAAGGATATTCACCAGAGGGACCAATTGAATAGAGCTTCCATAGAGAAACCAGTAGATGGCAGCAGTTACCCCAACAAATCTAAGGCAAAGTATTGCTTTCTATAGCAAAGTGCCAGAAGACTAGAAAGGCTTCCATTTTTTGTATGCTCTTTAAAGGTTAGGGCTACGAAGACAGAAAATATTTTACTGTAGTGAGAAGACCTGAAGATTTTGTTCAAAGTAAAATCGCCAGTGATATTCAAATACATTTTCCATTTTTTTGAGGTCAGAATGGGCAGGAAGTGGAGAGCAGCCAAGCTATTGGAGTGTCTCGGCTGAGAAAAAGGGAGTTAGTAGGGAATGTGGCTACAGGTCGAGCTGGTCATGTTTTGCCTCCCCATGTGGTGGATAGGGAAAGCCTAGATTATAGAGAAAGTATGTACAGTATATCTGATATAGGATGAGGTGTGAACATGTATTGTGGAAGAAAGAACTATCAGGATGGTGGGTCCAAGACAGCAGGGAGCCTGGACAAAATTGGAATCTGCAGTTAGCACAAGGTTATATGGGAAAACGTCCTGAGGGCAGGTTGTTTCTAATAATGTCTGTATGTGGTGGTTTACCAAGTCCAGGAAACTACTATGTTTGGGGAGAGAATGAAACACCACCCTGTGCTCTTTGCTTTGGAAAAGGATACCTCTAACATATTCTCAGCAGCTACACAAATGTCTTAGTAAAAGGCTGCTGTCTCTGGCAGCTTAATCAGGTACTCAAAGTAATTGCTGAGATAGTAGCTTTAGCCATTTTCACCAGCAAGAACCACCACCCAACGAAGATCATCTTCTTTTTCGGTGCTAGATAAAAGCTCACCCCATGGCCAAGATCAGTAGCAGGACTCCTCGCCTCAGTTGCAGACTTGCAAATAGATAGATAGATAGATAGATAGATAGATAGATAGATAGATAGATAGATAGATAGATAGATAGATAGATAGATAGATAGATAGATAGATACTATGGCCTGTATAAACACCAGAATGACGGAAAAGAAAGAAATTTTAAAAAAATGAGGATAAAGGAGCCCCAGTTTCGTTTTTTATGTCATGTTTGCTGAAAATCCTCAGTGTTAGTGTGTCAAAGAGGTGATGTTTAAGCATTGTTCATAATGGCACTTTGTTTTCACTCTCTCCTTCGTGACTGCCTCCAGGGGGTCCAGAGTGTGCCCTTTAACTGAGCTTACCCTTTTAATTATCTTCTTGATTTGGTGGAGCTCTCTTGAAGTGATGCTACCAGCCCAGCACACCAGAGAGTAGAAAATCACACTGGCGGTTACAGAGTTGTAGTAGATGTGAAGGACGTCACTACTGACATTAAAAGAGCTCAGTCTGCTACATAAGAAGAGCCTGCTCTGCCCTTTCTTAGATACTATAGTTCCTGTGTGAGACCAATCCAGCCTGTTACTAATGAGAACACACAAATACTTTGGGATTAATAAAGTATCTATCTATCTATCTATCTATCTATCTATCTATCTATCTATCTAT
>JANRMT010062821.1:14451527-14501152 GCA_026402145.1 Polypterus bichir lapradei | reverse complement strand
AAAAATGAAAAAAAAAAAATGTTAGCATTTACTCCCCCGGGTGGAATTGAAGAGTCGCATAGTGTGGGGGAGGAACGATCTCCTCAGTCTGTCAGTGGAGCAGGACAGTGACAAAAGTCTGTCACTGAAGCTATTCCTCTGCCTGGAGATGACACTGTTCAGTGGATGCAGTGGATTCTTCATGATTGACAGGAGTTTGCTTAATGCCCGTCGCTGTGCCGCAGATCTTAAACTGTCCAACTTTACTCCTACAATAGAGCCTGCCTTCTTAACAAGTTTGTCCAGGCGTGAGGCGTCTTTCATCTTTATGCTGCCACCCCAGCACACCACCGCGTAGAAGAGGGCACTCGCCACAACCGTCTGGTAGAACATCTGCAGCATCTTACTGCAGATGTTGAAGGATGCCAACCTTCTCAGAAAGTATAGTCTGCTCTGACCTTTCTTACATAGAGCATCAGTATTGGCAGCCCAGTCCAATTTTTCATCCAGCTGCACTCCCAGATATTTATAGGTCTGCACCCTCTGCACACAGTCGCCTCTGATAATCACGGGGTCCAGGAGGGGCCTGGGTCTCCTAAAATCCACCACCAGCTCCTTGGTTTTGCTGGTGTTAAGATGTAAGTAGTTTGAGTCGCACCATTTAACAAAGTCTTTGATTAGCTTCCTGTACTCCTCCTCCTGCCCACTCCTGATGCAGCCCACAATAGCAGTGTCATCAGCGAACTTTTGCACGTGACAGGACTCTGAGTCATATTGGAAGTCTGATGTATATAGATTGAACAGGACCGGAGATAGTACAGTCCCCTGCGGCGCCCCTGTATTGCTGAACACAATGTCAGACCTGCAGTTCCCAAGACGCACATATTGAGGTATGTCTGTAAGATAGTCCACAATCCATGCCATCAGGTGTGAATCTACTCCCATCTCAGTCAGCTTGTCTCTAAGGAGCAGAGGTTGGATGGTGTTGAAGGCGCTAGAGAAGTCCAAAAACATAATTCTTACAGCACCACTGCCTCTGTCCAGGTGGGAGAGGGATCGGTGTAGCATATAGATGATGGCATCCTCCGCTCCCACCTTCTCCTGGTATGCGAACTGCAGAGGGTCGAGGGTGTGGCGGACCTGTGGCCTCAGGTGGTGAAGCAGCAGCCGCTCCATGGTCTTCATCAGATGTGACGTCAGAGCAACAGGCCAGAATATAATACACTTTTCAGTGTTTTGGAAGAGTGTGGATGCAAAGACTAAAATTGTTAAGTTTAACTTTGGTAGGGCAAATTTGAACAGATGCAGTAAAGACTAATGACGATAGACTGGGATAAGCTTTTAAGTGTGGAGACAGTCAAGGAACAGTGGAACAGGTTTAAAAATGTTTTACATATAAAGCAGGATAAGTACATACAGTACCTAAATTTGCAATTGGTAGGAAATGTATAAAAAAAATCTCAGTGGGTTAATAAAGAGTTGAAAAAGAAGCTGCAAAGGAAAAAACAGCTGTATAAGGCGTATAAAATTAATAACTTCTATATGAATCTTAGGTTGTATGAAGACATCAGATCAACCATTAAGAAAGATATTAGGGAGGCCAAAAGGCAGTCGGAGAGGAGATTTAGCTAATAAGGTGTCATACACATGTGCATGGGGGACAGTTCACAGGCCCAAATAGTGTTATTCATCAGCAAGACCAGGGTTGGTGCTTTCACCTGATCCTCTCTCTTCTTGTTCCCTTGCAGTTTAGCTGATGGCCCTGCCTCTCAATGACATCACCACCTTTCCACCCACTGTTGACATAACTGCCAGCAAATCTCAATGACAACCTTTCCAATACCCAGAATCCACCTTCCTGCCACATCAGCTCCTGTCCTGGCTGCCTTCACTCCACCTCTTCCTCTTATCTACCATATTTATAGCAGACTAAACATATTAGTCAGTTCAGGTCTGATTTTTTAAAGATGTGTTTCTTTTCTTTTGCTGATTTTTTCACTATGTGGGGTGGCAGTCTCCAAACCTTTTCCTGTCTGCTGCCTAATCTTTTACCACAAAGGTGAAATATTCTTTCAGTATTTTAGCAGTAAAAGAACAGTCAAGGAGGAGGAGAAGCGCATCTGGGATAGTAAAGGGGAATTAAAAAATATGGTGACATAGCAGATGCTTTAAACTCTTCACACAGATCTTCACAAGTGAGGAGGTAGATAAACTCACAACAACAAAATGGACTACTAAGGAGGTACTGAGTGATTTGGAAGTACTGCTCAGCTTAAATAGGCTGAAATCAAACAAGGTTCCAGGATCAGGTAATATTTACCTCACGTTCTTAAGGAAATTAGTAAGTACATATATACTGTAAACCCTTGACACATATTTTTAGGAAGTCACTGCGCACTTGGGAAATTCCAAGGGACTAGAAAATGGTAACTATTATCCCAAGGATGACCAGGCAGATCTAAGCAACTATAGGCCAGTAAGCTTAATGTGCATCACAGGTAAATTAATGGAAGAAATTATTAAGGAAAAGCTTAAGCAACACATCTCAAGAACAGGAGCTTTATTGAACAGTCAGCATAGTTTCAGAAGAGGGAGGTCATGTTTTACAAAAATGCTGGAAGTCTAAGTTTATGGGCGGAGTGGTGGCTCTGAGGTAGGGATCTGCACTGGTAATCGGAAGGTTGCCGGTTCAAATCCTGTAAATGCCCGAAGTGACTCTACTCTGTTGGGCCCCTGAGCAAGGCCCTTAACCTGCAATTGCTCCGTCCTGGGTATGACATTAATCTGCATCCAGCTCTGCATGTAGGCCCTCCATCCTGTAGGGAAAAACCTGGGGATTGGTGGCAGAATTGACACTCCAGCCACCATAAAAACCTCACACTGTTCCATTCCATCTGAACTAGTGCGGTGCTGAGGTGTCACCCATTGCATGGCTGCACTTGGGTCCTAATCTGGGGATCCTAAGTTGATTTGTCATGTGGTGGGTGCAGCAATGCGCTGTATCAGTGCGTGCTCCTAACCTTTGGAAGTCTATGAGGAAGCAACAAAAGGACGTGATTGTAGTAGATCATATGATATTATTTATCATGACTTTCAGAAAGCATTTAATAAGGCGCCACATGAGAAGTAATGCATCAAAATAAAAGAAGTACGAGTTCAGAGTGTTGTTTGTAGATGGGTGCAGAATTGGTTCAGGCACAGGAAGCAGAGGGTTATGGTTCAAGGAAGCCCATCAAAAATGGCTGATATTAAGAGTGGGGTTCCTCCGGGGTCAGTACTAGGGCCACTGCTATTTTTAATATATATATAAATGATTTAGATAGGAATGTAAGAAACAAGCTGGTTAAATTTGCAGATGATACCAAGCTACTTGGAAAGGCAGATCAACTAGAATCCATTTAATCATTAAAGAGGGCCTTGGACAGCATACAAGCTCGGGCAGATCTGTGCCAGACCAAACTTAATTTAAGTAAAAGTATTACACATAGGAAGTAAAAATGATAGGTCTGAATGCTCAGTTGGAGGTCTGAAAATCAAAAGTATACCTTATGAGAAAGATTTAGTAGTTGTAGTGGAATCAGCACTATCAACTGCCAGACAGTGTTCTGAAGCCAGAAGGCTATCAGAAGGTAAGGTTATATAGCACGTTGTCTAGTGTACATGTCCAAGGAGGTTATGCTCAAACTTTATAATGCACTGGTGAGGCCTCATCTGGAGTACTGTTTGCAGTTTTGGTCTCCAGGCTACAAAAGGGTATAGAAGTGCTAGAAAAAGTCCAGAGACCAGCGACTAGGCTGATTCCAGGGCCACAGTTATGAAGTATGATGAAAAGAACTGAGCCTTTTTCAGTTTGAGCAAAAGAAGATTAAGAGGAGACACGACTGAAGTGTTTAAAATTATGAAGGGAATTAGTACAATAGTTTGAGACTGTTATTTTAAACTGAGTTCACCAAGAACACAGGGGCACAGATGGAAACTTGTTAAATGTAAATTTCACACAAAGTTTAAAAAGGTTTTTTTTACATAGAGAACCATTGACACGTGGAATAAGTTGCCAAGTAGTGTGGTAAAAAGTAGGATGTTAGGGACTTTCAAGACTAGACGATGTTATTTTAGCAGAATTAAGTGGAGAGGACTGGCAAGTTTTGTTGGGCTGAGTGGCCTGTTCTTGTCTAGATTCTTCGAATGTTCTAATTTGCACAAAAACGCAAGTGTGACAAACAATTTCAACTATTACTGATTTTCCTTTTTCTGTTTCTGTTCTTGGTATTCTACTGTGGCACTTGGTGCCACTGCTCTATTACTAAGCTGCTACTCCTACTCAAGAGAAGTGACAACAAAAATATTGGCAACCTTGGCATCCAAGGGGGAAAGCATTCAAACCTCTTATTAGAATGCCTATCGCACACTTATAATATTGTAGAATATCTAGGAGGTGGTTGGATTGTGTTCATAGGTTACCAGAACTATAACATTGTCAGATGCAGACTGCGGCATATCTGATTAAGCAAACTATAGATTCCTCAGAGCCCACTGAGCATTCTATCTTATATCTAAGATCCAAAAAAGAACAATGAGAGAGTCAGCATGTGTAGACATCATCAAGGACAGCACTGCAGCATTCTTCTTCCTTCCACCAGGTAAAAGTAAAAAGTAGGAGTGATGGATGCATTCCACGTGGAGGTGGGATTACATCAGGGATCGGCTCTGAGCCCTTTCTTATTTGCAATGGTGATGGACAGGTTGACAGATGAGATTAGACAGGAGTCCCCTTGGACTATGATGTTTGCTGATGACATTGTGATCTGTAGCAAGAGTAGGGAACAGGTTGAGGAGACCCTAGAGAGGTGGAGATATGCTCGAGAGAGGAGAGGAATGAAGGTAGGAACAAGACAAGATGGTGAGGATGCTGGAAGTAGGGTTTTTTGAAGGTGGATGAGTTTAAATATTTGGGATAAACAGTACAGAGTAACAGGGATTGTGGAAGAGAGGTGAAAAAGAGAGTGCAGTAAGGGTGGAATGGGGAATGGGGAGAAGAGTGTCAGGACAGACGGTTATCAGCAAGAGTGAAACAAAGATCTATAGGACAGAGGTGAGACCACCTTTGTTATATGGGTTGGAGATGATGGCACTTGCCAGAAAGCAGGAGACAGACCTGGAGATGGCACAGTTAAAGATGCTAAGATTTGCATTGGGTGTGACAAGGATGGACAGGATTAGAAATGAGTACATTAGAGGGTCGGCTCAGGTTGGACGGTTGGGAGACAAGGTTAGAGAGGTGAGATTGTGTTGGTTTGGACATGTGCAGAGGAGAGATGCTGGGTATATTGGGAAAAGGATGTTAAAGATAGAGCTGCCAGGCAATAGGAAAAGAGGAAGGCCTAAGCAAAGGTTTATGGATGTGTTGAGAGAGAGGACATGCAGGTGATGGGTGTGACAAAGCAAGATGTAGAGGACAGGAAGATATGGAAGAAGATGATCCGCTGTGACAACCTCTAATGAGAGCAGCCAAAAGAAGAAGAAAGTCAAAAAGAAGAAGAAGAAGACAGTGAAAAGCTAACAGGTCATTTAATGTTGTTTGCAAGCAGTGTGACCTAATGGATAAGTTATTGAACTGTAAACCAAGAAACTCTCGGTTCAGTCTTTATCACTGATTGAGTATGCTGTTTTTCCATTTGCACTGTACTTCATATGTGGGACTATGTCTTTGGCATGTAACTTTCAAATCCTACAGAAAATATCTTATTTCAAAGTGTGCTTTACTCTTCATCCCTGATTGGTTCTGAAATGTGTTTTTGCACCTTATTTCCTAAGATTTCTTTATTAGCTCAAGTATTTGCTTTATTTTTCTTAACCTTAGATCTAATTTAATTGTAAACAATTGTGTTAGTATTTTCCAACGAGTCAGTTAGATTACAGTGTACCTATTTTGTCTGACTCTTTCTGATATTATCTGAAGTACTCAGAAATTTTAGAAAGTAGTAACTCAGATATGTTAAAATAAGACCTGTTGGTAAGCCTGAAATTGAATGCTCAACCAAAACTGGGGCTTACTTTAATCAATCGAAGAAAACAGCCCACTGTTACATACATTACTTAGCACTTTTTCAGTAGTAAATAATTTTACTAATGTCCAATTACTTTTCAAGTAGTAGAAATTTTTACTAATGTCAACTTGTGCTTCAGGATAGTTTTTATTACAAGAAATTACTAATTGTTTGCTGTACCTAACAGGCATACATTGCAATTCTTGATTCATCTGGCACAAGGAGACATATATGGAAATGGCAGTTTCTAAACTGTATGATGCAAACTGGGCAGAAATCCAGGGATCTTGTCTACTTTAATGCTATAATTGGGTTAAAGGTTCAGCTCAGGCTGCATCTGGCAAGTTGCCAAAATATATAGTGAAGCAGATTTAGCTAACAGGAAAAAAAAAAACTTTGCTTGAAATTTGTATCAGCTCCTTGATAAGAAGGCATTTGAGAGTGACCAGGACAGAGATCTAAAGTGGGAAGAGGATAAGAGGAGCTGTTGATTACAGAATAGAGGACAAGAAACAAAGGCACTGATGGTGGGAAAGTATACCATCTTATAAAGGGGCTGTAAAAATCTACATGCACAGGAAGTGATTGAGTTTTGTTGTTCCTTTGTATGAACTGCATACATAATTAAAAAGTATCTGCCAAATTTGTCATAACATTCAACTTTCTAACCATATGGTAGACTTTAGCTTTCATACAGATGTTTATTTTTCCTGTGAGTTACATACACTTCCTAAGAGAGACACTTTGTGATGTTGTGTAATATGGAGGAATTCTTATCTGTGGTACCACACACCACTGCACTGTTTCTCTGATGCTCATTCATACTTTAACATTTTATTCTGATATTTAAAGTTAATTAATATTTCAAGTTCAAGTTTAATGTCAGATATATATGTGCAGCTCTGTGGTGCAGTGATTAGAATTGATTATACATAAATTCAGTATCCTGGTTATGAATGCTGTGCCCATTCTGTCTGTTGTGTATGCATGTTCTCCCAATGCCTCAATAGGTTTTTCTCCAGATACTCCATTTTCCCTTCCAAATCTCCAAAGTTGTGCTTATTAGCTTAATTAGTTATTGTAAATTTGCACATGTATGTGTGTACAAATTAGTCTGGTGATAGACTGATGCCCTGTCCAGAACTAGTTCCTGCCTTAATGTTCTGTAAAATCCATATCCTCAAAAACCTAAACATAAATTTATACCATAATATATACCATACCCCTATATGTGATATTCAAAAATTATAATTAACAGTAATGACATGAACACATATCATTTACTTTGAGTTCTGATAATTAGTTTTGTGTATCTTTGCTTTATCTATCACTGTCATTGTCATCAACACTCAGGGAAACCACAAACTGCCTCTTCATTCCATCTACAGTGCCATAAAAAAAGTATTTGCCCTCTTCCTGATTTCTGCTATTTTTGCTTATTCATAACATTTAATTGTCCCTGACCGGCAAACAAATCTAGTATCATACAAAAGACAACCTGAGTGATCACAATACACACTTTTTTAAATGATCATTTGATACTGTATATTGAAGGAAAAAATGTCACTAAAACCTGTATCATCTATGTCAAAAAGTAAATGCCCCCTAAACTTAATTCTTGTTTGTGCCACCTTTAGCAGAAACAACTGCAATCAGATGCTTCTGGTTAAAAGGAAATTAACGTTTTGTATTACTGTGAAGAAATCTTGGCCCAGTCCTCTCTACAGAATTGTTTTAATTCAGCCGCACTGGAGGATTTTCAACTATGAACTTTCTATTTAAGGTAGGCACAACATCTCAGTGTGGCTCATGGCAGGATTTTGGCAGGATTTTGACTAGAAAACCCCAAAAATCTTAATTTTGCTTTTCTGTGCACATTCAGATGTGGATGTATTCTTATGCTTTGGATTGTTGTCTTGCTGCATAATCTGACTGATGACCAGACATGGTCCTTCAGTCAATTCAATTAGAGAGCAGCTCAAATTCTTGTCAAGATTAAATGCAAACTATGCCACCTTATATACCACCATAAAGCAAACAACCTTTTGATCCATTACAGTCACCCTCCTAACTTCTAGCTTAATTTAATTTTTAATATTTTGTTCTGTAGTTTTTGCACTGTTTTAACATTCACTTTTTAATGTCTCAGTGCCTTTCTTGACATTGAAAGCTGTCAATGTCAGGACTATTGCTATTTGTTTTTTGTCACTCCTGCCACATGCAGTTTGTTATGGGCCACACCTCCCTCTTACAATTACTAGGTGACGGTTGAAACTAGGCAATCACATGATTCTGGTGTGGGGCCAGAGGTATACAGTAATGGGGATTTCAGCTGTGTTTCATATCTCAGCTGTCTCTCATAGCTCTGCTCTAATTCTCAGGTTTCTGCTGAGTCCTTTGTGTATTGTGTTCCTGCTTTTCTGCTTTCACTTCAATTATGACTACATTTTCACCTACACACAACAATCTTAGTTTCTTGGTTTGTATTTCAAACTCTATTCTGAGTAGAATTGTGCCTGCTCCTTTTAAAAGTGTTTACTTATCTGGAGTTTTTGTCTTTCATTCTTGTTTCTATTTCTTACCTTTTCCAAATAAGAATTATTATGTCTCAGTTGGGATTGAGAGCAAATGATAGAAAATGATGGCTGCAGGCAGTGATCAATATGCAATTGTTATTCTCACAGTGCAGTGCTCTTTCGAGACCCTTAGTTTTGTTTGCTTTGTTAAGCACTTAGGAGTTTTACATGAAATGAATGGTGCTTTATTTCACCTTATGGACAAAAAAAGTTCTATCTATCTATCTATCTATCTATCTATCTATCTATCTATCTATCTACACTGAAATAAACATTGCCAGCTGGATGCTGTATGGATTTTAAAATTACGCCAGTCCAACTGTGTGACTAGTTTCTGAACTGGAGTTCATTCCTATCGTGCATATGTTGCAACTGGTTCCCTCTGAGCTTGTTATGAGATAAGTGGGGTCAGGAAAATGTATGACTTTTAAGTCAGCCAAACAAATACTTGATCTTATGAAATACAGTAGCTGCTAAAGAAGAGATCATGAACTAAATGAGATTCTTTCACCAGTCAGCTCAATTTGAGTAAGCAATGCATGTAATCGTTCAAAGGCACAAACATAGCCAGAGGGTTAGCAACAGTTCAGCATGCTTGATTACATTAGCCTGAATAAAACATTCCATATTAAAAAAAGCTGTACTATATAAGTTTTTAACTTAGAAAATAGAACATAACTGTTCTGTTGTGCTGTTTTCATCAAAGCAGCACATTTCCATTGAGTGTTACTTCACATAAAGCCATTAAAGGTTTAGGAATTACTCCAATGCCTAAACTGTCTGATTAATTGGCAGATAGTTTATGGCAATAAGGTTTAGGCAGGTAACATCCAATAAACATTTGGCCCAGGAAAGCAGGCACTGTACTTCACACAGGTAGAACCTTGTCTCAGGTTCATTTTTGACAGTTAAAGCCAAGAAAAGCATAAAACATGTGTATAGTTCTGAGTTGCATTACACCATGTGTGAAAAATATTGAAGTGGAAAGCATTTTAATTAAAGTAAGCTTCCATTCCTTACTTATTAATCTTATTTAAAGTTGCATACTTAATGCTGTATCTAAAAATAACCTGCTTTGAAGGCATTGGTCAGTGGTAGTGTTTGCTTTAGCACCTGATCTTAGGCATTCAGCCCCCTCTACCCCCTCTCATTGACTTTGGCATCAAGTCTAAGCATCCATTCATCCTGTACCGCACACTGACATGTATGGACTGTGTGAATACTTTGCTGCCCGGTTGGACGCCCAGAGGGGGTTTGGGGTGATAAACTCCTAATAAGTAATGGATTAATGCTCCCCTGGCACTGGTGTAGTTTTGAGAAGCTTCCAGTGTCTGTACTGCAACTGGAAAATAAGGTTCTTTCAGTACACAGCAGGAAAATATCAGGCACATTATCCAGGTTTCAATAAAATAATAAGAAGAATAAGAAGAAATATTTTGAAAATGCCAATATATTATTGACATACAGGTCCCTAAATATTTTAATACTAAGCATAATCCATTTAATGTCTATTGTATACTTTATCACTTTGGAACTATACAATTATAAGTGTTTAATTGACAGTAATATCTCAACCCTGAAGTGTCACCTACACTGGTACCATATTTGAAGTGAACACTGAATCACTGCCTTTTGCTTTGTTAATTATATTTAATCATTGTGTAGAGAGTAGAATATATCAAGATGACGTGGTTCAGTATTTACTAGATATAGCTCTTGCTAGATGAGCAGGTGCTAATTTGTTACTGTCTTATTTTTTCTGTAATCTCAATTTACATATAGTCACAAAGTAATAGGAAAGTTAAGTAACACCACACCTCCCTCTGCTTTAGATTTCTAATATAAATAATGATCTCTTTGCATTCCATTTTAACTAAATTTATTTATATTATGTTGCATTCCATTTTACTTATGTTAATTCTCCTGAACCCGCTGCTTTCTCATCAAGCCAGCATCCTGGTTTCACAGCTTATGTCTGAACAATGTTTCAATTGAGGTAACACATTTCCCATGCCTGCAGGTTTTTTCTCCCTCATACACATATGTTAGGTCGGTTCCCAATTTCAAATTGACCTTGTGTCAGTGTGAGTGTAAGTGTGGATCATGTAATGCTCTACTGCTCCATGGAAGGTTGGTTCCTGCCTTGCATCAAGTACTACACTTTATTATTGGTTTTAAAATGTATTAATTAATGTAATGATCTTCACAAATGTTAAATGAATAATAATAATATTTTTATTTAAAGATAACTTTATCTCAAACCCAAGGTCACTTTACAAAAATGAACTAACAAATAGGGACACAGAAAGTCAAAATATCTCAGATGACATAATACAAACACAGAATATAAATAACTTAAAAATACAATCAGACATTTTCAGGCAAGAAAATAAATAAATAAAAACTGATAGGTCTTAATAAAGAAATTGTAATATTGGGTGAATAGATATATTTTAAGGTTGGACTTGAAAGAGGAAAGACTTATTCAGTTCCAGACAGATTAAGGAGGAATGATCTATAATCTGGGAGTGGGTACACTAAATGAGTGGATTCCAACAGAGGACAATTTTAGGTGGGGATCACAGACAAGACTGATGTCAGAAGACTTGAGGGAATGAGCTTATGCATGATGTTGAAGAAGAGTAGAAAGATATAAATGGGCAAGTGTGAGGAGTTTAAATTGAATAGGAATGAATGTGAAAAACCAGTGTAACTGGAAAAGAACAGAAGTGATATGTGTAGATTTACTGGTGGGTAGCATGGCTGGTGAGTTTTGTATACTATATACTGAAATTTACTGAGAGATTTGAGAAGAAAAACATTACATAATGAATTACAGTAATCTACATATGAGGAAATAAGAGCATGAATTAGGATCTATCCATCATGGAACATAAATGAGGGACAGAAACAGGCAATATTAGGTGATATGGCATGGCTTTAGTTGAAGAGTTAATATGTGTCTAGAAATAGTGTCTATCTATCTATCTATCTATCTATCTATCTATCTATCTATCTATCTATCTATCTATCTATCTATCTAAAAATTAAAATTCAATCATGCTGATGGATAATTGAGACTGGAGAAGCAAGCAGATAAACAAAAGAGGACCTTAAACAAAGCTTTGTGAAATGCCTTGAGAAACCGGAGCAGCATAAGGTTTATGTTTTCCAATTAAAAATAAAATTATCCTGCAGTAGCTAAACACCTGAACCAGGCTAAAGCAGTATCACAAATTCCAAATTGAGACTGAACACAGCTGAATAGAATGTTATGATTAACCTATCAAAGGCACCTTTCAGATCAATGAGAAATAGAATACTTTGGACAAGATCAAAATTAGCAGAGTGGAGGTCATTTACAGCTCTAAAAAAAGCAGTTTCTTTATTTTAATGGGTGGGGAAACCTGATTAGAAAGGTTCCTACAAATTGTTATTAGACATATGTGCCTGTATTTGAGAATCCACTACATTCTCAAGATCCTTTGAAAGAAAAGGAGGGTTAAAGAAAGGCCTGTTACTATTGAGAACTGCAGAGTCAAGGGAGTGCTTTTGAGAATAGGAGTGACAATGGTGGTTTTCAAAGAGACAGTAACCAAGCCAGATGCAAGGGAACTGTTTATAATACAAAGGATAATAAGTTTAAGGAATAGGATAGTTATGCTTGGACTGGGTTATGTGGACAAGTAGAGATATTGGATTTCATGATCAAGGTCCATATTTATTGAGTGTCTCAGAATTACTCCTAGGAATTGCATGAAAAATCAGACTAGGGTAAGAGTTTGTCCTACCTCAGAGTAGGACATGAGAAGAACTCACAAAGCATCCTAGTCCCAGTCCCAGTGAGGATTTGAAGGCTATGTCTGAGAATGAATGATCTTATGTCATCCCTTTCCTCAAAATTAACAGGCATGATGTTTTGTAGTTTTCTGATATTAATACTGAAGCTTCACCATAAAAAATAATAATAATAATAATATTCAAAGAGAAGAAGAAGAAGGAAAACCTAATAAGGTAGTTTATTGTACTAAGCTGCATGTTATTGTTTCACCTTTTTAATATCATGAATAATATTGAAATAAACATCAAGATGGAAAGGCCAAGACACACATGAATGAGAGTTAAGCCAAATAATGGGCACATTGAGAAGAATCACCTTACTGCTGTTGTAGGCACAGGAAACGCTTAGTAAAGTAACAGATGTACTGAAACTAGCCACTACTAGTTCTGCACTGCTATGGAAGTTGTGTTCACTTTTGCAACATTCTTGATCGTATTCCAAAGTTGCCTACTGCGTGTCTCTCCTTCATCCAATGCCCTGGGAGTCTCCACCTGCCTTCTAGAACCTTCCCTGCTTGTAAGGAGTATTCATAACACTGGGTTTTGTGAAGTGGATAACCCCACGTACCTGTGTGACATTTCACTATTGATTACCCACACAGCTCAAGCCAGCCTTATCTTCAGGGTAATATGCTGGCAACTACAATACACTTTGCACCTGTGTGTGGATACTGTGATATTACTTGCAATTGACATATGCATGCTCATCCATACTTGCAACAATTATCTTTATGTTCATGCTGATTTACATGAATGCAGCTTGCATTATCCTTATGTTACATGGAGTAGCGGGGAAATACATACAGTGCATCTGGAAAATATTCACAGCACATCACTTTTTCCACATTTTGTTATGTTACAGCCTTATTCCAAAATGGATTAAATTCATTTTTTTCCTCAGAATTCTACACACAACACCCCATAATGACAATGTAAAAAAAGTTTACTTGAGGTTTTTGCAAATTTATTAAAAATAAAAAAACTGAGAAATCACATGTACATAAGTATTCACAGCCTTTGCTCAAAACTTTGTCGATGCACCTTTGGCAGCAATTACAGCCTCAAGTCTTTTTGAATATGATGCCACAAGCTTGGCACACCTATCCTTGGCCAGTTTCGCCCATTCCTCTTTGCAGCACCTCTCAAGCTCCATCAGGTTGGATGGGAAGCGTCGGTGCACAGCCATTTTAAGATCTCTCCACAGATGTTCAATCGGATTCAAGTCTGGGCCACTCAAGGACATTCACATAGTTGTCCTAAAGCCACTCCTTTGATATCTTGGCTGTGCGCTTAGGGTCGTTGTCCTGCTGAAAGATGAACGGTCGCCCCAGTCTGGGGTCAAGAGCTCTCTGGAGCAGGTTTTCATCCAGGATGTGTCTGTACATTGCTGTAGTCATCTTTCCCTTTATCCTGACTAGTCTCCCAGTTCCTGCCGCTGAAAAACATCCCCACAGCATGATGCTGCCACCACCATTCTTCACTGTAGGGATGGTATTGGCCTGGTGATGAGCGGTGCCTGGTTTCCTCCAAACGTGACACCTGCCATTCACACCAAAGAGTTCAATCTTTGTCTCATCAGACCAGAGAATTTTGTTTCTCATGGTCTGAGAGTCCTTCAGGTGCCTTTTGGTAAACTCCAGGCAGACTGCCATGTGCCTTTTACTAAGGAGTGGCTTCCGTCTGGCCACTCTACCATACAGGCCTGATTGGTGGATTGCTGCAGAGATGGTTGTCCTTCTGGAAGGTTCTCCTCTCTCCACAGAGGACCTCTGGAGCTCTGACAGAGTGACCATCGGGTTCTTGGTCACCTCCCTGACTAAGGCCCTTCTCCCCCAATCAATCAGTTTAGATGGCCGGCCAGCTCTAGGAAGAGCCCTGGTGGTTTCAAACTTCTTCCACTTACGGATGATGGAGGCCACTGTGCTCATTGGGACCTTCAAAGCAGCAGAAATTTTTCTGTAACCTTCTCCAGATTTGTGCCTCGAGACAATCCTGTCTCGGAGGTCTACAGACAATTCCTTTGACTTCATGCTTGGTTTGTGCTCTGACATGAACTGTCAACTGTGGAACCTTATATAGACAGGTGTGTGCCTTTCCAAATCATGTCCAATCAACTGAATTTACCACAGGTGGACTCCAATTAAGCTGCAGGAACATCTCAAGGATGATCAGGGGAAACAGGATGCACCTAAGCTCAATTTTGAGCTTCATGGCAAAGGCTGTGAATACTTATGTACATGTGATTTCTCAATTTTTTTATTTTTAATAAATTTGCAAAAACCTCAAGTAAACTTTTTTCACGTTGTCATTATGGGGTGTTGTGTGTAGAATTCTGAGGAAAAAAATGAATTTAATCCATTTTGGAATAAGGCTGTAACATAAGAAAATGTGGAAAAAGTGATGCGCTGTGAATACTTTCCGGATACACTGTAAATCTGCATTTTTACCTCAAGCGTTGTAAGTGAAACATTTGGTGCAAAATTCAAGAAGTACTTAGTTGTAACATACACAAATTATTACTATTGTAAAATTGCATTTTTCCTGTGGCCAAAAAGCATAGTGTTATCAACACTTTAATTTCATCTAACAGGACATGGCTTCTTCACATAGATCAATCATGTAACATACAAGGTCAGGTCAGGTCAGGTTGGGGAGCATGCACTGGTCCAGTGCGTTGTCGCACTCAACACACGACAAAATAGCTTGGGATCCTGGTTGGCATCCCCCAGGCAGACATGCGTTCCAGTCCATCCCCCAGAAATGACCTTCTCTCTGGCACAGCCAGGTGTTACATGGGTGTCCCCTTGGCCTGGTCCAGTTGCTCAGGTCCACAATAATGAGGATCCTATGAGCTGGATTCATCCTTTGGTAATTGCGCCAAAAAGCCATAGAGCCATAACTGATGTAATGCTCCCTCAAAATGCAGGTAATGTGTCTCACTTGGGACTCCATGAGCAACCACTCTTTCAACACAAAGTCAAACTTGCAGTACACACAGATTCTCCGAAGAGATAAAGCACTGAAGAAGTCCAGTCTTCATCTCAGATCACTGGATGGTGTCCATGTCTAACAACCATATACAGTAGCAACACAGAAAGCACCAGAACTATAAAAACTAGGACCTTTGTTCTTTTGCAAAGAAATCGGGAGCACCACATCCCCTTTTCAGAGCCCTAATGGCCCCCCCAAGCTCTCCCAATCCGTCTACTGACTTCATATGAAGAGTCACCAGACACATGATAATCATTGCCAAGGCAAGTAAACCTCTTAATAATGTCAGACCTCTTTCTGCAGACAGACACACTGCTGATGGCTGTGCCCAAGAGGTCATTAAAGGCCTAGATCTTGGTTTTTATCCAGGACACTCGCAAGCCCAGACACTCAGAATCCTCACTTAGTCTCTCCAGAGCCCCTATGAAAGCTTCCATTGACTCTGCGAAGATTATAACATCATCAGCAAAGTCAAGATCAGTGAATATTTCTTCACTAGCAGATGCCCCACAGCTACTGGATCCCACAATCCTGCCCAACACCCAGTCCGTGTAAGCATTGAACAGAGTAGGAGCAAAAACACACCCCTGATGAAGCCCAGAATCAACTGGGAAAAAACACAGAGCTTCTACCTCCGCTCTGCACAGCACTCACTGTACCAGAGTTCAGGCCAGCCATGACATCCAGCAACCTTGGATCCTTAGGGGGATCCCACAAAGTCTCAGGGAAGCTTGCTCAACTGAGCTGAACACTTTAGAAAAATCGACAAAGGCTGCAAAGAAATTCTGCTGATATTCGCATTTGTGCTCTATGAGAACCCAGGATGTGGTCGATGGTAGATTTCTTAGGCATAAAACCAGATTGTTATGGTCTCTGGTAGCTGAGCTAGTGATCACGGATCCTATTGAGGATGACTCTATCAAGGACTTTACCCACCACAGTTATAGTGTCATCTCCCTGTAGTTGCTGCAATCCAGGCGATCACCCTTCCCTTTCCAGATAGGGAAGACACATCCCATTTTCCAGTGAGTTGGAATAATGCCCATCTCCCAAATTGAAGGAAAAATTGCTTGCAGTGCAAGGAGGATAGCCTTACCACCAACCTGGAGAAGTTCACCCTGGATACCACAGATTCCTGTAGCCTTCCCTACCCTCAGCTGGTTCACCATCTGTGCAATCTCAGTGAGACTGGGTGGTTCACAGCTAATTGGAGGATCAGCATAAAGAACCGTGGACCCAGAGAAGTCCAACATTCTAGCCAGAGGATCAGCTTTAAACAACTGCTCAAAGTAGCCAGCCCAGCAGGTCACAACTCTAGTGTCATTCGTAAGGACCGTTCAATCATCCACCCTGACTGCGACTCTCCGAGCAACAGATTCAGATGTGCGTGATGCTTCAGATCCTCTGTAAACAGGTCATAGATCACTAGACCATAGATGGTGTGTTACTTGCTCAGAGATTCCTCTAATTAACATCTCTTTATCTGCCCTCAGAGCCATCACAGCCATCCTTCTCAGTTCCCGGTACAGACCTGAGTTGCTATCAAGACATGCACTGTGACTCCTCTCAATGATATCCATGGGGCCCTGCGAGATGAAACACCTCCTTCTGCAAACACTGGTAACACCAACACAACACTCAGCAACCTTTAGGGTCTTGTCATAGGTCTGCCACATTACAGTACATTAGGTTCAGCAGTCGCACCTAAGTCTGTAAAGTTCCTCACACAAACTGCGTGCAGACTCACTAGAAACAGCCTGATCTTGGTGTCTGGCCAGTTACAACCTCATTGTCCTAGAAGGTGGTAGCCTACTGAACTTAAGCTGGATCTTCCGAATAGCAACAACAAATCTGTGGTCAGAATTCACAAAGTAGTTTTATAACAGTAACATACAAGAATATTATAATATTTTAAATAGTATTTCATCTTTGTCAAATCAATATATTTTTATGAGTTCATTGTTGTTCAGCATTCAACTTTTCCTTGGATGTGCCTGAACACCATCTTCTGGCAGCTCCCAGTTAGTAAGGACAGCTCACAAGCTCTCCTAAATCCTGGTGAAGAAGGAAGTAGTTTTCTATCTTAGGAAAATTGATAAAATGCTTTTACTCTAATTTTGAAAAGTAAAACCAAATTTTGTTAGGTCTCTTAGGATCATTTTCCTACTCTCACGCTTGATAAATATGAGCTCAGATCTTAAATGTGCAAAGAATTAGTGGAAGTAAAGTAACTAAAGTTCTTAACAGTATTAATGCTAATAAAACCAGTCTAAATGTCAGATGGAGGAAGGGATGATAATTCTTATATACTATGAATTTTATTTTGGAAAAATTCAGGAACTAATTACACAATGTAACAGAAGACAGCATTCATTTTTCTACCCATGTCTGAGTTCCTGCTCAAAAACAAAATTGCTTAAGTCCTTTTGATCCAAGGCAGCTGATGTAATTGATTTTTTTGGTCTTATTAATTTTTCTTTCAGTAGATTAAATGGGGTTCACCAAAGTGGTATCCCAACTCATCGTTCTGCTTTGTCTCTTGTTATTACACAGTCTTCAGCATAATGATCTACTGAGTGCACAAAGCACTTTTCCTTCATTCCTTAATTGTCTTGAACAGCCAATTACAATAGAAATTTTGGAGGACTAGTTTCTACCCCAGAACTATTAGGCTCAAGGCAGGATCTAGTCAGACATGGGGCACCAGTCAATCACAGGACACGCTTACTCAAACAATGAGGATTATGAAGCTACCAATCAATTTTAAACAATAAATCTTTAGGATATGGAAGGAAACAGGGAAACCCATATACTTGTACATTCCACATATTCATGGAATATTTGTGCAAACTCCATACAGACAGAGAGGGTCAAGAAAATAGCTCTGGTTCTTGGACTAGGCCTAATGCCACCCTAATATTTTCCAGTTGAATTTATTTACCACTTCAATACTCAGTTACTCTATCTAACCTAATTTAAAAAAAATTGTTCTAACCTATAATTTAAAATTTTATGTATGCCCTTGAAAATTTTGAACAGTATAAATGCCGAATTCACTAACTGATCACTAGTGTCTGCTTTTCTCAAGTATTAAATTATTTTCCTATGAAGTAGTAGTATCAGCAGCAGTAGCAGTACTAGTAGGAGTAGGAGTAGTAGGAGTAGTATTCATGAAATTCTTATGTGTATGTCTAACTTTGTAATGATGAAGGAAGCGCTGAAATAGACAAAGTTTAGCATGGTTAAAAGACATGGCAGGAGAGCAATCCACATTTGTAGAAAGTATTGTATAGTTCCCCCTACAACATTGTAGAACAGTAATATTTGTTTGAAAAGTAAAAATAAAGAAAGGGCAGCAGCACCTATCTCATGGAGGCCATTGTTATTTTGGTGGAACACTAAAAACACAGTTTGTTTAATTTCACTGAAAACTACATGCCAGTGTTTTCTGTGGACATTTATAAGAATTGCTTACAGTACTTTGTAAGGAGAATCATCATATTTAATACATTTCTTCAATATGGCATGCACTTCTGTTCTAGTGTCTCTGCTTCTGTGTTGCCAGTGTTGATTTTTGGGAGATGTGACCTGCTCCAATGATTTCTGCTTCTTGGCCAATGATTCCTTCAGCAGTGCCTCCTTCCTCTTGTTTGGAGACGTCTTCTTCAACCCCTCCTGCCACTCGTTCAAAGTTGAATGTGCCTGAGGTGCTTATTTCATAGAATAATGGGCTCAAGCTGCCTCTACCAGGTTCCAGAGGGTGGAATAACTCGCTATGCTCCAGATTGATGTGTGTTTGTTTTTCAAAGTAACGTTTCTATGGTTGGTTGTTTATGCTGGGTTTGAACATTAGTATTGATCTGTTCTGTTGCCTAATAACACTAATTATATAGCAGTCACATGATGAGAAGTGCAGAAGAAAAAAATCAGAACTTTAAAAGAAATCTCTTGGATTGACCTCTTCCATCTTTGTGAAAGTCATTTTAGCCTTCTGTTTAGTTTAATGATTAATTACTTGACTTTTTTCCTTGCTTTTTTCTGCTTTTTATCTATGGTTTCGACACTTCTGCCTGTGTTTTGCTTTTTTGCTTGTTTTTTTGACCTCCTGCTTGTTTATTCATTTGCTCTTTTTGGATTACTGACAGTTTTGGAGGTCATAAAGCCCTTTCCCATATTAGGGGATTTTAAAAAACACATTTTTTACCATGAAGCATTCTGTATTTTTAAACAAAACATTTGCAGGAGCCTGAATGATATTTTCTGTAAACAGTTCCATCTATTTCAAATGTTTTTTGCCACTTCCATGTTCTGAGGGCTGAATCACATATTGTTAGCATTCTTGCATAGGCGCACAGCCATTTTTCTGTTTTCTATGAACATTTTTGGAACTTTGTAGATTTATAGTTTATTTCATTTTTTACATTTTCTCAGTTTGTACTAGCGATGTAACAATTTAGCTTTTTGGCTTGATTGTGTCAGTGTGTGTACTTTATTTTTTCAAGAAGCTGAGGTAATCCACTTGCATTTGGCCCAGACCTATACAATATACTTTTACTATGTTTGTTTTAATAATTTGTAAGTTTCTTTTTTTCTTCCTTATGCTTTGTATCTCATAGTTAACTTCTTGAATTTAATGTTACAATGCTTCTGTTTTGGTACATGTATGTATGTAAGCACCTTGAGCATGGGAAAGGTACTACGTATATAAATAAATTATATTAATAAATAATAATAGATTATTATTATTATCCATCCATCCATTATCCAGCCTGCTATATCCTAACTACAGGGTCATGGGAGTCTGCTGGAGCCAATCCCAGCCAACACAGGGTGCAAGGCAGGAAAAAACCCTGGGCAGGGCATCAGCTCGCTGCAGGGCACACACACACACACACACACCAAGCACACACTAGGGACAATTTAGAATCACCAATGCACCTAACCTGCATGTCTTTGGACTGTGGGAAGAAACTGGAGCACCTGGAGGAAACCCAGGCAGACTCGAGGAGAACATGCAAACTCCACACAGGGAGGACCCGGGAAGTAAACCCGGGTCTCCTAAGTACGAGGCAGCAGCGCTACCCACTGTGCCGCCATTATTATTATTATTATTATTAAATTATGTATAAATGTACTGTTTGTGACGATTTTTGGTACATGTGTAAACTTTCTGTTAGTATAATATTGTGGTATTGTTGTTTTAATTTCATATTTGTCCTTCATTTAATTTGAGTTATGCATTATGCTTATTGTTTTCTCATCATAATACTATACTTGATCCTTACAAAATGGTACTCCTTGAAATGTATAATTCCATCATATAATCTCTTGAATCCTAACAACAAGATTTATTAATTCCACTATTACTCCCACCCATTTGGGATTTCTCTAATTAATTTGTTGGACACTGGGGTTGTGATTCACTCAACCTGAAATTACTTAAGAGGTGTAAGACCTTCTTAAATATCCAGAGAAGCAGGCCAAAATCCTACCAGCCTTCTCAGAGGAGGTGAAAAGGCAACCTAGCTTCTATTGTAATGCCAGACTTTGACCTATACCTAGCTAAAATGCACTTATTTCTTAAACTTCAAAAATATGAAATGTCCCGAAATATACACAAAATGTCCCACTATGGAGGGGAAAACTGTCAACACATAGCTAGTATAGAGTAACGCAAAAAAATCTTTACAAAAGGAAGTGTATTCACAAAAAAGAGCAAAAAACAAAGAAAGCTCAGAAGAGCAAACAGAGGCATGAATATGTTGCCTAAAAGACAATCTTAAGCAAATAAAGTCCCAATACAAGGTCCAGAATTCATAAGCCAAAAACGTTGCAGTATAGTATCGAAAAGCCTATACATCTAGAGAATAAAACTAAACATAAAGAGGATAACTCAATAACAACAAGGTCAATAAGCACATAATGGTATTTCTTCTTCTTTCCCCTGTTGCAGAAAGGAAGATTGACATACCACCATCTATGCCGTCACTTCTGGGGCCAGCCCACCTGTGTCCGCCTCTTCCTCCCAGAAATCACCATAAACAAAATCACTTCTATCTTGGGGCAGACTCGACCTGAATAATGGGACTAGTCCGACCTTGAGTTAATACTTGTTTTCTTTAGCGCCTTTTGCGCTCTTTACAAAATATGGGGTTTGCCTTTGGGTGTGTTGGAACAACTTGTTATGGGTTTTCTACATCAATCACCAGGCCTAATGTCTTTTTAGAGGTGGCGATCGTACTTTCGCTTATACTTTCTGACCAGTCTCGCATAAGAATCACTGGACAGGGTGTACTGCGCATTACAGCCACCCAAATTTTCTTGGTTAAGCTTTGATAGCTGATGATACATTGGTGGCCCTATACCTGTGGGTATCCCCGTGGACACAGGTTAAACTGACCATATCTTTCTCCCGTTGTCATGAAAGCACATATCGGCAAGCAACAACTGAATTGTTGCTGCCAGAGTCAAGCAAGGAGGAGACCTTATACCCATTTACCACCACCACCACCTCCTCCCAAGGTAAAGATAAAGGATTAGTGAATAAACAATACCTCTCTCTCAAAGTGGGAGCAGTTAGGAATAGTTGTACCAAGCTCTCTGCACTTAACAACGGGACGGTAGTGAGAGCTTCTCCTTCGGGCATGCT
Source organism: Polypterus bichir lapradei (assembly GCA_026402145.1). Classification (NCBI taxonomy): domain Eukaryota; kingdom Metazoa; phylum Chordata; class Cladistia; order Polypteriformes; family Polypteridae; genus Polypterus; species Polypterus bichir. The sequence goes on along the minus strand of JANRMT010062821.1, from coordinate 14,479,070 downwards.
GCAGCTTCCGATTCACGCCAAGAGGGATCCATGAGGGCAGCATATCCCTTGGGAGGTCTGTAGCGTTCAGCATGTTGAAATGTTCTTCCAAGGCGACTTGGTGACATTCAATGGCCAATATGAGGCTGTCCATGGACATATACTCCTGCCTCTGTACCTGCCTGGCTAGATGTTCAGAGAGGGTCTGCACCAGGAAATCACAGGCAACCAATTCTGTGATATCCCCAGTTTCATAACCTGAGATATGGTTGGTTTTTCGGAGTCGAAGGTCCATTCGTGGCAGGCCCTTACCTGCTGATCTGGAGTGATGCCATATTGCAGGAGCGCCTCAGCCTTTAATTTATCATAGACACTGGCATCATTCTCCAACAGATTATAATAGGTACGCTGAGTCTGCCTCTTCAAGAACGATGCAAAAATGTGTGCCTCTTAAATATGACCCCAGTGGTGATGGGTGGCTGTTCTTTCAATGACTAGAAAATAAGTTTCAGTGTCATCATCTGGGTGTAATGGCAATAATACCTGAGAGGGTCCCAATTGTAAAATCCTTTCGGAGATCCAACCAAGCTTGGCTATGTACCTCTGCTTTGTTGGGACAGATTTGCTGTTGCCCCATCTGTATCTGGAGTTGTATTCTGCCAAATACACCACTGTAATAAAGCACAAGAAAGCCCATAAAGGGTCTGTGGCACCAGATGGCAAACCCAGTATATTGTAAAGCATGCAAAAGATGCTAAAGAAAATGTGTGTTAACTCAAGGCTGGACTAGTCCTGTTGTTCAGGTGGAGTCTGCCCCAAGATGGCGGTGGTTTTGTTTATGATGATTTCTTGGGGGAAGAGGTGGACACAGGCAGGCTGGCCCTGGAAGTGACATCATAGATGGTGGCATGTCAATCTTCCTTTCTGCAGAGTGGATAGAAGAAGTGATACTGTTATTGCTTAGCACCCTTGGTTGGTCTGGGATAACATTGTCATCATCTAAGACTGTAAGTTGCTCCCCAAGCGCATGCGTGTTATAAACTATATTACCCCTAAATTACTATGTGACCCATAAGTCTAATTTTTCTTCCACAGGCTGCAATTTCCATGAGCCTTTATAGGGCTTGGAGTAGTCCTTTAAGAGAGATTGACAGGTGGCCTTTTGGGAAACCTCCCAGAAAACACAAGGAAGAGGACAAAATTAAATAGTAATCACAACTGACAAAAATGCATAGTTATATAAATAATAAACATAAATGAAATAAAAGATAAAGCAAGAATAATAAAGAAGCAAAAAATAACTTTAAATGTTAGTCAGGTGGTGGGAGGCTTGGCCTAAACATAACAGAAGTCTTACTTACTATTTTACAATGATAATAATTCCTCCTTCTTTTCCAGTTTTTATATCTGTATATTAATATTTTTATTTCCATTTGTATGTAACTATTTAATTACTGCACCTTCTTTTCTTTTTCATGCTTTTTTCTTTTCTTTTTCTATGATTACATTATTCTCCTGCATTTTTTTCTTTTCCATATTTGTTCTTTTCTTGCTTAGTCTCATGTGTGCTTTTAGTTATGAATCTTGGTTCCACAAACCCCACAAAATTCAAAAAGTAGGCCTATATTTCAGACTGGCCAGAAAAATACAGACTGGCATAATAGCACAAAGGGGACTTAGCCATTAAATGCAAGTTGCTTGTGTGACAAAGATTTAGGGTTTAGCAGCCACTCAACCCAACACAGACAGACGCAGGAGGCACACTGATGAAAAAACAAATGTTTTATTTTCTTTTTCTTTACCTGTGAGCAACATCTTCCCCATTTTCCACAGGCACAACACAGACCCAATAAGCACAACGATTACACACAATACTTTCTCTCTCTCTCTTCTCTTTTCTCTTCCACTCCTCTCAGCAAGCTTTATCTCCTTCCTCCCGACTCTGACTCCCTTGCTAGGTTCACAGCAGTCCTTTATATAGTCCTTGACCCGGAAGTGCTTCTGTTCTTCCCCCCACGTGACTTACCAGCACTTCTGGGTCAGATGGAGAACATGAGTTTTCTTTTCTTTCCTCGTGACTTGGGAGTACTTCTGGGCTATGGATGAAATATAACTCCTCCGATCCTCTTGCAGCTTCCCCTGGTGGCACCCATGGCAGGGCTGTTTATACACTACATGTCCCATAGCGCCCTGTGGGAAGCTGGGGCACTGGTGCAATCCAGGGGAGCTGCCATCTAGCGTTTATGGGGAGGCAGTGTCCTTGAAAACCTGCCTTACCCCATCCTTCCATCTCAGGGGCTTCCCGGCCAGGATGAGATGCCAGCTGTCTCTTACACTGGTTTTGTGGCATCTGTTCCGAAAGGAGTCAAAACCTGTGTGACATTCAAGGACGTCGGAAACAGTAAAACTCTGGGCCAAAAAAAACATTTCTGCTTAACATGTAATAATCAAAAATAATTACAAGACAAGTAAAAGAAACACAGTATTATAAACAATTACAAAATAATATAAAAATAAACAAAAATGAATTAAATACTAAATGCCAAAAATACTAACTTAAAAATATTTACAAAGAACTTTTTCACAATAGAATCAACAAAAAAAAAACACAAATAAATAAACAAACTAACATAAACCAAATGAAGACCAGGGATGGAGTCATGGAAGAAGAGTCACTTCAACAATACATTTTCATGCTGGAAATTAGAATGTACCTTTTCCTGAATTGAGAGTAGTTTTAATGGAGCAATAACCTCAAATGGATAATCACTTGGGGTATGACCATCCCCTACCAATCTGCATCTGAATTTAGTGTAAGAGCAATAGATAAGAAGTCATTGCAGGGAGGGAGGCTGCCAGTAACAAAAAAAAATGAATCTGACAGAAAGAGTGATGTCAAGTGAAAAAGCAGTCAAACTACTTCCATAAACACAGAGGGTATCTGAAACCTACAATATTACAGTAGTCACATTTTGTATGTTTGGTTCTATGCTTTTATCTATTTGGTATCCATCCCTCAATTAGCTGTTGCCACCTTGTTCTAGGTTGGAAAATTATTAAACAACAATATAAAAATGTATAGAAGGAAAAATGGGAAAAAAACTCTTGAAGATTTTTATGTCTGTTAAAAATATTCCACATAACTTCAAATCACTTAACAGTCTCAACAGAACACTACATGTCATATATTGTGTTTTGTTCCTAAGTCAGCGATCTACTACATCTGACCTATCAAGTTTTTAGAACATGTATAGTTGATATGTAAGAATTTCTGTAGTACATACTTTACATCATTAGTTGAATTTCTTTTTTTTTTAAAAAAGAATAACAAATCTTGTACTGAGATGGAAGGAAGAATTTGACAGATTGTATCGTGTGGATTAATTAAACACCTGCCTGATCCAGAGCAACTGGGGTCTTTAAAGATCGCATTATCAATGATGAATCTTCCAAATGTCTTATTCTAATCTGCTTTCTGTTCAGGCCAATTCCTAATACTGGAGATTTAACATTTCTAAAGCACTTTCCTTTGCATTCTGATATTCAATTTGAAAATTCAATATGAATTAAATTCTGTGTTTTATTTATTCAGCTAACTCTACTTATGGAAATAAGTGTACATTTAGCCTGGTCAGCACATCTTTTTTCTATCAAATTCTAAAATATTTTCTAGGGTTTAGTGGTGGGTGCAGCAACGTGCTGTAATCAGCGCATGCTCCCAACCTCTCTCTCTTAGTTCACCAATTGTTAAGAATTCTTTATCTTTCTGGTTTTCCATTACAATTATAAATTTAGTTTGTCCTGGTGGTGTATATTTTAAGTTGAAGAGTTTAAGTGTTTGTTTTTAATACTTGTTTTTAGATGACCTTTTGGAATAGGCATTAAATACCACCTATCTGTTCTATGTTATGATCTAGTCTACTGAGACCCCAGCTGTAGATTTATGTCTTGTGTAGTGGACATTTTATTCTTGGGTCTTTTACTTAACTCACTGAAATGCCCTTCAAACTTTTGTATGTTGAGGAGAACATCCTAAGCTTTCCATTTGTGTGAGTACAATTATGACAACTTCCGGCTTCATCCCACTAAACATGGCATGTCTTTCAACAAGTACATTTTATGGAAAAATGAAAGATACTGCAATGTTCTGCTATAATATCTATGTATTTTCTTGTTTTTAAACATGTCAGGAATCATAATGTGTAATTTAGATCTTTGTCATTGAGAATAACAGCTAATTTAGAAATGTCCAGTGTAGTGGAAAGGAGGATTATGTTAACGTCTGTAAATTGCACTAATGACTTTCACCTGGATGTCATCACTAAAGACAAAAACCAAAGTAACCTAAAAAGCAATGAGAAAAATTTTTGCTTTCAGGTCTTTGGTTGTCCTGTGTCTACATCAGAAAATTCAAAAATACTTCAGTTATCCTAAGCATAATCAAGGTGCAAGAGAGTGGTGACATGGTGCATCTTGATTAGCACATGAAAGTAAGAATTTCATTGTACTCTGTACACACGGCAATAAAGAACCCATAAACCCTGTAAAAATGTACTATACATTGGACCTCTATAGATCTACTGACTGGGTCTGATTTCTCTGAATATTTTGTTTGCTTTTTAATCATCTACTGCCTGTTTGCTGAAAAGTGTTAAATTGTTTCTTGCATTACAATGTATTCACTTATCCTATCGACATCAGATTCAATTAATCCAGTTGGGATTCACTGTGTACCACTTTTTACCTGCAAAATCAGGTGAAAAGCATCAGTCATATGTGGAAAGGACATCAGTCCATTGCAGGGCACATTCACACACACACACACACATCCGCATTTACTTATAACAGGCCAATTTAGTCATCAGTTAACCTAACACACATGCCCTGGGAATGCTGGAGAAAAAATGAGTTTCCAGAAAAGACACAGCAAAGCACTCAATGCCTCTGTTGTCTATATAAAAATGTATATCTTCCTTTCACCACCACATCCTTTTTATTGTATATTTGTTAATCTATTCTTATTGAAAAATATCATTTCAAAGCATTCTTGTGTATGCAATCGCCATAAATGAGTTCTAAGAATAAATTTTTGAACATGCTACATTTTATTTCGGCCTCAGTTGAAGATTTGTTATTGATATTATGAAGCAGAGGCCATAGTTTAGAGGCAGAAGTACTCATACTCATTTTCTAACTTAATTTTTAAGTTTGATGACCTTTAGCTGTTTATCAATAATATCAAAGGATATTTATTGATTTTTACCATCATTTACAGTAGATATACAGTAGTGCGGTACATCATGAGACAAGTGAAAATTACTTGTCTTTAAAAAGGGGATCTATCTATCTATCTATAACTGTAAGTGGCTTAGCTCCCTTCTAACTTGTAGGACTTAAGAATGCCTCAAACACATACGATACAACCATAAAATGCTAAAATTGTTAAAATTCTAAGGATAACTTAAACTAAAGTAGAAGGCAGAGACATTTTTAATAAGACAATATATATCTGGAAATTATCTACCTGTCAACATTAAAGATAGCTGAAGGTACTGTACATGATTTTGACACAGCATTTTCTTGTTAGAGCAGCTGTGATAAATAGGCTATTCTAATTCAGTTTCTCTTTTTGGAGTCCTATTATGACACATGACGTTGCTGCCATTTTGATCAAGTTATCCCTCTTAATCCTGAAACATGAACTTGAAACCAGCATGTCATCACATGACAGTCTCATTTTTAGAACTTTGTCACACTTAGTTCTCACTGTTTATTATTTTATAGTAATCTGGAAGTGGCTGAACAGTCATTTGGCATATGTCAGATGCAATTTTTCATCTTTTTTACTAATAGTTTACACCCACAGAGACTTATTTGAACCGGATTTGATGTAGATTTATTCTTTTCTGCTGCCAGCAGACTCTTACCTAATATATGCTATTTCTACTAATATTAAAATTCAGGGGTTCTAAACTAAATCTGTATGCTGAAATTCAAGTAGTTGATAAGTATATTTACATTGTGATTTTTTATTTTCAGCATATTTTACATATTGCATGTTACTTATATTGTAACAGTACTATGTTTAAAAAAGTTTTCTTGACTATGACCTTGAAGAAGGAAGCGTGTCATGCAACAATAAAATAAAACTGAAAATGAACAGAATGTACTTGTATTAAAAATTGGGACTGTATTTCCACATCAGATTGAAACAAAGGAGTTCGTTTTGGACAGGTGTATATGATGGTTAGTTGAGAAACAAAACTCAGTGATCAGTGTATGCCTGCACCTGACTCCAGGGCTGATTACAGTGGTAGGAAGGATAATTTGTTAGTATCAGAATTGCACTAAGAAAGCCCATTGAACCATCAAAAATTACTAAAGGTAATTTTCTCCTTTACGTTCAAATAATGAATATGAAAATGAGACTAAACATTTGCAGACTATTGGGTCATTTTTGCATCAAACAGCAGAATCAATTTTAACAGCATTATTTATGCAGGATTGGAATGAAAAAATAAATTATTTTTAGGTTTATACCTTGGATGCCATATCTTATATATTACCTAAAACAGTTGGATGCAAATTTAGAGGTCCTATTTTCATTACAAAAAAGAAATGATGTGATTTCGAACAGGTGATTGTAATCATGATTTGGTACAAAAGCAGTATCCATGAAAGGCTGAGTCTTTGACAAGCAAAGATGGGCTGAGGATCTCCAGTCTGTCAACAAATGCATGAGAAAATTATTTAAACATTTAAGAACAATGTTCCTCAAAGAAAGATCGGAAGGGATTTGCATATTTCTCCCTCTGCAATGCATAATATCATTAAATGATTCAGGGAATGTGGAGGAATTTCAAGGGCAAGGGTGCATGCCTAAGCTGAACACCCGTGATCTCCAATCCCACAGATGTCTCTGCACAAAGAACTGTCAGTCATCAATAGCTGATATAACCACATGGGCAAGGGATTACTTTGACAAACATTTGTCAAGCACTACAATATGGAGTTACATTCACAGATGCCACTTAAAACTTTACTTTTCAAAAAAGCAGCTTTATGTTAACCAGGTCCAGAACCAGCTTCAATTTCTTCGGGTTCAGAGGCCTCTGGAATGGATCATCACACAGTGGAAACATGTATTGCAACTAGGGCTGTGCAAATTAATATGTTACTATCGCGTTAACACATTAATTAATTAACACTGACAATGTTATCTCGCGTTAACGCAGTTTTTGTTATTATCTCTTATATATATTTCTCTTCTGGTTTGTCCTGTTTCCTCTTCAAACCCAGTCCCACCCACACGCAGTCCACACAGCATTTCTCGATTCCTATTCGTCCTCGTCCAAACCCTTCCCCACGCTGCCTGCGGCCTCCCATACACCCCCATGCCGATTTTCTCGAGTCCTATTCCTCCTTCGGACTACTGTGTTCCTCACTCCTCTCTCATGACCCCATTGGTGTCAAGTGACCTTTCACTTCGGCCATGTCTGCGCCTGGGAGTCTTTTCCGTAAGCTGCAACAGGAAGGTACTCTCTCGACCATTGCCATTGGTTTCGCTCCTTACTATTTTCGTTATACTGCTACGGTTGTTTCCTAAGGCTTTCTTATAAAATGAATGACAGTATCTTCTCTGTTGACGGGTTTTTGTACAATGTCATCTGTATTCCGGGATCCGGCAACTGCCTGTTCCTATCAATGGGTTATTTCTTGTCACAAACAGTTGATGAAGGCAATGCACTCTCACTACAACATAGGACAGTAGATTTTGTTGCATCACATTGGAACAGATTTGCAGACGTTCTTCCTGTTATTCTTTCCAATGCAAGTCGAGTTATCACAATAAGTCACGAGTACTATCAATACATGGCAACATCTACAGTTTATGGTGGTGAAGCTAAAATTCAAGCTCTTTCTGAGATTAGATCTTTCGACTCATTATCTGTAGTCTCCAGCAAAACACCTATTCACAACTACGTCTTTCAAGAAGTATTTCTTTCTTCCTGATTTCTGAATTCCTTTCTCACCGTTTTCCGTTTCTATTCTTACACCGCTGTATGCTACGGCAGGCGTCCACTAGTTATTATTATTTTGAAAGCCTCAGTCTTGCTAGCGATCGATAGAGATCAGTGATCTTGTTACAGTGCTTTTCGATTCACTTTTGCTAGAAAGAAAGTTAGCTTTGTTGAGTTGACCTCGATTCCCTGTGCGTGCATGAGTAGCGAAGAGCAAACAACTTCTAAAATGGCACATGGAAAGTTGGCAAAGTGAATGCTCAAAGCAAAATAATCTGTGGATGACTTTTTTCGTATTATCGCTGAATCAGACTCTGATGTGTCGGACTCCGATTTTGATGCAAGTGATCTGGAGATGTAGATCGAAAACGAAACTGAGGTACCGGCATCTGCTGATTGGTCCCCAGCTGATTGTGGTGTTGAACATATTCGTGTAGCTGATGCACCTATGGCAACGTTCGTTTGGGAGGACAGACACGATGACAGGAGGCACAAACAATATTGTGTTTCACTGCAACTGGCACCCCCGTGCACCTGTCTCACAAAGACAGCCAGCCCACCATGCATTCCTGCTGGCCATCGAGCTGCCCCCTTACAGCCGCTGCTGCCGCAAACTCCAAACAGGTGCCGACATCAGGCACAACAGGCAGCAACAAACGTTTTATGTTGATTCATGTGTGACACCATTGCTTTGTGCACTTTTCAGAAAACTGAGTTTTTTGGAAATAATATTAGCCCTCAAAGAGTTGCTACTGAACATAAAGTGTTTATGCTGCTCCCTGATAAAAGAAATGTTTCTGCTGGTATCTGTTCAGATAAAAAAGAAAACAGATTTAGAAATGTTAACTTACTGTTGCTACGAAGGTGCTTGTTACAATGTTTGATCGTGGCTCTGAACTCTGAGGATAACTTGTTTTTCAATAACAAACTAGATAAAACGTTAATGACCTTGCAGTGGAAAATAGCTTTAGTTTTATATTTGATTTGATTACATTAATGTTTAAGTTGAGATTTACAACAAATATTTTAACTGCTACTATGCAAAGGGAATACTGCTGTTAAAAAGCATCTTATTTGTTTTAAGTATTTGCAAACCAAATACACAAAATACACTACTTTTTAATTAATTATTGAATTTTGCAGATAACAATGTGATTGTTGTGATTGTCTATGATTAATCGTAGACAATCATGTGATTACGGTAATCGCAATTAAAAATTTTAAACGCTGCCCGGCACTAATTGCAACATATGCTGCCATCAATATGACATCTTTTCCAGAGACATCCGTGCATTTTTTAACAACATACAAAACCATATTCTGCACACATTACAAAGGCATGGCTGCAGAAGAAAAGAGTATCAGTATTGGATTGGCCTGCTCGCAGTCCTTACTTATCCCCAGTAGAGAATGCGTGGAGAATTTTGAAATGAAAAATGTGACAATTGCAACCCTGCACTGCTGCACACCAACAAAATAACACCTGAAACATTTAATCTCTTGGTATCCTCAGTGCCAGAACGTGTTTTAATTGTTGTGAGAAGGAATGGCGACATTACAAAGTGGGGATTGCTTTACTGTCCCAACTTTTTTGGAATGTGTTGTAGGCCTGAAAAGCAGGAACAGATGTATATTAACAAATAAAATGAAGCTGACCAGGCAAAACATGAAATATCTTGGGTTCATACTGTCTGCAATGAAATAGAAGTCAAAGTAAATTTAAGAATCACTATGTTTTTTTTTTATTTGCATTTTCTATATCATTCCAACTTTTTCTGATTTGGGGCTGTAATAAATTAAATCTGTTGCAACTGTAAGAGTTACAAAAAATTAAGATAATTCATCTTAAAAAATTACCTCATAGTTGCAGACCCCTAGCTTCCAGTTAAATTATACAGAACTTCTGCTGTAAATTTACTCATTTACAAAATTGAGCCCTTGTGAGCAAGTGTGAGTATATACATGAGTTTGGCCCTTTAATTAACTGGCAGACTGTTCAGGATTCATTCCACCTTCGTCCTGTTGCTATATGGCTAATCACTATCTACCAACAACCCTTCTTTGGATAAACGTGTTTGAAAATGGATGGACGGAAGGATTAAACATAGGCTAACACACAATCTGTTCTTTTGTGTTTAATTTGAAGCAGTATTTACTGTAGGGGGCAGCAAAGACAAGACCTGAGATCATTATTCTTTAAATAACTTTGTCTAAATTCAGGTCCTGACTGAAACAAGCCAGGGACAGTCAGCTGACATGTTTGGCTGTTAACTAGATGAAACTAGCCTATGCTTGTCTCAGGTTTCACTGCCGATATGTTGTCCTGGAAACACCTCTTGTTTTTAAATTTTATTTTCATATGCTCCTTTTTAATTCTTTCCACATTTTCCTGAATGAATTATACTTTTTATGGTATCAATGTATGCAACTATTTTTAGTGGTTGTGACAGGACAAAACCAATGTCTAACAAATACCTAAACAAATTTCATCACTGACACAAAGTGGCAGAAAAAACATATACTTTCTTGGTCTAGATAGGTATGGATAACAGAACATGCATGTGTATTTACAATATTGCTTTAATATTCAAGGTCAAGGATGGGAAATGAATATGAGCAATGAAATTTAGTAACTGATGGAACTCTACTATAGTCCAGTTCTCTTCACAAAGCTGCTACAGTTAATTTATTAACCTTATTAACTTATTTGTCGGGAATATTTAGATTGAGTAGCTTGCTTAAGATGATGCAACGGCTGCATGTAGTATTTGTGTACATGCGAATGTGTTCAAAGCAGAAAAAGAAAAACCAGATGGAGAACATGAGTGAGGAGCTTTGTGCTTGAGTTTAATGTCTAAAACTGGCACTCCTCCCTCTCTGGTAACAAGATCCTGCACAGGGAGCACCTGTTTCTGTCAGACTCCTGTTGCTCCCAAAACTGTGAATGAAGAAAAATGATTTGTAAACTGGAAGAACAAATGCCCTATATTTGTCCTTTCCTCATCCGTGCATTATTCTACTCACTTTACTACACTGTATGCATTTTTACTTTTTAATACTGCACATGCCTTTGCACAGTTCTTTGACATAGTATTTATTTAGAAAGATGATATCCTTATATATAATTTGAGACTACTCGTATGTATGGTGTTCGCGTCAATATCTCGACTCAATACAAATTAGAACCAAGTTAGAACCACTCTGCCTCTGTAGTTAGAACATAACGTGGCAAACGCGGACGCAGTATTGCATGATTGGCTAAGAATGTTCGAATGCTTCAGTTACGCCGCTGGACGGCCGAGTATAGTAAGTCGGTGTTGGTTTGAGCAGATAACAGTAAGTTCGGTTGGTTTTGGGAACGTTGGTTTGGTGGGGCATACTTTCCAGGACTAACATCGTCGACTGACTTAAACCCTTCGACACTCTGGAACCGTAAGTAATTTAGAACGTATTGCCATTTGCTTGGTACGTTGAAATCTATCTTTGGGCAGTTCGGTTTTGGCATCCATCCTTCTGACATCTATTGGCAAACTGAGTAATGACGGCAGGGTATTAACAACGGTCACTGTTTAAATTTTAGCCGATCTCAGATCTAAAATGACCATGCCAACATAATTATTACTACGACTCTGTTTAGAGTCGTAAAATAAGTTTTGTTTTGAAAATTTGTTTGCCGGAAAAAAACAAATGAGGTGCGCCGAAGAGCTGAGTTCACGTCTCGCAGCCCCGTTTAAACAGGAAGCTCTTCATTACATCGGCCGAAAAGGTCAATTTTAAGCACAAATCAGTGCCATGATAACAAAATCATTTCAAGAACTTAAAAAAGACAGAGAAAGTATGGATTTCACAAACGTAAAATTTGTAGCCGTATTCGATCGGGCTCCCAGTTGCTAGTATAACATAAAAATGAATTACTTGCTTCCACGGCAAGAGTATCAGGAGTAGAGATGGTGAGGTAGAAAGGGAGTATTGGAAGTTAGGAAATAGAATTTTATTTCTGAGAATGTTATGGATGTGGTGAGAGAGGACATGTTGGTGATGGGTGTGACAGAGCAAGATGCAGAAGGCAGGAAGATATGGAAAAAGATGATCCACTGTGGCAACCCCTAAGGGGAGCAGCCGAAGGAAGAAGAAGATTTCTGAGAATACTTAAATACACTCAAAATGATACAGTGCATCTGGGATTATGGAAAATGGCCATTGATGAATTATTATTATTTGTCATTAATTCATTTTCTAAACCATTTTTTCCAATGTAGTGAGGAAAGGGAACTGAAACCTACCCTGGCAACATCAAAAACAAAGCAGATTAGTTTAAGATTTAAAACAATGTCTCTGGAACAGTGTGATAGTATTACTAACCATTGCACCACTGTGCCTTGCCTCTATAATTTTCATTTTATTGTTCTTCATTTGGCAAGACATTTCAATTTGAAGCCACTACTTACATGATTACCATGCAACTTTTTACTGTATATGCTATATATATATATAGATGGATTTTTACATAAAACACCATGTAACACAATTTCTGGTCACTTCCTGTCCCTCTACTCTGGTTTCTTCCCTTTATTCCTCCCCTGCTTCAGATACCACTGAAACCACAAGAACTTTGTCTTTTATGACCAGACAGCCAGTTAGATCAGAGCTTTCTGAAAGTGATGTTTTTATCTTCCTCTTCTTCTTCTTTCGGCTGCTTTCTTTAGGGGTCGCCACAGCAGATCATCTTCTTCCATATCTTCCTGTCCTCTACATTTTGCTCTGCATGTCCTCTCTCACCATATTCATAAACCTTCTCTTAGGCCTTCCTCTTTTCCTCTTGCCTGGAAGCTCTGTCTTTAACATCCTTTTCCCAATATACCCAGCATCTCTCCTCTGCACATGTCCAAACCAACGCAATCTCACCTCTCTGGCTTTGTTTCCCAACTGTCCAACCTGAACTGACCCTCTAATGTACTCATTTATAATCCTGTCCATCCTCGTCACACCCAATGCAAATCTTAACATCTGTAACTCTGCCTCCTCCAGTTCTGTCTCCTGCTTTCTGGTCAGTGCCACTGTCTCCAACCCATATAACAAGGCTGGTCTTACTACCGTCCTGTAGACCTTCCCTGAAAGGAATGTTTTTATACTAGCCTGAATAGGCCAAACATCACTAGAGATGAAAATGTTTCTTTTTTCCATTTTTCATCGCTGGGCATAAACGGGGTTACCTGTGGTATCCCAACCCTTCATCTAGTAATATGTCTTTTCTTTTAGAATAAATGTAACAATTAAGGAGACATGCTGAGGATCACACAGTAAGGCAGTGGTGACAAATATACCAGGAGGTTTATTGTTTTAATGTGCAATGTCCATTGCCAATATGTAAACTAAGACATATGCATATGTACATGTCTATTACATTATTGTTTTTACATTTTCAGCTGCTTCATTCATACTGTTTTATTAAATTTTATTGCTTTTAATTTACTTGAATTGATCTTTTACTCCAATTTTTTTCTCCCAAGATTTTATCATATATAACAAGGTGACACAAGTTATGCAACTGCTTCATTGATCAACACTCCTGGGTGTCAGTCTTGTCCTGGTCAATCTCTTGGTTGACTGTTGCAGTGTTATCCAGGAACACCTGTTTACATTCCACATCACACAAATGTGTAAGTTAAATTGTCACTCGAAACTGCTCTCTTATGGCTGAATGTGTGTGTGTGTGTATGTGAATGTACTCTGTGATGGATTGTCAACACAATGCAGTTTGGTTCATGCCTTATGATACTCTCAGTAGTTGTTTTGATTCCTGCAGCCCTAAGCTATTGAATTAAATAATACCTGGCTGATAAACGAGCAGGTTTCTCCGGGACTGCAGTTTCCTTCCAAATACCACAGAAGTGCAAGATAATTTGATTGGTAGCTCTGTATTAATCTGACGTGTGCAGGTATCCAGATTTGGTTTCCATATTGCATCTAATGGGCTTTTAAATCCAATGAACTTGTATTTGAAACAGTAAGTTCACAAGGACACCATGATGCAATATTTACTTGTTATCCACTCCTGGCTTTACATCTGTACAGTCACATGACTCCGATTTCATGCACTTTTCTGCAGCTGAGAGGCAGTTCTGCTAACCACTGGGCTGCTCTGGTAAGAAAAGGGAATACAAGATGTTTCTGGGGCGCTCCACTTATAGTGTGCTGACTAATGTCATCCATAGCATTCTAAGACGAAGGTAACACGCATTTTAGGATGTACAGTACTGTAAGTAGTATCAGATTTGCCTGCCGGTTACGGAAAAAATAAGAAAGTTACTATGTGACTTATTCAGGTGCACCCATCAAAAAAAAAAAGAATTAGAAAACGTGTTAGTTTCAGGGTAACCCAGGAGGCTTCCAGCCCGTACTTGGCATTTATGGGAGATTACATGAATTGGAATGTTTTTGTTGTAATCGTTAGAAATGTTTAAATTAAATAAAGCTTTTGATTTTTTTATCGTAATGTTTGCGCATATCAACTTAACTCCACAATCTCAAACAGCAGTTGACTTGATAGGAAGTACAGTTTAGATACTTTTAAAAAGGTCACCACATGATTCTTGAATAGTTTCACAAAGTGCACCAGATCGTGCAGACTTTAAAGTCCCTCAAGCACAGCGAATATAGCTTATCACCCGCCTAAGTAAGTATGTACAAAGGTCAAACCTAAAGTTGGTGTTACTAGAGTTCAACCCAATCAACTTGTGCGTGTCATTGAGAGAGGCGGATGCAGAATGTTAGAAGCTCTTTGATTGGACAAGACACCGGCTCCGGCACTTCGTCAATAAGAGGTGATCTGTTGGCGCTTTAATGTGGACACACATGGTCAATACCGGAGGAGCGGCACAGAGGTTGGTGTCTGTGGCGCAGTTATTTTATTTTTTTTGTGACAAGATAATAATTTTTCGTCATTTATCATTTAATTCTTAATGTCTTTTATGTTTAAATAAGGTACAGCCTTTGAATGTACGAAGGTGCGGAGAAGTATTCGGCTCATGTGCCTAGTTGCTTCTTTGCTGATTTGAAGAAAGAGAGGGCGTCTGCTTTTTACGTTGTTTCTATGCATATTGTTGGTAGTGTACACTTTAGAAAATAGTTGTTGAAATATGACACATGAATGCGTTTAAGAGATAAGCTAGCAAGTGATGGGGGGGTCGCTGAAATAACTGATTCTGTTGCCGAAGGGCTGGTGCGTGGTCAGGGCTTTTAAGCGTCATCCTTCCAGTCATACAGCTACACGCTACCCACACCAGTTCCATCTCTATGCGCAACGTTTTTCTTGCGGTTAATTTGCAAATTTTACAGTATTCTTTCACAGGTGCGCCGAAAGCATAGCATCGGGCAGTGGATACTGTACTGCCTGTTCGCGCGTGCGTATGCGTGAGCATTTGATATACAGTAGGTAGGCCTTAACAACCACGTATTTTATTGTGAAGTATTAGGAACTGCACGGGCTTACGCGTACATTATATTTGTTTTATACTGAGAATGTATGTCCTTATATGCGTAGGCATTGTTCTTTGCACCTTACCCGGTTAGTTGATGCGAAAACCTTGAAGTGCACGCGTATATATCGGTTATTTACTTTCCCATCAAAACAAAGCCTTGGCATCCCCTTGTGACAGCGTGGGATCAACCACCGAAGGCTTGTGCCCGGCACGTGCCGAGATTGTGTTGCCTGGATCGCGAGGCCTCTGGCGTGATGCGTCTGGTGACACAGTTTATTTTTTTTCTCCCACAGACAGTGCTTATAAAGAGTCTTGGTTTTTATATTACAATGCCAGCAACTGTGTATTAGTTTCCGTTTTTGTTTCATAGCTATCCATAGGCGTTGAGGTCAATTGAATTTCTCCACTTATGCATACGTTTGAGCTGTTTAGAGGCACACATCTTGGTTTCAGCATTCCAGTTAACGTAGGTGTATGCCTCTAACATTTAAACAATGGAAGCTTAGTAAGATGGCATTTATTTAGTTTTTGTTTAAGTATGAGATTAAAACCAACCAAGACATGCTTGACTAGTTACACTCGGTGTTCCACCGGTATTGGAATCGACGTATTTGGGAGAATTGTTTGTCTGGTAAATATAAGCTTCTTTTGCCCTTTGTATTTTATTTATGCATTTATTTAGATCTGTATCTTTGTAAGATATATTTTTTATGCAGTTATTTATTTGGCGGTGCTGTCCTGTAAGAGGGGGGCCCCACCTCTTGTTACCTAGGACTTCACCAGCTAATAAAATCAGTCTCTTTTTGGTGTGGTTTGATCGTTTTATAATCTTGCCCTCTGCATTTAAAAGGACGTTCATGTGAAATCACAAATGTGTATGTAGTTTTGATCCAGATGATACACACACACACACTTGTTTGTAGGAGAGGTGGAAGTGAACACTTGTGCAAGATTGCTCTCAAACTTGCTTGCTGTTAATAGGTGATTTTGGAAACACAGGGCAACAAATATGCCAGAAAAAGCATTCCACAATGAACTCTGAACCTTTTAAAAGGTGTTTATCAGGCTGGCTTTGACAGATGTGCTGTTTGGTGTCCCCCAACATATGTGTTGAATGGTATTATTTAGTGTTTGCTAATATGCATTATATGTGCTTTATTTCTGGCATCTCCTTTCTGCCCAGCTATTCAAGTAATCCTGCATTACTGTAACCCTGTGATTAGTATACATTTTTTCCCCCCCAAAGCGAGGTTCAATTTAATTTATAATTTGGAAAATTCTGATGTGTTTTTGTGACTTTTAGCCTAGTTCAGTTTTTTTTTGGAAGTCTTTGATGGAGGTGTGTCAAGTCTGTAATGAAGCATTTCTTCAATTTGCTTCAAATTGTGGAACCTTTATGTAGTATTCAGCAAGTACATACTGTAATTGTTTGTTTGATTCTCCTTCTGTCTTAGAAGAGGCACATAATATAAATAAATAGTACATAAAGAAAGCATCCCCTTTGTAATAAGATTTGGGTTTAAATGTTGCATTATTTTTAGAAAAAGAGTATGTGTTTATGGGTACATTAGCAAAATATGCTTGTAAAACTGAAGCAAAAAAAGTGAACAGAGTAAAAATATCTAGAATTAACATGTGTTGCTTGTTCTCTGTTTTGAAAGAGAGAGTGCCAGTCCATTCACAAGTCAATTGTTGTTTTTTTTCCAAACTGTGAACAGTGAAACAGAGTGTGGTAAAGCAATTTGCATGTAGAAATCAAATACTTTACTTACAGTAAAAAGTAAAGGATGGAACAGTTGTTAATTCTGCTGAGTCGGCTCTTTCAATTAGCTTAGAAATAGTCACAGTAGTTTTTAAAAAGAGGCTGTACCTTCCATCAATTGTGCCATAAAGGCAGTTCAGGGTTCCAGTCAAAACTTGCTTGTTTGATGTTTGCAGGTTTCTCAGCTGGCCCATCCTAGTTGATGAGGAATTATCATAGCGAGCGCTTCTGTTTAATAGATGAAATTTGGACAGCCAGCTGAGCATTAGCCTCCAGATGGTGGATTATATTACAGACTTCTGAAGGACCTTTAGCTCTTTTTAATAATTGGATCATCTCATCAATTTTTCACCACAGGAATGCAGATCGGATAGGAGTTGCAGTGGAATGTACAGCAGCTTTCAACTACTGTAAAGCAGCCTTTGTATGTGTATCTCAAGTCTGTTCTTTCAGAGTAGATCTTGTGTGCTAATGGAAGACTCTCTGCCTTTATTAAATACATACTAGCTCTTCTACTTGTCTTCATACAGAAGAGTGATAAAATGTATGTTACATGAATAAAATAAATACCAGATCTGGTACTTAATGATCTTCTGATTGTGGCAATTTGTTTTTATCAGTAGTTCAGTGCCAGTTGCTTGAACTGAGTAATTGCTATAGTTCTTGCTACCTAAAAGGGCCTTTTGTTTTGGAGAGAGATAGCTGTTGTGTGAAAGGATTATTTATGGACATTTTTTGGTACAATGCTCAATTGTTTCACAGTAGAATCTTGATCTTTTTTTTTTAATATTTTTTTTGAAAGTTGTTTGTCATTATGTATCTTCTCAAAGTTGTGCTTTTGAGTACACCACCTGCATTTGGCAGTAAGGTTCTGTTGTTTTTGTTTCTTTCCTCATTTGTCGCACCCTTCCAGCCTTCATGTTAAATATTTTTGACCCTGACTGACTGACTGGCACATGTTACAGTGCCATTACTTAAACAACAACAGGCTGTTGTTCAGCTTTTTGTAGAAAGCTCTTTGTTTCTGTGTTTGTGTGTGTGGGATAAAGATAGAAAATCATGGCAGTCTGGCACCCATCAAGACTGGCCTTCTAAATACAGAGGTAATAGAAACATCTAGTGTGTCTTTTGGGTATGTTGATGGAAAACTTGTTGCTAACAGAAGTACTGTCATTTTTACAGTTTGTGTGATGTAGGTTTTCATAACACTGGGAAGTGCAGCAAGGCAACTGGATTATTGCCTCTTATACATTGATATTGTTGTCCTTAAAAAATTAAATGTTTATTTTAAAATCTGATGTCTGTTAATTTAAAAAGCAAGTCACATATATTTTTCCCTATATTACCATTTAGTATTTTATGCATTGTTTTACTGTGTTAGTTGTGGACTTAACCTGCCTTAAAAATATTGCTGCTTAACACTGAACACCTTTTCTGTTAGCACCAGGTTTGGAAAAAATGTTAGCTGGGTTTCATTGCAGGGAACACTCGCACCTTCAGTAACTTGTGCTGTGTCTAGATCTATTATGTTGATTCCATTTTGTTTGTTTCAATATTTTAAATTAATTATACTTTCTCTGTGCCCCATTTGCAAAATGACATTTTTCGGTAACAAAAGAATTATAAAATTTAGCTTTTGAATTTTTTTTTATTTTTGTCCTAGCACTCCAATATGGGTTTTGGCTGGGTTTACTGCAAATTACTATTTTGTAAATTAATTTCTAAACTATTTTATTGATTAATGTCTTATTTTGTTCAGATAATTCAATAAATATGTGTGATATTTTTGAATATTTATTGAGCAAGTTAATAAATAGAATTTGAAATCATCAGGATGTGAAAAAAACACAACTAAAATAACTTAAATCACTGTTATCAGTAAAATATTAGAAAAGACTAAAAGTAAAAATGATAATTTTGAGTAATAATGGGCTTAATTAATACAACTTTTAATCCTCATTGTTACAATTGATCCACTCTGAAATTTACATGTCTCTCTATTATAAAAAAAATCCTGGAAAGGAAAAGCAGGGCGACGATACGTGATCTTCTTTGAAGTTCTCAGAAGACACTTAAAAGACCCGCGAGACGCAAACAATATCAAATAACACTCAGTCGTGTAAAGGCACATAGCACACACAGATCCTGTGCTTTCAGCACATATAAAGCATATAAGGACAATGCGTTCTAGATGAAACATCAACGAAAGAAGAAGAAAGAGCAGCATGGAGAAAAGAGACCCAAAATCGTTGGAGAGAAAAAGAGGCAGATAAGAGATTATGAAAGCAGTGGAATTTGAAAGGCTCAAACAAACGATGGCGCAACACACATGCAGAGAAAGGTAAAGAATATGAAAGCAGTAAAATTCGAAAGTATTGTTGCGTCCCAGCCAGGTTGAAGCCTTTTTTGTTTTAAGTGACTGTTGGGTTCGATTGAGGGAGGGTGGAGTACAGCATGGAAGACTGATAGCAGCGCGATGGCACTTAGCATGCATTCAGCCGCACCAAAAGCCAAAACCCCCCACCACCACACAACCAGAGCAGGGTGATGCATCCTGCAAGAAAGAGATTTGACCACACCCGGGGCAGGAAATTAAGCACAAGTATTGTGTTTACAGTGCCACACGAGACAAGGCAGTGAGGCACCATTTAAAACAAGTCCACAGACATCTAACCTAGCAGTTGTTGGATTGCTGCTGGCAGACGTGCTTCATGTGCTCCCAGCTCTTAAAACAACAACAAGAGACAAGCAAAACATGCAGCTCCCAGCAGCAAAAAGCCTGCTGATGATCAGAATGCTTCTCCTTAGCATGCGTTCAGCCAAAATAACCCTCGCACCCCCCCACCCCACCCCCTTCACAATCTGAGCAACAGAGATGCGAAGTGGCAAAAGGACAGCTGCTGTACAGGCTTTGAAATGATCGGGCAGCGAGACAAGCAGAACAGGCAGCTCGCCAGCAGCAGAAAGACAGCAGATGATCCGACGGCATCTCCTTAGCATGCGTTCAGCCGCACCCCCTTCACAATGTGAGTAGCGTTATACGTCCTGCGAGAAAGAGATGTAACCACACCTGGGGCCGGAAATAAAGTATTGTTTTTACAAAAGTTTTAAAATAAAAGTGAAAATAATGCATATGTAACAATTCCGATGAAGCTAACAATCTTTTTAAATTGTATATAACCGGTAAACCAAACCCGGCGGAGCCCCCTACAATTAAAAAAAAAAATACATCTTAAATTGAGAGAGATGTTATTTATAAACATCATAAAAGTAACATAGCTGCTAAGTATATTTGGTGTAAGGCAGCTTAATAATGTTTGCAAAGTATAATGATACTAACTGAAATAATATTGCAGGAGACGAACATCTTTCTTGAAGAGAAGTAAAACCAATATTCTATACTTTTGCAACCATAAAGTATTAAATATGTTAATTTTTGTACTGCTGACTTTAGTAAAACTTAATGCTTTGTTCTGAAGGGGAAATGACTGCACAGTGAGCATTTTTTTCCCCTAATTTCCTTTGCTTGTTATTTCAATCATCGTATTTATTCATTTATTTATTACTTATTAAAACAGAGCTGAAAATGCACATGTAAATCTGTTGTTTCTTTTTAAACTGTTGATGTAGAACACTTTGAGCATGGGAAAGGTGCTATATACGTGTGTATGTGTATGTATGTATGTGTACATATGTATAGTACTGTGTATTATATAAAATACTGTATGTATGTATCAATGTGTTATTTTTTTCGACAGTTTTTCGCTTTTTCCAAAAGCAGCCTGCTGGATACCTTAATCACTATGTTACCACTTAAGTGTACATCACAACCTCAGTGCAGATGGTTCTGTGTAGCACATAAATTTAATTCAGTCCGAATCTTTTGTGCTAAAAAATTATAACTGTTTCAGATACAGGCAGCAAATGGTAGAATGAGAGAAAACGTTTACATTGCAAAACACTTCATAAGTGGCATTCAGTGTAACTCGCATGTGGCTCTTCTGGGTCACTCCTTTCAAGTGAAGTGAGGGCTATGGGGCAATCACTAGGATGTCTGCATCAATTTAAGAGAGAATGTGGAAATAGCCCTGAATTGTTTTAGTTAAGACATGCTTATTTTGTACCCTTTTAAAGTTCGAAACCAGGATTTTGCCAAAAGTGCAGACCACACAGCTCAAGTAATGTAAACTGAAGTAGAAAACTGCGTCTCTCCAAAAAACCCAACTTCCCAGCAGCAGTTCCCCTGCGAGTGGATAGCTGCATGTTACTGTGCCGCAAACTCTTTTTAAATTTGGATCAACTGCATAAATTCAGCTAGATTTAAAAAAAAAAAAAAAAAAAAATATACACCTTACAGAGTTGGTCTGATTGCTTAAATGTGGCTTACAGTATGTACAGTTTAACGCTTAGAGAAAATACCTGAAATTTAGAGATGCCACAAAAACTGATACTTTAGTACTAATTCGGTACCACAGGTCCGAATGTGTAATGGTACCAGCTATTTTACAGTATCACTAATACTGAGAAAGTTGGTACTACGCTCATTTGTGACTCCAAGTAGGTGAATTACTTTTTTAAGGCACAATAATATTTGAGAGAACCATGTGCAAAAACTACATATAAAAAGTCTCACTATGGTGATGCTACAGCACCACATCAAAACTTAAAAATTAAATGACTTCTGCATTTTTTTCTTTTTAATTTGAATGTTACAGTGCTCAAAGAACAAGCAACATCTCCTTATTAATACAGCATATACTGTGTTAGCACAGATGCATAATCGCCAAAGCACAAACGCGTACTTAATTGCTAAATATGAATCTGCAAACACTGAATTTGTGTCATTCATTTGACTTTTGAGGCAAACTACTGTTTGTTAGTATAACCCGTAAGTGAAAGCACATGTCATATAGTTAAATGCTATGTTGAAGAATGTAATGCTGCCTCACTGTTAAAAAAAAGTTCTAAGTACAGGTAACGACAGCCCAAATAATTTTCTAATTCTGGATTATTACACAGGCATAAGTAATAACAAAATGTGATCATGTACATAAGAAACCTTGAAAACATCACAATATGCGGTTTAATGTGGTCTGAAATAAAGGATTCATATAACACTGGCAAGTTTGATTTTACACAATTGGCTTAAAAGTTGGGACAAATGTAAAAAATTTAAAAAGGAGAGAGATTTGAAAAATTAAAGCATCATATCTTGACATTTGAAATTTCAGTTGCCCTTATTCTTGTCTGTAATATTTTTAACCAGCTAATGATGCAAATATGAAATCTTACAATAGCAAATGTTTTAAACTTAACAGTGCTGTTCCCTACTAAACCAGAGTTTAAAGGTTTTGCTGTTACAAAAATGGCATGAAAGAGTAACTCAGGATATTTCCACTTAAACTCTATCTTGGAATTCACTAATTCAACAATACATACTATATATTTGAATTTTTAGATTTGGTATGGCTTTTAAGTAGTGTGTTTGAGTTACTGGACAGAAAATGTTATAATAAATTTAAAATGTACACATGCTAAGATAAATTGAGTAGTTATTTACATTTACAGGTAAAATTCCACTACAATGAAGTGCCAGGGACCTAAAAATATTTCATTGTAATGAAAATTTCGTAGTAATGAGATTCTGTATTTGTCAGTATAGTGCTTAATTTAACTTGCGTCCAGGCATTTGCAATCATTTCAATAGCTTCTTTCATGTTAATTTTAATCTCCTCCTGTCAATGAATTATGCTGGTGAGAATTGTTCTCAGCATTTCCTTGTGATAATACACTTTCAATGTGTGAATGATGCCCAAATCCAATGGCTGAAGCACTGCTGTGCAATTGGGTGGGAGGAATTCTACGTGAACATTATCTAAATGTGGAAGCATCTTGTGGGCATCACAGTTATCAATCAGAAGCCAAATCATCCTTTTCTTCTTCTTCCTATTGTGAGGTTTCTGAACTCTTTTGGGATTACCCCCCAAACCCAATGGGGCGACACGCCGAAGTGCATCCTGAAGCGCGATTGCCGCATCGGTGGAAGATTGTTTGTCCATTGCTGGGGCAGGGCAACAGCAGGCTCACAGTGCTGTAGTGATGTGCCATAGAAGCAAATCCTAAAAGATCGTGGTCGTGCTATATGTCCCTGTCTTGCACTCCAAAACACGAGGCTGAGTCTCCGTACTTCAGCAAAACCAGCTTTATTCAGCTTGAAACAGGAACGGCACAGTTGGTTATTGTAGCGGGATCTACCACTCTCCTATTCACAGACACAGCAGTCAGGCAGGTTAGTGGCCAAGTAATACTGTTCCCTGCATTTACAATGTTCCTTGCATCACCCATCAAGAACTTTTCTGTTTGCTTTGGCAGCGAGCCGCAGCAGCGCTGTGAGCCTGCTGTTGCTCTGGCAATGGATAAGCAGTCTTCAGACGTGGTGATCGCACTTCGGGATACTCCTCGTCGTGTTGTCCTGTTAGGGGAGGTCCAGAAGAGTTTAGAAACCTTACAACAGTGACTTTGCTTTTTCTTGAATGAGTGGCGCACTAATGGGAATGTTTCTTGAACGAGTATCACTGAACCACATAAGAACTGCCTTTTCAACATCTTTAAATGCAGCAGTTTGCACACATTTGCAACACAAGATTTTTCTTTATTTGCTCGGTCTTTCAAGAAAGTTGACAGTGTCGATTGGCGAAATTCCAAATTCACTGGCAATGTCTTTTTTTCTTTTTGCTAGAATCGAGAGCCGCAAAAGTGGGTTTTTTTTTCTCTCTAATGTGAACTGTTGTCATTTTTTTCATGTCTGCCATTTTTATAGGAGGGCGACACTAAATTAAATTCCAATAGATGTTTTTCAAATGTTGACGAGCAATAAGCAAAAGGTATCATTGAAAACCACAGAAAACAAACACAGCAAAAAAAAAAACAGTACAAGGAAAGTTCAAAGAAAGAGAAAAATTTACAATGTTTCTGTTTTGGGATCATTGTGCACAACTGAGCTTCGACCACGGAACTATGGATGATTCATGCAGGCATTTCAATGTCTTTTGGGCACTTCGTTGTAATGAAATGTATTTCGCAGTAACAAGATTTCTATAGACTCTGTCATATGGGGAAACTGTCAGGACTATAAAAATACTCTTTGTAATGAAAATTGTAATGAAGATTTTGTTGTGTAAAGATATTCGTTGTAATGGAATTTTACCTGTATTTGCTTGTCAGATGCTTCTATCCAAATAGACTTACCAAAGAGGTTAACATAATTGAGCAACGTCAGGCTAGTGCCTGTTCAGCCGGTGTTGAAGGAGAGGTAACAAAAGTATATAGCCACAAATGAAAAGATACAACAAATAATATATTTACAAACATAGGTTAAGAATTGATAAAGCAATTAACCTACAGTATAAAAGCAAATCACAGAGGAACGATTTTTTTCCCCTTCTTCAATCAATTAGTCGCTGAACAGATGGGTTTTCAATTACTTCTTACTGTAAATACATTGAGGGAGTCAACAGTTCGGATGGAGGTGGGCAGCTCATTCCATCAACTAGGAACCACGCAGGAAAAGTGTCTGGCAGACCTGAGTGGGTGAGATGGAGCATAGCACCTCATCAATGTTTCCATATACACAGGTGCTGTCCCATCGACTACTCTGTAGGTAAGCATCAGGGATTTAAAGTTGACTTTACGATATATAATTCTATGTTGAAATCCTCCCCAATGTGGCAAACCCCTCATTTGTTGTCCCCACCTCAGCCACACTACGTTCAAGCCCAGCATAGTATTTTGATATTTATGAATGCCAATACTAGTTTACTTAAATGGTAGTTGGGTAACTATCTGATATACCAGTATTTTAAAGCAGTTACTGTTAGTATCTATTGTATTACAGAAAAATGCACAATGTTGTTTACTTCAATAATAATGGGTGTTGTTTAATAAAAAGCCGTTGAATGGAACTTCTGTTCAATTCATTGTACATCCTTTGTAAAAGTCAATATTGTATTACATGTAATAAGTTGAGGTAAACCATGATTCAGAGTATATACTGTGTTTGATCTAAACCCCCCAAAACTTTTACAGTACAAGGTTACAGATCGAAGCATTACATTCTATTCTGATGAAAGCTACCTTTTTTAAGTAAGAAATTATATGTATACCCCACATTTTCTTTATTTCTACCAATTACATGTTTGAATGCAGATAATACACATTACTGAAAAATTGCATTTTTCAAGTGGACCATCAACAAAAGCCTCGGTCAGTCACTAGGAAAAGTGAGAATTTTATCTACAGCACTGATGTTTTAATCCTGGGAAATTGTATGTAGCATGTTCAGTAAGGAGCTCCAGTGAACTAATTAACATTAACCCTTAGTTAAAATATATATATTGTGGCCCACCAGGCTGGCATTGCCAGCTGAATCCGACACAGACATGTGTGGGACACAAGTTCAGTGCAGACTCTAATTTTATTTTCTTTTTCCCTTGTGGGGAATGGGGAAGCAGTTTCCCACAAGTATAACACAGTCCCTGCACAAGCACAGCACAAACAATTAATCTCTTCCTTTAGTCTTTTCCTTCTCCTCCTTCACTCCTTGGGTCAAGCTTCATCGCTCCTCCACCCAACTCTGGCTCCCCGAGTAGTGGCTGCTGGCTCCTTTTATAATGCACCCGGAAGTGCTCCAGGTGCTTGATTACTCGTTTCTGGCAGCACTTCCGGCTGTGGTGGAAGAACTGCCCATAAAGGCTCAGCAGCTCCTACTGCAGCACCCCCTGGCAGCGCCTGCAGATCCCAACAGGGCTGCACCACATTCCAACTCCCATGAAGCCCTGGGAGTCTGCCAGAGGAGGTTGCCAGCTAGTGTCCCAGGGGAGGTAATGCTCTGGCCACGCTTGCTCCCCCGGTCCTCCCAGCATGGAGGCGTTCCAGCCGGCAAGAGCCCCGGCCACATGCTACAATATATATATATATATATATACAGTATTCATCATACATAGAGTAGTCCTTGGTTAGTTACATAGTACTTCTGAAATATCCTGTTCACAGCACTATAATTTGCGCCACTTGTCAGAGGAAATTTCCCCTGGGCTGAGTGGCTGGGTAATGCAGCAAGTCATGGTACAGTATGTATTTGTTTGCCGATGAAATTGTGTTCTAAAGTGAAACATATCTTATAAATTTTAAAAGATAACTAGCCTGCTTTTGTGCTTTATAGTGGAGAGGTGAAGGGTATCGGAGTCCAATTATAAAGAAAAGCTTTAAAATTTACCAGATATGTCTATTTTGAAACATCAAAGATTTTAATTTAAGAAAACATGTCTTTTACATTTCTAAAGCATGCTTGTGACAATACAGGTAAACTGAAAGAAACTTTTATATCAGAGATTCTTGGTCTTGTGTTTTTTTTTTTTTTTTTTTTGGGGTAAGGATGTACTTCTTTCTCATTTTTCTGCTTGTAGTGGATGTCGTGGGTGGAGTTATGAAAACCCAATGCTGGACCTCCCACTGCCCAGTACGTTATGTGTTATTTTACATGTAGCTTAGCCTGTAGAACAAGATGCATGCCAAGTGGCAGCATAGTGAAAAGAGCTTATACGTGTTTCATTTGCACTTTATACTAGGGATGCTTGGATCAGGTTTTTTTTAATCCTGATACAAAAATATTTCTCCATAATACAAATGGCATAAAAGAAAATAAAATGCTTTTTGTAGGTGTCCTATTTATTTCAGATAAGTACATTACAGAAAAAAGTTAAATTAAAAAAAGTGTTTTTCACCATTTCTCTAACAAAAACATATGTACTAGGGGGTTCCCCCATTCCTCGCTTTGCTCGCCTGCCACTTCGCGTCTCTGCTGCTCGCGTTGTGAAGAGGGGGGGCCGAATGCATCCCAAGGAGATGAAGTCGCTCCGCTGAAACGCCTTCTTAAACAATGGGAAACAAATACAGGTTTTTTTTTCTTTTTTTAATATAAACTTCCTCTTTGCAGATCACGTGGCACAGCAGCAAGCCAGCAGCTGATCTAGCATCTTGCACGGCGCTTCGAGCATATAAAGGCCTGTACAGCAGCTGTCCTACTGTTTGTGTTTTATTTCTGGCCCCTGGCATGGTTAAATCTTTTGGCCCCGTCTTGCGAGATGTGAGTTCTTGATATTTTTTAGTTTATAATTTTAAAAACGGAATAAGAATCTGAAAATCTAACAACATGACATTAAAGTTTGATTAATTCTGAAAAGAATGATACCAAACATATATATGTAGGTTTTAAAATAAGCCTGATTTAAAGCGTGACATA
>JANRMT010062821.1:14404858-14415782 GCA_026402145.1 Polypterus bichir lapradei | reverse complement strand
GGTCGCTTCCGGTGGCTGCCTGGTGGGATCTGGGTCCCTGGGCTCTGTTGGGTCCTCGGCGGGGTGGGTCGCCCTTGTGTCCCGGCTGCTGGGTTCCGGGCCCGGCTGGCTCCGGGGTGAGCAGCTACGGGCGGGTGGGCCTGGGGGCTAGCCGTTGATATCTCCCGGGACTCTGCCGGCTGCTGGTTGTGGCCCCCCGGGGTGATCCTCTGCGCCTCTCGGGAGGGGGTTGGGGCTTCTCTGGTGACGGTCTCCCTGGGGTCTCCGCGCTCTGGGGTGACCACTGGATTTCTGGGCTTGGAACTCCCTCCATCTTCCGCACATTTCTGGGGGCAGGTCTGTGGCCCTTCACACTCACTATTGGACGCTCCTATAGAGAAACCTTACACATACAAGCGTGCGTACGCACACAGGTGCTCACATGGTGCTTTCATAGGTATGACTTGGACATCTTCAGCACATGACCTAAGGCTGTGGTTGGCCCTAAATACCTTAGTAATAATTACTGTGTGATTGTTAGCAAACATTTTTACTTTGATATATCTTCATGTAGCTAATGCAGCAATGTTTTTGTCTTGTGGTATTTTTTTTTTTTTTTTTTTCCCCTCTCTTTCTGCAGGTCTAGAAGCGGATTCTGGTTCATTTATTGTTTATTCTATACGAAAATCCCCCCTTCCCCCTTTACCTCCATCTCCTCCTTTTCTCTTTTCTTTTTCTTTCATTTTTGTCTCCGTGTCCGGTTCGAATCTTAAAAACATCTGAAAATATTTCTAATAAAGTTTTGGTATCAGGCGTGGCGTCAGCAGAAGCTGTAACGCTTCACCTGAGAGGAAAACTGTAAGGCTAGTCGCCAGCATTCAGACATCAATTCTGATTGCTTCACAGCCAAACAGGACACGGTAAAAAAAAAAAAAATATAAGTACAAACAGTTCTACAAGGAGCACTTGGACTGATTGATTAAAGTTCTTGGGATGAAACTCTTTCTGAACCGCTAGGTCCGTATAGGAAAGTCTCTGAAGCATTTTGCCGTGGCTGAGGCAGCATGTGCTTGCATGGGCTGTGACTACAGCAATGTACAGACACATCCTGGATGAAAACCTGCTCCAGAGAGCTCTTGACCCCAGACTGGGGCGACCGTTCATCTTTCAGCAGGACAACGACCCTAAGCGCACAGCCAAGATATCAAAGGAGTGGCTTTAGGACAACTCTGTGAATGTCCTTGAGTGGCCCAACCAGAGCCCAGACTTGAATCCGATTGAACATCTGTGGAGAGATCTTAAAATGGCTGTGCACCGACGCTTCCCATCCAACCTGATGGAGCTTGAGAGGTGCTGCAAAGAGGAATGGGCGAAACTGGCAAAGGACAGGTGTGCCAAGCTTGTGGCATCATATTCAAAAAGACTTGAGGCTGTAATTGCTGCCAAAGGTGCATCGACAAAGTTTTGAGCAAAGGCTGTGAATACTTATGTACATGTGATTTCTCAGTTTTTTTTATTTTTAATAAATTTGCAAAAACCTCAAGTAAACTTTTTTCACATTGTCATTATGGGGTGTTGTGTGTAGATTTCTGAGGAAAAAAATGAATTTAATCCATTTTGGAATAAGGCTGTAACATAACAATGTGGAAAAAGTGATGTGCTGTGAATACTTTCTGGATGCATTGTATGTGTTTAGCGGTGTAGCAGTGAAAATGGTCCCCCTTAAACAGTTTCCCGCTGCGCCACTTTCTGAATGTTGTTTAGGCAATTTAAACTGTTGTTGCGGTATAAGAAAAATCCGTATCATAATAAAAATAAAAAACGGTTTTTGGTATGAACCGGTATACCACCCAGCACTAATCTATATGTAATTTGGTAAGGCATATATGTTGAAATCATGTTTTCTCTGTAAAGTGTATTTTAATTGGGGGTCCTAAGATATTTTTTTTTTTTTTTTTTTTTTTTTTTTATAACATTTCCTAAATGGTCTTCATCTTCAAATTGGCTAAACGTTTAAAATGGTTTTATGCTTTATTAAAACTGCCTCTGATTGTTATTTGAATCTTTGAAAGTGATACTGCGGTATAAACTGATTTTTGTTTTTCCGTCATAACAAACTCCTCACGTATATTGTTATCCCTTGGGTAACCCACATCACATAGTGGTCAAACTTTAGCTACCATTTTAAATGGTGTAAATTGAGTGTTTTATGTATGGCAGTTTTTTTTCTCTCTTGTGACTGACCATTTTATTTTTTTATTCTGTCTGGTTTGAATAATTTCAATTGCTTTTTCAAAATGTGTTAAATCAGACAAGAATTTCTTAACAGCTGTTATAAGGCTGTTTTGCCTATTCCAAAGGTCTGTGCCAAGCAGCTGCAGAACATGCTGAAATATTTATTGCACAAAAGTCTCCCCCTGACAACTGCAGCTTTCACAGTATCAACAGATAGTGCTAAATAGTCTTTCATAATAAAATTTCTACATTTCTGTAAAGAAGCAACATGTTTGTTTTGAAACTCTTGTTTTTAATTGAAGTCTTAATTTTCTGTTTTTAAGTAGATTACCTTTTACATTGTGTTGATTTGTTTTAATATTCTAGCCACCAGGCTCAAAGTTTTTTGATTTGGTAAGTGTCTGACAGATGGAGATATGTGTAATCAACTTTATATACTTCATTAATCCACTCCAATGAGATAATCAATGGAAATGGAAACAGATTATGCAGAGATCTTTTTTGTGGTAGAATAAGTGAGTTCCTCACAGAATAAACTTTGTGATAATTTTTCCTCATTTCAGTGCATATATAATTTTATAGGTATACTTGTTGTGTAGTTGTCCATGGAATTTTTTATGACTAAAGTTAATGCTGAAATGTCCGGTTGACAGAAATAAGTGACTACATTATACCTTGCAAAGAAACTGTTGAATCAATTCATTCAACTGTTTAGTTTTTTGTAATTTTGGAAATAGATTTAAAGTAGTTTGACAAGTGTTTACAGTAAAACTGATAATACTCTGTTATAATATGTAACATACTAGTGTTTCCCTCGGTACTCTTGAAAATATCACTGTCTTGCTTAATGATTATGATTAGTACTATGTAAAATAGTAATCTATAGTGCTGGGCTATATATAGAATTTTCAATTTGAAATTTAACAAAATTCATTATACAAAAGCCAATATCATGGGGTTCAGCACTTTTTTTTTTAATTTTGATTTTTCACTTTTTCTGAATGTTGAATAAAGTCGGTACAATCTCCAGCATTCTAAGCTTGACAGCATTGACTCCATACATGATGCCTGGTGGTAATGAGCATAAGAAAAGGAATGGAGTGAGGATCAGAATATGTAAAATTTAAAACCGGTAATGTTAGTTGGTGGAATATCTAAATATAAAACACATTACTGAATATGGAGAGGCGTTTAAGTGCACTCCCACCTTTTGGCAAAATGGGGCCCTGCTAAGCAAAGTTCAGTTTTAGACTTTGAGTAGACAAGTGGGAGGTGGAATGAGAAGAGCTACAGGCAGTTTTGCCTACTTAGCTTACACCCAAAAGGTACTTTTTACTTTGTCAAGAAGCTGATAACTACACTAAATACTAATTTACATCACACTAGAAGTGGTACATCTGTAAAGCATATGCTCTCATCTGCCCATTTCACTGTAAGCTTTACAGTGCAGCACTACATCTTCAACTGTTTCTGTGTAATGAACAGTTAAGCATTGTGACCCATAATCTCAATCCTGTGAAAACGATTTCTTTATTCATATTTTCTCCCTCCACTTTTACTAACCAAACAGTATTCTGAATCTTTTAAAGATGCCTCCCTGTACAGTCTTTATCCCACTTTTCTTGCCAAATTTTCCTAATTCTGGATTTCAGTAACTCTTTTCCTTGTCCTATTCTGAGTGAAAGGTCTAGTTCAAGTTTCTGTTTTTAAGAGTTATCTTGGAGAGAAAGTCTACAGTCTCATTTCTTTCTACACCTTCATTGTTGGAACCCATATTAAACTTACATATATTCTTAACTACCTTATTCTAAACATTGCCTTATTTATCTCTTTTATTACATTATTTCTGCTTTTACAGCTTCCAGACTTAACACTCATAAGTGCTGATATTGTGTACATACATGATACTACTCTATCTAACCTTACTACTTCAGTTCACTGTAAAGCTAAAATTATGGCCGCTGTTTCTGTTGTATATACTGATGTATGATCAGAGAGCCTTTGCCTTATTTGAATGATACAATCTGGAATATATGGTATACAGCTGCTCAGGCATTATCTTTTATTGGATCTTTTGAAAAGTTTGTGAATATATTAAAAAATCTATAATCATATTAAAATACTGATTCACAATTACATAAATAGGCAGAATCGGCCTAGTCGCTCTTTACTAGACCTTTTCTAGTGCTGCTATATCATTTTTGTAGCCTGGAGATCAAATCTGCACACGGTACTCCAGATGAGGCCTCACCAGTGCAATGTAAATCTTGAGCATTACCTCCTTGGACTTGTAATCCACATGTTGTGCTATATAACTTAACATTCTGTTTGCCTTTTTAATGGCTTCTGAACACTGTTGGGAAGTTGATGGCGTAGAGTCCACTACAACTCCTAAATCCATCTCATAAGATGTACTGTCGATTTTTCACACCTCCCATTGTGCATTCAAATATAATGTTTTTACTTCCTATGTGTAGTACTTCACATTTACTGACATTAACTTTCATCTGCCACAAATCTACCCAAGTTCCTCTGTAACGATTTAACAGATTCCAAATTATCTGCCAATTCACCTATCTTGGTATCATTTGCAAACTTAACCAGCTTGTTACTTATATTCCTATCTAAATCATTTGTATATGTTAAAAATACCAGCGGCCCAAGCACTGACCCCTGTGGAACACCACTCTTAACATCAGCCAATTCTGAAGAGGTTCCTCGCACCATCAGCCCCTGCTTCCTGTGTCTGAGCCAATTCTGCACCCATCTAAAAACATCACAATGAACTCCAACTTCTTTTAGTATGATGTCCAACCTATAATATGGCACCTTGTCAAATGCTTTTTAAACGACAGGACAAATAATATCATATACTTCACTTTGATCATATCCTTTTATTGCTTCCTCATGGAATACCAGCATGTTAGTAAAACATGACCTCCCTCACCTGAACCCAAGTTGACTGTTCAGAAAAACTCCTTTACTTGCCATGTGCTGCTCAATTTTATCCTTAATCCCTCCATTCATTTTCCTATGATGCATGTTAAACTTACTAGCCTATAGTTGTTTAGATCTGCTCTGTCACCCTTTTTATATAAGGGGATAATATTTGCCATTTTCCAGTCCTATCTCCCTAGTGCGCAGTGACTTCCTAAAAATATGCGTCAAGGGTTTATATATGTATTTGCTATCCTCTTTAAGAACTCGAAGGTAAACCGCTTTAGTCTTTGCATTGTGACAGGCGCCTGGCGTCCATGCCCAGCCGGGACACCCCTGCACACTGTATTCTGGGGGAGCAGCCCTGGACAGTGCAATACCTCCCCCTGGACGCTAGATGGCCGCCCCCCTGGGCTGGTGTAGTGCCTCGGTTTCCCACAGGGCTCCCTGGGAATTGGAGTTGGGGGCAGCCCTTTTGGGTCCCGCAGGTACTGCCAGGGGGTGCTGTGTTTGGGACTCCTGAGCCCGTGTGGGCAACAGCATCATCACACCTGGAAGTGCCTCCGGATCTTGATGATCAAACACCTGGAGCACTTCCAGGTGACCTATAAAAGGGAGCCAGCAACCACCACTCATCGGGTCGGGTGGAGGAGGACAAGGTTGTGAGGGAGGAGTGGTGGTGCCATGGAAGAGAAGAGTGTTTGTGCTTGTGCTGTACTGGTGTTTGGGACTGTGTTGTGGCTGGGGGGAGTACGGGGAAGACGTGTCCTCCAGCTGAAGAATAATAAAAATCCTTTTATTTTACACGTGCCTCCTGTGTCCGATCTGTGTTGGGTCAGGTGCTATATAGTGCTTTTTACAGCATCTGCACTCTTGCAAAACACTGAGAACTGTATTATATTATGGTCACTTGACCCTAGTGGTTCAGTCACCTCTGCACCCTCAATACTATCTTGATCATTACAAAATACTAAATCCAGATGAGCTTCACCCCACTTTGGTGTTTTAAAATACTGTGTTTAAAAACAGTCACTGATTACTTTTAAAAACTCCCCCATGACTATAATATCCCTTTGTAAAGTTGCCTTTTTAATATTAGTAAAAAGATGTATGTTGAAATTACTGTCTGCATTGGGTGGTCAATTACACACTCCTAAAATAAGGCCTCTTTCCCTAATGCTTTCCAGGTGAAGCCACATGTCCTCATTAAAATGGGGCTCATCATCCAACTGAAGACGACTTACATTTAAATTCTGTTTTGACATAAACAGCAAGTCCACCTCCTTTTCTGTTCTGTCTATCCTTCCTAAAAATGTGTATTCTTCTATGTTACACTCATCCCCATCTTTGTTATCTAGCCAGGTTTCTATTATTGCTATAATATAATTTAATAATTATGCTCTGCTACATACAGCTCCAGCCTTATTTTTGATACTTCTGGCATTAAGGCAAGCTGTTTTTAATGCGTTACCCCTTCTATATTTAAATGTTGGGTTAGAATTTACATTACTACCCATTTTTGTTTCTACACTGTTGTTTGTTCCTCCTCATATAGTTCTAAGCCTGGCCTGTCTTAAACTCCCTAACCCCCACCGACCTCCCCCAACCTTCCCTAGTTTAAACAATCCTCGACTAGCCTACTCATATGCCACTCCAATATATTTTTACCCTTCCGGTTCATATGTAACCTGTTGTGGCAGAACATGTCCACTCTGTTCCAAAAGAAGTCCTAATGCCCCTTCTACCGTGCGCCAAGATTTGAGCCACGTGTCAAGGCTTCTTATCTCCTCGATATTACCTGGACTGGCGCCTGGCACAGGCAGAACTTCAGAGAAGACTACCTTGTCAGTTCTGCTCCTCAGCCTGGCACCTATCTCTTTGAATTTGGATTGTAGAACTGACAGACTACCCTTATGTATTGGATCCATCTGTATTTTAAAAAAGGTTTGAACAGATCCTCTGAGTGAGAATTAGATTTTTTTTTAAATTTCAGATATTATAGGATATCAATTACCCACTGAGTTGAAAGTGGTGGGTTGAGATTCTTCCAGGAGTTAGGATTTGTGTGCCCTTCTTCACTTCACTTTAAGCCCATCTGGAAGTACACCAAACCAGATAAAGTATCAGGGGAAAGTACTCAAGGAATGTGCACA
The DNA here is from genome assembly GCA_026402145.1 of Polypterus bichir lapradei. Lineage (NCBI taxonomy): Eukaryota > Metazoa > Chordata > Cladistia > Polypteriformes > Polypteridae > Polypterus > Polypterus bichir. The sequence continues at coordinate 14,408,478 of JANRMT010062821.1, read as the reverse complement.
CCAGGTTGTCGCTGTATTCACCAATATCTTTAATCTAACCCATGCCCAAGCCATTATTCCATCTTGTCTGAACACATCTATCATCCCAGTACCCAAAAAGCCCTCCCCCAGTAGCCTGAATGATTACAGACCAGTGGCACTCACCCCTGTAATTATGAAGTGCTTTGAGAGACTGGTACTAAAGCACATCACCACTGACCCTGGATCAACACCAGTTTGCTAATAGAATGAACAGATCGACCGATGATGCCATCAGTATAGCTCTTCACACACCCTGAACCATCTGGAGCACAATGGGGCATATGTGAGGATGCTCTTTGTCGATTACAGCATGGCATTTAACACAATCATCTCAGACATCCTCATCAAAAAGCTATCTGACCTTGGCCTCTCCTCTCGTATCGGCTACTGGATTAAGGACTTTCTGACCGCCCGACCCCAGACAGTAAAGTATGGCTCCCATACATCCACCGGTGATTCGCGATGTGTGCGTTTCTCACTTAAGTGCACAGGTGGGAAACTGTCCGCATCCGTGATTGTTTTGGGGCTGCTGATTTGCCACAGCTGCCATGCCTTCTTGATATATAGAAGCGCAAGTCGGCTAAGAGGGGAGAAAGAGAGATAAAGAAAGACGGAGGTTGGTGGAGAACAGGAAGCAGTGTGGCGGGAGAATGAGCAAGCGAGTGAGTGCAGGGTCGCAGGTTGGCAGCTGGAAGGTGAGCCCCAAGAAGGGTGTTTGGCCAACGCTCGGTGGGGGCAGAAGGAAGTGGTCACTCCAGCTGAGCGAGCAAGAAGCTGGAGTGACCAGTTGAAGGACGACAGGCCGCGTAAGGCCGTGAAGGCAGCGGGAGTCGGGAGGCTTGGTTGGTGTGCGTGTCCTGGTCGTCAAGGAAACCAAGTCTCGGTCTGGGATGAGTGCGCGACCGAAGCCAGTGATTGGAGAAAAGGTCAGCTGCTGAGAGGGCGACTCTCTTGTTTTGTGGCCCAAATGGGAGAAACAAGAGAGACGCTGAGTAAACGATACCGGGCTTTGGATTGTGTTTTTTAAAAGACTGCTTCTGCATTGTGTTATTTTAACCTCGTTGTTTTTAGAAGATTTTTCTATTTGTTTTGTTTGGACACTGTTTTTGGTTTTGTTATTGTTTTTAATAAAAGCACTTGTACACTTTTTACACTGTCCCCTTGCTCCCAGTCTTGATTTGTCTTCATTGCACAGCTCATCCGGTTACATTACTGACGGTATTGGGTTCGAGAGGCTCCCAGAAGAGAGGTGGGAGCATGGAGCAGGACCCACATCGTCACAAAATCAAACATGTAAAAAGATGGCCTAAAAAGTTTTATTCCTCATTGTTTTAGACATTTTGACTCAAGTCAGTAACCAATTAAGATAGACACTAATTGTGTGTTTGTGTGCATTGCGGACACTGAAAAGGCTTTTTAAAGTGCATTAATAACAAGGAAAATCAGACTTGTGACAGTTATTTCTCATTTACTTTAAAGAGAACATCTTGGTATAAAACAGCAGTCAAGAATGTTAGGTTTAAGAGTGAATCAGAAGAGGATCAAATGCAGAATGACATTTTTAGTGCACTGTTCAAAAATCTACTTCGTTTACACCTGTTTATCAAACACAACAGTGTTGTAGATTAAAATAAAAACTACTAACAACTGTGTTGTGAAAGGATGTAGCTCTTAGTTTGATTATTTAAGATAACCTAAACATTCAAAATCTGATGTGCAAAGAAAGATCTGCAAAATACTGCAGCATTATATAGTGTTTCTGAAGAAAACTGATGCCAGAATTGGTGCCAGGTAAAACCAAGCATTTCTTTACAATCAAATGTCAGTTTTTACCTTTTGAATAAGACCTTTTTCAGATAAATTTATATCTAAAGATGGTGACCTTTGATTTGACAGCTCTATTATTGTATTTTGCTCGTTGAGTCGCCATCTTTTGTTGTACCCTTGGGCAAATGGAATGGGCAACTTAGACTTGCATATTAGATTAGATAAACTTTATTAATCCCATGGGGAAATTCAATCGCATATAGCAGCAGAAATGTAAAAAAGAATACAGACTCACAAGACAGATAACACATCGCATCAATCAAATAATCTCTAAATAAAAATAAACTTACGAATATATCGAGTAGAAGCATTGTATTGCCAAATAGCAGTGGGCAGAAAAGAACCCCAGAGGCTACTTAGCTCACAGTAGTAGAATAAGCCTGTGGCTAAAAGTGCTCCAAGAGAGAGCCTCTTGGATGGGATGGAGGGGATTTTTCATGATTGCATTCAATTTTTGTTGTCTTTTCCATAACAGTATCCAGTGTGTCCAGGGTTCACCCTGTGATGGAACAGGCTTTTCTTATAAGTTTGTTCTGGCATTGTACGTTTTTATTTTATTTTTTTTTTTTTTGAGCTGAGGTAGCATCCCCAGGAGACCACAACATACAATGCCACACTGACTACTATGGACTGGTAGAACATTTCCAGCAGCTTGCTGCACACATCAAAAGACCCGAGTCTCCTTAGCAAGTACAGTCTGCTTTGGCTCTTCTTGTACAGTGCCACTGTGTTGTCAGACCAGTCCATTTTTTTTTTTTTTTTTGTTTATGTAATCACCCTGATACTTTGCACCACGTCCTCTCCCTGAATGGTGACTGGTCTCGGAGGTTTCTTGGCATGTCGGGAGTCCACCACCAGTTCTTTTCTTTTCTGATGTTAAGTTGCAGGTGGTTGTTCCTGAAACACAAGGCAAAGTCCTCCATGACTTTCCTATACTCTAAATCGTCTCCATTATTAATCTAGCCTATGATGGATGAGTCATTTGAAAGTTGATGTAGATGGCAAGTGCTGATGTTATGCTGGAAGTCTCTTGTGTAGATGGTATACTGTGAGGGAGACAGGAGAGTTCCCTGAGGTGCTCCAGTATTACACACCACCATTTCTGACACAGTTCCTCAACTTCACAAACTGCTGTGTGTTGGTTAGGTAGTCCATGATCCAGGAGATTGAGGGAGCATCAAGTTGGGCTTATTCCCCATTCGATGAGGCAGGATGGTGTTAAAAGCACTGGAAAAGTCAAAGATGTTTTCAGCATCCTGGGGCTAATTCTATCCATCCCTGAAGCCATTGTTATGCAGAGTTTTCCCAGCTCTGTTCTCGCTTGGTCAGGAGAGACACAGTCCAGGGAGTAGAAGAGGGCTGGAAACCTCAAGTGTGATGTCATTTTAGGGGAAAGTTGTGCAGGGTGCAGATGGCATTTTGGATTCTGGAACCTCTTTAGTTTGCACACAGAGGCTAGCAGTATTTGGGGAGAGCTGTACTGACAAGAATGAGTCAAATCTGTTGAAGAAATGGTTCACTTCCTGTGTATTTTTTACAGAATGTTTGTAGCCAGTGATAGTCCTCACCCCATTCCACACTTCCTTCATATTGATTTGTCTCTGTAGTGGACTTTCCCCTACGGAGCTGCTTCTTCGGTTCTGACTGTGATCCATGGTTTGGTGTTGGGAAAACCGCACACTGTGGTGACTTTATTATACATGCAAAGTTTTATACAGAGGCTCAATTCCTCAGTGTCCTGGCTATGTGATTTGCAAAGCATATCCCATTCA
>JANRMT010062821.1:14354160-14384858 GCA_026402145.1 Polypterus bichir lapradei | reverse complement strand
ATACATACGTACAATTAGTAATGATGCTGGTAACACCAAATGCTAAAGTGATGTAGTTTCTTCAGTGTCATTCGCTTGTTTGATTGTAAAAAAAAAAGGTTTAAATAACCAGAGGATTAAAAATAGAAAAATCTTGGAAAAAAAAAAACCCAAGACAAGTAGCTTACCTCAATTAAATGCACACACAGTTGCAACATTCCAAACAAGAATCACTGTCCAATTTGGCACAAAGAAGTCAGAAATTGGGAAATAACATCATGTTTTATAAAATGGGGCTATTTAAAAACAGAAGGTATATAGAATGATCTCTTGCACTTGCTGTGATACGTAGGACTGAACTTGGGAGCCTCCAGTTTAAGCATTTTCTTGCTAAATAGTAGACCAACGTACATGGCCCTGAAATGGCAGGTTTGCTTCAGAATTCAGTGTCATTTGCACTTGTGTCTATACTACTTGTCTGTGCTTGTCAATATTTCTATATAATTAAAGGAGAATGTTCCTAAATAATAAAAGAAAAAGACTAACTGATGAAATGATTAGATCAGTTAGGCACAAGCCTGAAACATTGATTTCTGAAACTGACTGAAGTAAAAACCTGCTGCCACAATAATACTCCAGGACTGAACTACTAATCTGTAGGTTTATATCCTTGAAGCTAACTAGAACCTTCACGTCTTGTGCTTTTACTTCTAACATGTTATTGTTAAAGCAATAGCCTTCTGATAAATAGACTAATTTTAAAGAACTTTTTTTGTGTACATTAGTTTCATTATACAGGGGGTCCTCCGGTTACAACACAGTTCCGTTCCTACAACAGTGATGTAACCCGAATTTTGGTGTAAGTCGAAACACACTCTAGCCTAAGTAACTTTCCTGTCTTGACACATTTGCAAAATCATAATCTAGAACATAAAAACACAAAATCTAAGCCTCAGAAAAAGGAAAAAGACATAAATATACTGTACTGTACACTGTATTGTACTGTAGTAATAGAAAAAATGAGTGTAAAAAAAATCCTTTCCTTTATTCCTTCGCATGTCTCAATTTTTTTAAGTTTTTATGGGAGTAAGCGTTGTAAACTCGAAACGTTGTATGTCGAAACGTGTAACCCGAGGACCCCCTGTACATTTCTCCTGAATAAAAACTGATAATGAGGAGAAAGTACTTAATAGTCACAATGCAACGTTAAGCACATTTATCCTTATATTTGTGTGTCTGTATATGCATGTATAAATGTTTATATATACAGTTAGTAATTACACTACCGCTCCAAAGTTTTAGAACACCTCAGTTTTTCTAGTTTTTCTTCAAATTTAATCAGTTGAAATGTAAGGAATGACTTAAAATGGTGAAAGGGTAAGCAGCAAACTGCCAGAGGTTTAAATTTAAAGTTTAGATTAGCAAAAGCTAGAAAAAAGGACATTTCAGAATATTACAACTAGACATTCCTTAAGGAAGAAGTAATAAGATTCTGCAGCAATTAAATTAAGCCTTGCAAGTTGAAGGAAACAGTTTTCACTGTCCTAACTTCTATATGACTTTATCTTTTTACCTTTTTTTCCTTTGTTTATTTATTTCTTTCCTCTATTTCGCTGATGTGAATTTCCCCTTGGGATTAATTATCTATCTGTCTATCTCTCTATCTATCTCTCTATCTACCCTCTGTCTAAGGCAGAGTTGGAACAGACTGTGTTACTATACCCTCTGAAATATTACTTGGACAATATTACACTGGCATAGAACAAGTAAACAAAGACAAACAAAAAATAAGAAAAGAAGCATTAATCATACAAAATTGTATTCAAATTTGTGATTCATCAAAGTAGCCTTTTGCTGATATAGCAGCCAAACTGTGGTAACCCCTTTTGATTCAGAATGCAAGTCACCAACTCTGCCTCCAGCAAAAGAACCCCAGACCATCACACTTCATCCTCTTTGTTTTAAAGTTGATGTCACACACTGAGGTGCCATCCTTTCACCAATTTGACAGCAAACAACCCAACACATGATAAACAGATACATTTCAAATTTTGATTCATCTGTCCAGAAGACTTTATTCCAGTCTACAGTAGTCCAAAGCCAGAATTTCAAGGCCCTATTTTGTCCTTTAAGGAATGGCTTTCTTACTGCCACACACCTTGTCAAACCTGCAGCACAGTCTCCTCTTCACAGTAGAAACTGAGACTTGCTTTTTTCCAATAGTGTGTGGGATATATGTGTCTGTGTGTGTGATATGTGTCTCTGTGTGTGCAAATATATTAGGGATGCCCCAGTCAATTTGCTGCTGATCTAAATCTGCCAATTTTCACAAAAAGCTTGATTGGTAAAAAAAAAAATTCCAAACATAAATAAATATAGTAAATTTATATTTAACAGGAAAAAAGCTGTAGTGTTCTTTTATACCTTATGCATTATGGATACATATTTTTATACATATTTTATTAGTTTGTTTTTTAAGGAAAGTTTATTTTAGTATTTTTATGGTCACTGAACAATAAGCCTACAAAATTTAATTTTGTTAATAAAAAATGAACAGTTAACACCTGTAGTCCATAGTATAATTACAAAAATACACTTGAATATAGGACAGAAGGCAGGAGCTTAGTGTAAAAAGTTTTTTAAAGGGATAAATAAATAAAAAAAAAAAAAAAAAAAAAAAAAAAAAGGGTCAAAATTAACCTTAAAAAAACCTGTTTACAGCATCTCTTTATATATCGTCCCCAAAATGGCTCTGATCCATCAAGGCATGGACTCCACAAGACCTCTGAAAGCATCCTTTGGTATCTGGTACCAAGATGTTCACAGTAGGTCTTTTAAGTCATTTTTCCAGCACATTCCACAGATGCTCAATTAAATTTAAGATCTGGGGAATTTTGGTGCCAAGTCTGCACCTTAAACTCTTTGTCATTTTCCTGAAACCATTCCTGAACATGTTTTGCAGTTTGGTAGGGTGAATTATCCTGCTGAAAGGGGCCACTGCCATCATGGAAATACCATTGTAACAAAAGAGTGTATGTAGTCTGCAACAATCATTGACGTGTACCACCTACCTAAGAAATAAATGCCACACCCAAGATTCCCAGCAGAACATTACCCAGAGCATGACACTGACTCCGCCAGTTGTTCTTCTTCCCATATTGCATCCTGATTCCATCTCTTCCCAAGTAAACAATCTACATGTACCTGACCATCCAAATGATCTAAAAGAAAACATGGTTTATCAGCTCAGGCCACCTTTTTCTGTTGCTGCATGGAATAGTTCTGACATTCATGTGCTCATTGTAGGTACTGTTGGTAGTGTACAGGGGTCAGTATAGGCACTCTGAGCACTCAGCAATCATCGATATAGTGCGTGTTCTGATACCTTTTGTCTCATTGTTGGAGTTTTTTTTAAGGTATTTTTTTCTACAGTACCTTTTCTGTGGGATTGACTAGCCGCCTCTCCCCATACATATCAGTGAGACTTGGATTCTCATGATGCTGTTGCTGGTTCACCATTTGTCCTTCTTTGGACCATTTTTTGTATCCACTAAGCACTGTATACCGTGAACACAACGTTGTGCAAGACCTGCAATTTTGGAGATACTCTGACCAAGTCGTCTAGCCATTACAATTTGGCCCTTGCCAAAATTGTTTAGATCCTTGCTCTTGCCCTTTTTTCCTGCTTCCAACATGTCACCTTCAAAAACTGGCTGTCCACTTGTTGCCTAATTTACAGTATCCCATACCTTGATAGGTGCCATTGCAACAAGACGCTCCATGTTATTCACTTCAACTCTCGGTGGTTTCAATGTTGTGTCTGATCAGTGTATAGATATATTATCTTGTACTTTCCATTTAGAACACATCCATTTTTCCAGTTTTTATTGAAATTTCAGCTGTTCAAGCGATAAAAAAAAATTACCAAAAGCTGAAAAATAATGTAATTTTTAGTGTTAAACAGAAAGGCTTTTATAAGTAATGGGTTAACAACCTACAGCTTTTGGAAGTTAAATTAATCTATGAAAGTGGATGCAAACAATTTCTACAGGTGTACCAACATCTGTTGATTACTTACAAACCCTCTATCTTTAAAAAATATGTTGGAGCAAGCTGTTTTGGAAGTTAGTTTACATATGTTTCTACTGTATAGACACACATATAGACACCATCCTTAATGTTTTGCTCATCATAGTATCCGAATTGGAATTTAACTTACATTTTTGACCCAATCACCAAACTTCCATTTACATGGAAGTAAAATGAATTTCAAGCTGTTTTTTCATCTGAAGTATTTTAGCCACAAATATTTTTTGCCTGAATAATGTTATCTACAAATTACCGACAGTTTAGTTTACAGGATTAAGCTAATTTATTTAGACATTCTATTTTGCTGACAGTGTTGCAGGTGATGTTTGAAATTGTTTGTTTTCTGTCATAGTAAATGCATTGACAGCAATTCAATTTTTTTCTCAGTTGACTGCTTCTCCTTTTCCCTCTCCCTAAGTCTCTCAGGGTGACAGGGTTGCTTGATTGGTTATTGGCTCTCTGTCCAGGCAAGCCAAGTTTGGAGTTACCTTTTGCCTGGTAGGCAGTGATAGTAAGGGGGAGGGAAGATTATCATATGATCATTTTTCACTGAAGCTCTTCACTTAAGAGGAAACGGCAGCTGATTTGCGTCAGACTAGCAGTTTACTCCAGCTGAGATCCAAGAACAACGCACATGGTAAGCGTTCTCTTTAGCTATATCTGACAATTAATAATGACATAGTTGATAGTGAAAATAGTTTGCTTTATATGTAATCTCCAGTTTCTTACTTTTAATTCCATATTGTCTTAGCTGCAAGGAATTTTATACAGACAGTATACAGACAGTATTTGCAAATGTATTTGCCCAAGATAACTGGAATTAGACATTAACCTCACTGAAAGCAGCATATTTTTGAGCCATTAGAAGGCTATGCCAAAGTTACTATGTACTTGTGACTTTCCTGAACAAACAGTACAATTGACATTGAAGTATCCTGTGACCTGGTTAGCTTGTCTGGTGATTGTTTATTAAGCAACACAACGGGATGGAGGTCACTGGATTTATTTAGAACCAGACTTAAGCTGTGCTGTTCAAGGTATTGCAAGATTATATTCACTCTGCAGGTGCTGTCTAAATTACATATCATGGTTATAATAATTCTATCGTTAAATATAATCGTTAGTGTGTGTGTTTTTTTTTTTTTTTTCCCCCTACTCATTCAGGACTTGTCGTCTGACTACTTTTTTGTTGTATATATTGTTTATTGCTTTCAATCAGCATTTTTTCATGGATCACGTGCTCTTTTGAAAAATGAAAGATTATAAAGTGATACAGTTTATTCAGGTTACTTAAACCATTGCTGAATGTTTTCTGTATCCTACTAATTCTTGCTTTGTTACTTTTTAGTCCAGTCTAGTTCGTGAAAATTGCAACTGTATAACTAAATATGCACTTTATAATATACTGTAATATATTAGTATAATATACTGTAGTGTACAATCCACTTTCAGTGGACTCTATAATGTGTTGGATGGCATGATGACAAGAGTAGTTAACATTGTTGTCTTATATCTTTGGGAGGCTGAGTCCAAATCCAGTCACTGTTTGTATGGAGTTTGCATACAGACACTGGTATTTATTTTGTGACTCTATATTTACCCTGACTGAAAGATTATGCTTGACTTTGACTGTATTACACCCCCTTCCAGAGTTGATTCCTGCAGTGCTATCAGGTATGGCATTGGCACTCAGCATCTTGAATTAAATTAAACAGGTATGGTAAATTCAATGGATGTTTTAATGTTTGTACAAAATATAAAAACTGAGTAAAATGATTTTCAGCTCCTGTACTAATGATTGTTAGGCTTGCTTTGACGGGATGAGCCTGCCAATGTACTGACCATGTATTACTTAAATGAGAACTATTACTTTACAGAGCACTAAAGTTAATATTTTTCTGATGGTGAGGCAGATATGTCAGTGAACATGCCCTTTACCTCCTTGCGTCCAGTACTGTGGCGACGGGCACAGCATCATTGCAACCGTGAAGTTGTAGGGAGGCTAGAAAATTGAAAGGAGGAGGGAGGGAGAGAGGGAGGGTGGATGGATGGATATAAGAGATGTACAGTATATTGAGAGAAAGACTTGGAGATATGATCAAAAATGTTATAACAACACATTTTTCTATATCAGTAATCATATTCATTTCTTAGTTAAATCTGAATAGTCTTTTGAACGTTGAAGATACCAAAAGGCTTATTATCGTGTAATGTACAGTACTAAATTACCTATTACCAGAAATTAATATTAGTGAGTATAAGTAAAATAAGTAAATAAAAACTTAGATTTCTGAGGACCTTTTGGCTGTTATTGTAACAACCAACAGATGTATGAATAAGAACAGTTATAAGACATTTATCTGACATAGGCATAAAAGTAATTTGAATTGATTATTCACAATAAAAGAGGTATAGCATATTAGCACCTCATAGTGAACAGCTGGGTTAGTTTTTTATTTAAAAGTTTTTGGCTATGAATACTTGTCTGTTTGTGGCTTTGGATGCTCTGTGCTAGGATACAATGTTGCCATCTGGGGTGAAAGCACTGTCTGAGGGTAAACTAGTGGCAGGGGTGGACAGGCACCGTTTAGTCAGAACAGTCACTGTGGCAAAGTGTTATTTGCGGCCCTTCCACAGGGGTGGACAATTATAGCTAAAATAGTTAATATATTAATTATGTTGCTTTTTATGGTGACATGTTAAATATCTTGATTTTTATAATGATAATACAATAAACAATAATGGTTTATGGACTTAGAAATGAAAAATGACATTTCAATTAAAATACAATTGAAGGGAATGTACAAAGAATTTATAGGATCCATTAAAGCTTGTATTTTATTTTAAGCAAACAGATAACAGATAAAAATGAATGTATATTTGAGCAAACAAAATTTTAATGCAAAAGTGATGAGATATTCATATGCTTATATTGTTATCCTTAACAGTGTTTAACTTGACATTTCCTATAAATAAGCTGAAAACTACATGGTGAAACATACCTATTACCTCCCATTATTAAAGTTTAAATATTTTTGTGTGTGTATGTATGTAGCCACATTGAAATTAGCACACAAATTCTAAAGCCTCTTTTGCAGTTATTTGTCATAGAAGAGAAGGTAGGGAAGTAGTATTCTTGTGTACACAGACAATCTATGTTGATGTTTTTTGTTTTTTTTTTTTCTTTTTAATTATATCGCATGTTTCAAATCAGATATTAGAATATAAAAGAGATTTAACATCAACTTGGAAACTTTTTCTAAGTGTCACACTGCCCACTATAAATGTTTTCCTGTGACTTCTAAAGTGTAGCACCAGGTAGGTTAAAGACCACTGTCTTGTACCAAGTGTTTATGGTGTACATGGCATTTTTTATTTGAAATGTTTTTGTGCTTGGAATTTCAGTAAAATAGTTCCTTTTGCTTTGTAGGTATAAACCGTTTGGAATCAAAATGTTAACCATCTGTCTTTTTTTTATTTTATTAGTTCATAACAGAGTAATACAATGCAAGCCCACGAGCTGTTGAGACACTTCAGACTACCAGAGCTGGGAGAAGTTCGGCAGTATATGAGAACTCTACCTACAAATACATTGATGGGCTTTGGTGCTTTTGCTGCTCTTACTACATACTGGTATGCAACTAGACCCAAAGCACTGAAACCACCCTGTGACCTTGCCATGCAATCTGTGGAAATTGAGGTAGGCCCATTTGTTTGGCTTAATAATTAAACTTTTTTGTGGCTCATAGACACATTTGTTTAGTTTGAGTGATTTTAATTGCTGGTGAGAATTTCATGCAGTAAGATTTGTATGCATTCTGTGCTACAGTTTGTACAGTGTATGTGTATGGTTGAAACGTATGAGAAGGATCTAGTTGAAATGTCTCTTGTTCAAAATAAATAGAATACTGCTTATTCTAATTGTGGTGATACTGTGTGTGCAGTTGTATCTTTATCAGGTTATGGGTAATTTTTTGATATTAGTGCGTAGATTAGTGTTTCATTTTACATAAATAAAACGGTTGCAGTGTAAAACAGCATGAGTTCTTCAATTGTGAATTATAAAAATATATGACTGTCTTCAGTAATAAGTCTTTTCACATTTTAGATATTAACTAATTTACCTTAAGCAAACTGGTTTTTTACTAAAACGAATTACATTTTGTTTACGTCTGCACATATGTTGCTATTTTCAGGAACCTTTTGGAGTAAATTTATTACGCAAAGATTCTGAAAACATTGTTATATACTACCTATTTCTTTTATTACTGACAGCATATTTGTCTTTGTTATGACCTTATTTTTCAGAGTTCTCCTGATTTTGTTATTCACTTTTCGATATATGCCTAAAGTTGATATTATGAGAGGAGTGGTTACTAAGAAACATATTACACTCAACATACATTATTTGTATGCTTTGACCAGATATGAGCAATGTTTGCTGAGCTCTGTCACTTCTAAATCGCATAGATTAATGTGGCTGAGGATACTAATACAAGTGGAACTGTTTGTGTGGAGGCAGATTATAGTTTCGTATATTCAGCCAATGGTTTTTACAATGGTGTATTTCTTTATAATTGCAGATTAGATTTGGATGGTTAGTAGTGCATTGTTTTTGTCATTGTGCCAGTCAGGGTTCAGTGCCAGTTTTGGGGAGCATTACAGCTGTTCTTTTAGTCAGCAAAGCTTTTTGTTTGGAGAAAGCATATTGGCATTAGCTTGCTATCATGTTATTGGAACATTGCATTTATTTATTTTAACAATTTTTTTTTTGTTCTTTATTTCGCCTTATACAGGTGCCGGTCATAAAATTAGAATATCATGACAAAGTTGATTTATTTCAGTAATTCCATTCAAAAAATGAAACTTGTATATTAGATTCATTCATTACATACAGACTGATGTATTTCAAATGTTTATTTCTTTTAATTTTGATGATTATAACTGACAACTAATGAAAGTCCCAAATTCAGTATCTCGGAAAATTACAATATTGTGAAAAGGTTCAATATTGAAGACACCTGGTGCCACACTCTAATCAGCTAATTAACTCAAAACACCTGCAAAAGCCTTTAAATGGTCTCTCAGTCTAGTTCTGTAGGCTACACAATCATGGGGAAGACTGCTGACTTGACAGTTGTCCAAAAGACGACCATTGACACCTTGCACAAGGAGGACAAGACACAAAAGGTCATTGCTAAAGAGGCTGGCTGTTCACAGAGCTCTGTGTCCAAGCACATTAATAGAGAGGCGAAGGGAAGAACAAGATGTGGTAGAAAAAAGTGTACAAGCAATAGGGATAACTGCACCCTGGAGAGGATTGTGAAACAAAACCCATTCAAAACTGTGAAGGGAGATTCACAAAGAGTGGACTGCAGCTGGAGTCAGTGCTTCAAGAACCACCACGCACAGATGTATGCAAGACATGGGTTTCAGCTGTCGCATTCCTTGTGTCAAGCCACTCTTGAACAAGAGACAGCGTCAGAAGCGTCTCGACTGGACTGCTGCTGAGTGGTCCAAAGTTATGTTCTCTGATGAAAGTAAATTTTGCATTTTCTTTGGAAATCAAGGTCCCAGAGTCTGGAGGAAGAGAGGAGAGGCACAGAATCCACGTTGCTTGAGGTCCAGTGTAAAGTTTCCACAGTCAGTGATGGTTTGGGGTGCCATGTCATCTGCTGGTGTTGGTCCATTGTGTTTTCTGAGGTCCAAGGTCAACGCAGCCATCTACCAGGAAGTTTTAGAGCACTTCATGCTTCCTGCTGCTGACGAAGTTTATGGAGATGCAGATTTCATTTTCCAACAGGACCTGGCACCTGCACAAAATGCCAAAACTACCAGTACCTGGTTTAAGGACCATGGTATCCCTGTTCTTGATTGGCTAGCAAACTCGCCTGACCTTAACCCCATAGAAAATCTATGGGGTCATGTGAAGAGGAAGATGCAATACGCCAGACCCAACAATTCAGAAGAGCTGAAGGCCACTATCAGAGCAACATGGGCTCTCGTAACACCTGAGCAATGCCACAGACTGATCGACTCCATGCCACGCCGCATTGCTGCAGTAATCCAGGCCAAAGGAGCCCCAACTAAATATTGAGTGCTGTACATGCTCATACTTTTCATGTTCATACCTTTCAGTTGGCCAACATTTCTAAAAATCCTTTTTTTGCATTGGTCTTAATTGATATTCTAATTTTCCGAGATACTGAATTTGGGACTTTCATTAGTTGTCAGTTATTATCATCAAAATTAAAAGAAATAAACATTTGAAATACATCAGTCTGTGTGTAATAAATGAATCTAATATACAAGTTTCACTTTTTGAATGGAATTACTGAAATAAACCAACTTTGTCATGATATTCTAATTTTATGACCGGCACCTGTACAATTTCTCGTATTAGGAATTTGTTAGTTTTCGCATACCCCTTGGGGTCAAAGTGCAGGGTCAGCCATTGTACAGTGCTCCTGGAGCAATTGAAGTTTAAGGGCTTTGCTCAAGGGCCCAGCAGTGTAGAATCTCTTTTGGCAGTGACAGGGATTTGAACTGGCAACCTTCGGGATACCAGTGCAGATCCTTAGCCTCAGAGCCACCACTTGTTCTCTAAGTTAATTCAACATTGACATTGCTAAAGTTGTAACTAAAGTAACTTTCGAACAGCTGATGATTGTTGAACCCTGCTAAATTTGCTTTGCTTAAAGTTTGGTGAAAATGCGGAAAGGATTTGGAGTATTGTCAAACTCTGTGAAATGCATTGAAGCCTATAGAGAAGGAGAAACTGAACTAGTTTTGACTGGATTATAATGTTAGAGTGGTGGTTTTAGTGTTCTTGAGAGCTACGGAGTTGTCTGCCAATTATGCTGGGTTGATTATTGTGGCAAAAATGTTACCTGAGCTGTGAGGCAGCTGTGCTAACCACTGTGCCTTCCTGAAATAAAATTGTTATGTATTGCATTGCATTGATGCTTTCTAGAGCCATTTCAGTTGGAAACTCACTTTCACACAGACAGAGGTCATAGAAATTTGTATCAACTGTGGTCACATAAGTCTTGTATCTCATGGTAATAAAAACTTGTATATGTGATGGATTGCATGATGTAATTGGCTTGACTTATCTGAGATTTTTGTCTCGTACATCATGCAGCCCCACCCCTCTGCAAGGCGAAACCTGTCAATGGTCTTGGTTCTTGAAGGGTGCCACAAGCCTCCTTGAAGGAGCACCACAAGTAGTACAGAGAGAAAATAATTTAACATTAGAAGCACCGTGGCCAATGCCAATTGCTGATTTTTAAATCTTTTAAATATTTCATCAGTGTGTATGACATGCATACTTCACAAATTTTTCTTAAATTGCTGTACTTCAAAAGCCCATGTTGTTGTAACACTAAAATTCTGTTCATAAAATACGATTTTTTACATAAAAGACCTCATATTACCACTACAAGCAACGGCATTGAATGTTGGTACCCAGGTGTGAATATGCACTGTATATCATGATTCAGACACAATATAAGAAAAGTCACTGACAATATTTTTACATCACTTTGTATGGCAAGTAAGCTACTTGCTCAAAAGACAAGAATATAGTGTAGGCTGTGAAGCTATGCAATATTTCATATATAAATTAAAAAAAAAATCAAATATTTTAAAAATAACTGAGTCTGTGAAGCAAGGGATCAGTGTTATAAACTTGAGGAGTGATGCCCAATCCAGCCTTGGCTGCTACAGCTCTGTGATGTTATGCAAGTCTTGACACATGTAGTTTGGCTAAGCCGGCAGCACAGCAACTTTTCAAGGAAAAATTTGATAAAGAGCAAACTCCACAAATTCTGCAAAAATGCTTCATAAAAGTTCACTGATCAACCCTTTTTGTGATACAAAGAAATATGCACTAAAGCTTTAATGTTTTTAAGAATAATTTTTTTCACTTTTTGTTGGCTACTATTTTCAAAGTATCATTAATATAAATATGATACAATTATACCACTAAAGTATAATAAATCATTGTCCATTATTTCTGCTGTGTAACTGATTCCTAACATGGGAACCAACTATCCGTTAATGAGAATAATAGCAATATTAGCATTACATTTAGAACAGTGTTTAAGGAAAGCGCAGAATAGTGGTATGATTTTTATGAGAAATACAAATGAAGGTTTTGAATCATTCCATTGCAATTAATATCAACTAAAATGTGTTGCCTCTTTTTTTTGTCTTTAGGGAACTATGGATTATGGGTGTCTAATAAATACACTTTAAAATATTCCTTAATGATACAATTCTAAAAGATTTAAATATTTCATGTGTTCATTTTAATTTTGTTGAGGACAGCACAAGCCATCGTACATGATAAACACTTATTTATCCCGTTAAACTTTGTTTCATGTTATTGTGTTGTAATTTATAATCAGTTTTAGTTGAAATTTTTGTTCATCATTGGGGAAAAAAAAAAACTAAGGCTAACACAAATTTTATTTATTTATTTATTTATTTATTTATTTATTTATTTATGTGTTTTATTTTAAACAGCGTTCTGCAGATTTTTCTAAAAATGGCTATTTTCATTAGCTATCCCTGTTTTAACTGTTTGTACATTCTGGAGCTTGCACTTGTCTATGTAAGTGCAAAATGAGGTAAATTACAGTTTGAATTTGGACCATAGAGTATTGTTCCTTCATAGCATTTTGGCTTCTGATTAGTTTGGAAATGACAGATATCTGAGTGGATTACAATTTGTAAAAGACCCAAGCCATAGTTTATGCTGAGAAGCTATCCCTTGCAATATGGTTACATCTACAAAAGTCTAAGGAAAGCTTCCAATCTGAATATAGCGCTCAAAAAGTATTGGCTGTTTTCCTTGGTCTTTACTCAAAATCTAATATTAGATAAAAGCAACTAAATGAACAGACTGCTCATTAGATAAATGAGAAAAGCTCATGTGCTATGTTATCCAACTGGCATTGTCTGAAAAAGTAATTGCCTCCTATTTAAATCAACTCAGTTAACAGGATAATAATCAGAGTTAGCTGACTAAACGTGCTTAATTGCAGCCAGATTTTCTCAATATAAAACTCACTTATTTAGAGACTTAACCAACTGAGTCGTGTTGCTAGCACAAAGACTGAACATGTACATTATATCACAATCAAGATTTATGAAGACATAAGGGAAAAGTTGTTGTTACCTATCAAAATGTAGAATGCTACGAAAACATTCCTAAGGCTTTAGTACTGCACTAGACTAAAATTAAGAGCAGTAAGATCTAGGAGTAGTTCTGAATCTTCTCAGGACTAGCTGGCTTGCCAGAATTACCGGTACTCCAGTGGTGCAGCATAAAATCATGTGACTAAGTTAGGTTAAGCAGGTTATTTAAAGTTAGTTATGCAAATTCACAAATTATTTTTTCTGCTTTTTTATTTATTTTTTTAAGTTTTTATATACAGTGCATCCGGAAAGTATTCACAGCACATCACTATTTCCACATTTTGTTATGTTACAGCCTTATTCCAAAATGGATTAAATTCATTTTTGTCCTCAGAATTCTACACACAACACCCCATAATGACAACGTGAAAAAAGTTTACTTGAGGTTTTTGCAAATTTATTAAAAATAAAAAAACTGAGAAATCACATGTACATAAGTATTCACAGCCTTTGCCATGAAGCTCAAAATTGAGCTCAGGTGCATCCTGTTTCCCCTGATCATCCTTGAGATGTTCCTGCAGCTTAATTGGAGTCCACCTGTGGTAAATTCAGTTGATTGGACATGATTTGGAAAGGCACACACATGTCTATATAAGGTCCCACAGTTGACAGTTCATGTCAGAGCACAAACCAAGCATGAAGTCAAAGGAATTGTCTGTAGACCTCCGAGACAGGATTGTCTCGAGGCACAAATCTGGGGAAGGTTACAGAAACATTTCTGCTGCTTTGAAGGTACAAATGAGCACAGTGGCCTCCATCACCAGTAAATAGAAAAAGTTCGAAACCACCAGGACTCTTCCTAGAGCTGGCCAGCCATCTGAACTGAGCGATCGGGGGAGAAGGGCCTTAGTCAGGGAGGTGACCAAGAACCCGATGGTCACTCTGTAAGAGGTCCAGAGGTCCTCTGTGGAGAGAGGATAACCTTCCAGAAGGACAACCATCTCTGCAGCAATCCACCAATCAGGCCTGTATGGTAGAGTGGCCAGACGGAAGCCACTCCTTAGTAAAAGGCACATGGCAGCGCGCCTGGAGTTTGCCAAAAGGCACCTGAAGGACTCTCAGACCATGAGAAACAAAATTCTCTGGTCTGATGAGACAAAGATTGAACTCTTTGGTGTGAATGGCAGGTGTCACGTTTGGAGGAAACCAGGCACCGCTCATCACCAGGCTAATACAATCCCTACAGTGAAGCATGGTGGTGGCAGCATCATGCTGTGGGGATGTTTTTCAGTGGCAGGAACTAGTAGACTATTCGGGATAAAGGGAAAGATGACTGCAGCAATGTACAAACACATCCTGGATGAAAACCTGCGCCAGAGCGCTCTAGACCTCGGACCGGGACGACAGTTCATCTTTCAGCAGGACAACTACCCTAAGCACACAGCCAAGACATCAAAGGAGTGGCTTCAGGACAACTCTGTGAATGTCCTTGAACAGCCCAGCCAGAGCCCAGACTTGAATCCGATTAAACATCTCTGGAGAGATCTTAAAATGGCTGTGCACCGACACTTCCCATCCAACCTGATGGAGTTTGAGAGGTGCTACAAAGAGGAATGGGTGAAACTGGCCAAGGATTGGCGTGCCAAGCTTGTGGCATCATATTCAAAAAGACTTGAGGCTGTAATTGCTGCCAAAGGTGCATCGACAAAGTATTGAGCAAAGGCTGTGAATACTTATGTACATGTGATTTCTCAGTTTTTTAATTTTTAATAAATTTGCAAAAACCTTAAGTAAACTTTTTTTCACATTGTCATTATGGGGTGTTGTGTGTGAAATTCTGAGGAAAAAAATGAATTGAATCCATTTTGGAATAAGGCTGTAACATAACAAAATGTGGAAAAAGTTATGCGCTGTGAATACTTTCCGGATGCACTGTAGACTAATATTAATGTATATATCAATGTCGACTATGTTCAGTACAACTAAACTTTAAATGGGAGAGTTGTCAACCAGCATTATTTTGTTAGGGTTTCTAACATATGAATGGAACTTTATTTTTAAAAAAATGTTCCACGATATTAGCCTTCCGAATTTCTATTGGAAAAGTATTCCAGATTTTAGGTGCATAACAGCAAAAGGCCGCATCACCACTTCTTTTAAGCTTGGCTCTTGAAATTATAAGCAGATCTCCATTTGAATATCTAAGGTTATGATTGTGGTTTAGGGGGACAGGCATTCTAAAATACAGATTATTTAAGGTTTTTATCAACCATTAGTAGTGTTTTAAAGTCAGTTCTGTATGACACGGGTAACCAATTTAACAATGCTAAAACTGGTAAGATGTGCACAAGGTTTCGTTTTCTAATTAAGATTCTGGCTGCTGCATTCTGCACTTATTGCAGCCTATTGATGTCTTTCTTAGGTATTCCATTTAGGAATACATTACAGTAATGTAGTTGACTAAAAACAAAAACGTGAACTACCGGTAATTTTTCAGTGTCTTGTAAAGTTATGAGAGGTCTAACTTTTGCTATATTCCTTATGTGAAAAAATGTAGTCCTAGAAACCTTAAAAATATCTGCCCCTCTATCCTTTCTGGATCCATTTCTGATCTTTTACTGTCTGCACCTATTCCATCAACACTAGATAGTCTTGTTGACCACTATAACTCAGCCCTTCATTCAGCATTAGATAAAACAGCTCCTTTAAAACATAAGGAGGTTTCCTTTAAACGTTCAGCTCCTTGGTATAACTCAGAATTGCGATCTATGAAAGCAGCTGGCCGACGCCTTGAGAGAATGTCACGTAAGACTGGCCTCACCGTGCACATCCAGGCTTTCTCTGATCACCAAAGAGCTTACAGAGAAGCACTAACTGCTGCTAAGAACACCCACTATGGCAGAATAATAGAAAGTGGCCACAATAACCCAAGGGTTTTGTTTTCTGTAGTTAATAAACTACTCGAACCTGCATCTAGCCCAACTACCTCTTCTACTGAAGTCTGTGAGGATTTCCTCCACTTTTTCCGTAACAAAATTAAAGATCTAAATAATTCAACTAACATAAATACATCATCTGTTTATATCTCTTCCTGTTTTCTCACTCCATCCAGCTCCTTCTCTAAGTTCTCACCAGTCACATCTGCTTTTGTTAATGACCTGCTTTGTAAGATGAGGCCGACTACTTGTGTACTGGACCCCATCCCCAGCACAATACTTAAATCCTGCCTTCATGCCATAATCCCGACTGTTACAACAATAATAAACTCATCCCTTGACACTGGCTCTGTGCCACTCACTTTTAAAATCGCTTCTGTAACCCCAATGTTAAAAAAGTCTGGTCTTGATGCTGACAATCTTAACAATTTCCGGCCTATTTCCCACTTACCTTTCCTGTCTAAAGCTCTTGAGCGTGTTGTAGCCTCCCAGCTCACCAATTACTTAACCTCTAATAACTTGATGGAACCCTTTCAGTCTGGTTTCAGGGTGTGGCACAGCTGTGAAACTGCTCTGCTACGAGTAACCAATGATTTGCTTATGGCAGCAGACTCTGGACAAACCAGCATATTAATTCTGTTAGACCTCAGTGCAGCATTTGACACTGTCAAACATGACATTCTACTGTCCAGAATGGAGAACATGCTGGGTATCTCTGGCACTGCCCTTTAGTGGTTCAAGTCCTATCTGACTGATAGACAAGAGTTTGTTAGTCTGGGCAACAGCAGGTCCAGCACAGCGCCAGTCACACAAGGAGTTCCTCAGGGCTCTGTCCTCGGCCCTCTTCTCTTCTGTATTTATATGCTTCCCCTTGGCCATATTATTCGTAGCTATGGACTGGGCTATCATTTTTATGCAGATGATACTCAACTCTACTTCAATGTTAAAAGTGGAACTTCATCAGAGCTTTCTCAGCTCACAACCTGCCTTAGTGAAATTAAAACCTGGATGGAGCAGAACTCTTTAAAATTGAACTGCAACAAAACTGAACTCCTGCAAATTGGGACTAAAATGCAACTTAATAAAATGAGCTCCTTCCCAGTCTATCTTGGCGGTGATCTCATCAGACCTGCCTCTACTGCAAAGAATCTTGGTGTCATTTTTGATTCCTCCCTCTCTTATTCCGCCCACATAAATCACATTTAAGAAACTTTCTTTCTTTCACCTCCGTAACATATCCCGTGTTCGCTCCTTCCTCTCCTTTTCTAATGCTGAGAAACTTGTCCATGCTTTTATCACATCCCGCATAGATTATTGTAACTCGCTGCTGGCGTGTGCCCCTTCTAATCTTATATCACAGCTCCAGCTTATTCAAAACTCGGCTGCAAGAGTCCTGACTCGAACCAGCAGCAGCGAGCACATCACACCCATCCTGCTCCGTCTTCACTGGCTCCCTGTGTCTTACAGAATAGAATATAAAATCCTACTAATAACCTACAAAGCCTTAAATAACCTCGCGCCAAACTACATCAGTGACCTTCTCCATCACTATGTGCCTGCCCGCCCACTAAGGTCCTCTGATTCTGGCAATCTTGTTGTGCCCCACACTAATCTACACTCCATGGGTGACAGGGCCTTCAGCAGTATAGCGCCCAGACTCTGGAATGACCTACCGAAATTAATCAGATCAGCTGACTCGATGAATTCTTTTAAAAAACAACTCAAAACTCATCTGTTCAGGATAGCTTTTAGCTCTATTTGACTTCATTCCCCTTCTCTCAGTTTACCTCTCTGTCAAGATGCTCATGTAACCTGTATGTGTGTGTGCTAGACCATCAATTCTGTTGTCTGTTAGGCTTTCTTTGAACTTACTGTCTTAATATTCTTTATTTATTTATTTGGTTTGTACAATGCTATACGCTGTATACCCTGCTGTTTTCTCTTATTTTCTGTAAGTGCCTTGAGCATGGGAAAGGCGCTATATAAATAAAATGTAGTATTATTATTATTATTATTAATTCAAAGTTTAGTACAGAGTCCGCGATTACCCCAAAATTCTCTTCTTCCGGCTTGACTTTTAAAACTAAGAGGTCAAATTTATTTCAAATACACTCAGTGTTTGCCAACCACTAAGATTTCTGTTTTTTCCTTATTTAGTTTGAGAACATTTCTACTCATCACAAATACTGCTATAACATTGGATCAGAGAGCCAAGAGCATCAGGGGTCATAAGACGCTATTGATAAATAAAGCTGTGTGTCGTCTGCATAGCTGTGGTAGCTCACCTTGTGTTTTGAAATAATCTAATCTAATGGAAGCATGTAGATTGAAAAAAGCAGCGGACCCAGAATAGACCCTGTGGTATACCATATAAAATATCATGGGTTTCTGAAGTACAATCACCACAACCAAGAAAGAATTTTATATCTGTTAAATAAAATTGAAACCAATTTAAGACACTGCTGCAGAGGCCCACCCATTGTCTAATGTGGTTTATAAGAATACTGTGGTCTATGGTGTCAAACCCTTCACTGAAAGTCTAAGAGAACAAGAATAGATATAGGACCTCTGTTTGCATTAGCCCACAAATCATTTACTACTTTAACCAATGCAGTTTCTGTAATATGGTTTGTTCCAAAACCTGACTGAAGCTTATCAAGAATAAAATGTTTGTTTGAGTAATCATTTAGCTGCTTAAAACTGCTTTTTCTAGAATTTTAGTTGAGAAAGGCAGATTAGAAATTTAGGTCTAAAGTCATTAGAGACAGAGGGGCCTTTGTTCTTAAACTCTGGTATGTCTTTGGCAGGATAGTTCCGTTTTCATTAAGATATCTTGAACAGACTATGCTGTATGTATTTTTGAAATTTCAAAAACTCTTATTTTAAAAAAACATTTTGTAAATTTTCGGAGTAGCCTGTCTTAAAACAGAGAAACATTATAAGTGACCTCAATTGCTGGTTAACCTTGACAGAGTTTATAAGTACACTTTTGTCCCTTTCTGAAATAAAGTTAAAAGGCGGGTTGTTTATTTTAAATGAATGGATGGACCAGAAGGCAAAAGACTGCTTATAGAAGTACTACACCCAAAAATATTTTGTTTATATGGTAGTTACCCTACATATTTTGTAGTTGGCACTGAGAAAGTGAGACAGAAGCAGATCGTGAGAGAAGGCTCGCTGATCAAGATATACTACAATCACAATTGACGGCCTCACAAACACCCGAACAACGTGCTTACGTATAACCACAGGAGTTGGGTTACACAGACAAAGTGAGACAGAAGCAGATCGAGAGTGAAGGCTTGCAGGCTCGCTGTTCAACATATACAACAATCACAATTGAGGGCCTCACAAACACCCGAACAACGTGCTGAACAGAATCTAATTCGACGTATGCAGTATTCATAGACTACCATGTCACACAGGCGTCAGGGTCTGTATATGGAGGGATTCAATTATAACATTGAAAAAGATTATTGCCTACATCCAAAAGTTACAATAGGAGAAATGGACATCATGTGTGAGTACTGCCATGCACAGAGGGTTAAATTTGAATCACGTGGGATGTGTTCAGACGGCATTAATGCCTTTGCTTAATGAGAGCCACAAATTTTTCCCTTCCACTCAGTGAGCGAAGCCACTGGTTAATCTACTAGTTGTTAAATAAATTCACATCATAAACAGGAAACAAGTCAAATGGGACTGAGTTTTTTGGATAGAAAACAGGACTTTTGACCAATAAATAAAGGGGAGAGGTATAGCCTCAGTTTCCATCTAGATGTATAATGACTTTATCTCTGCTGAAATACACTTTCAGCATTGGTCTGACCTATTTCTTACAAGTTGATGCATATGAGTTGTAATATTTGAACAGTACTTTTATTTTCAAGGGTGGTGAACGTGCCAGGAGATCTGCACTGCTTGACAATGAGAAGCCCTTGGAATACTGCTACAGCGATGCCCAAACAGTTTATGAAATGTTTCTTAGGGGTTTGCGTGTATCAGGTAAGAAATTATTTTGCATATTCTATTCATACTTTAATTCTAAAAATCCTTATACAGTTCTTGTCCATAACTTAAATTATTGTAATCATTGTTTTAATCTTAGAGTATATTTATTTTAAGTACCAAAATATTTTCCTTAATATTGTCATCATGTTGTTGTTTGGATTTGGTTTAATTTGAGTAATAATTGTCACCATTATTACATAAGTGCAGATTCAGACTACTAGGTTTCACCTCCAACCTTTGTCAGTCTCTGTTCTCTTAAAGGCAATATTTTTTTTATTGGTGTACCTATATTTTCTGCCATAACTTTTTTCTCTCACTGTAGAATGGTATTCAGAAGCTTAATTTTTTCATACACAATGCCCCAAGCCCTTTATCACACTCTGTGTCTACCAAGTTCCGATCACCAGGGATGTCAAGATACCAGAATTGTATAATTCAACAAAATATCAGTGAAATTTCACATTACTTGATACCTTTTACTACCACAGCAGGAACAATAATCCAGTTCAACCACTTTTTATTAGAAGTACCTCCATTTTTTAAATGAAAAATATTGTGCCTTTTTTGTAACAGAAAATAGGCTTCTGTATAGAAAATAAAATATATAAATACTAATACATTTATACACTTATTTGAATGACACATGTATCCAAGGCGACATACAACATTTCAGATACAACTGTCTTTGTTTCTGTTGTTTTTACAATTGGAGCACAGGTAGGTGAAGTGACCTGCTCATGATCACCTGGTGTCAGTATCAGGGTTTGAACCCCACAACCTCAGGGATTGATGTCCAAAGCCTTAACCACAACACTAGACTGCCACGGTAGTAACAGCAGCTTTAAGATACTGGTATATACATCAAGAAGTTACTCAACTATCATTTAAGTAAACTAGAATTGGCATTCACTTGAATTTAGATTACATTAAATTGGATAAGCTTTATCAATCCCATGGGGAAATTCTGATGTAGATTGTAGAAGATACATAAAAACAAGTATACAGATTCACAGGACAGGTAATGCATCCAATTAATAAATCGATAAACAAATGTGATTACATCAGGTGGAAGCATTGAATTGCCGTGGGCAGAAAAGATCCCATGAGGCGCGTCTTAGGTGAAATGAACCTGTGGCTAAAAATACTCAAAGCGCCACCTGGAGGGGGATGGATTTTTCATAATGACATCCAAAGTTAATCCAGTTTTAATCCAGTGTTAATCCAATTTTTCATGACGGCATCCAATTTTAATGTGTGATGGACATGGGGAACAAGGTCACTGGCAAACCCAGCAAATTTGCTGTGAAAAACACTTTGGCAAATGTTTGCTGATCAGAATTATTAAAGAGCAACAATCAATCCATGTAATGTAATAGTTACTGCGGTGGTATTTAATTTTAGTTGTATTGTTTATAGTTTGTATATCAGTATAATTTATTAATGTGGTGTTTTTGTTTTGTGTTTTTTTTTTTTTTGGTCTTTTTGTGCTCCCCCTTTCCTTCTTCCAACTACATTCTCTGTGAAAGATAATGGTCCGTGTCTAGGGTCAAGGAAACCAAATCAACCATATGAATGGATGTCTTATCAGGAGGTAAGAATTAAATTACACTGAAACCCTGTTTAATGCAATACAAAACCAATGGGCCAAAATGAAGTACCATATTTCTCAAGGTCAATGTGCAAGTTAGAGTGGGTTGGGGTGGGGGTCCTTTGATAGGCAATCCCTTGTAGTTTGCAGTCGGCAACATGCCTTGGTCTATTGCGCACCGTGCTTTCGCTGTCGAAGACTTCTTCAAAACCAATGAATCCATCATCAACACACAACACACCATCCGAACGCACTTAAGCATTCTTCCTAACGGTGACTTCCCAAATCTTAAAACAATTCTTCAGTCGATGACTAAATTTAGATAGATGGGTGCACATTGAACAGAAAATCTCCAGGCTGTTCTTGGACTGTATGAATGCCTGAAAACATCTAAGCTGTAAGGGCATCAATTTTGCAGTCTCCTAGACATTCAGCATGCAAAAATGCTTCTGTCTTAGGCATTTCCAACACGTCTTTGAGGAGGATTTTGTATGAGGACCTTAATTTCCATCCATACAAAATGATGGTAATGCAGGAACTCGCTGAGAGAGACTGGGAGAGCCGTCGAGAGTTGTGAGTGAACATTCTGCAACCCGTTCATCGAGATGCCATAGTCATATGCAGCAAGGAAGCACATTTCCGTTTGAATTATTGCGTAAATATGCAAAACTTTCGCTATCGGGCTGAAACTAACCCTCGTGAGCTTCATCAGAGACTCCTGCACAGTGAGCGTGTGACAGTTTGGTGCGCTATTGCGGAATTTAACATTGTAGGACATTACATTTTTGAGGAGGGGGGAGAAATGGTCACTGTCACTTCAGAACATTACATTGAAATGCTAGAACTTTTTGCGGCCCCAACTGTAAGAAATGGATGTGGTGGATGCCTGGTTTCAACAGGGTGGAGCAACAGGTCATACGGTGCGGAGATCCTTGTGGGAGATGTTTCTGGGAAAGCTGATTGGTGATGTGGGGTGGGTTTTTACGTTCAGCTGATCTTGTTCTGTGTGATTTCTCAAGTATACACACACTGACCTCAAAACCTTAAAGCCATCAAGTATGCTATTCACCACGAAATCGCTGTGAACAAGTCATGTGAATGTTCAGAAATCGTCTCAAAAGAGTGTATTGCTAATGATGGCCACCACCTTGAAGACATAACTTTTAAAACACAGTGAAAATAATCTATTTTATATACCCTTTCTTGTACCATAAGAAATGTACTTTATGTGGTAGTGTTTCTAAAGAATAAACATTTGAAATGTGAGATTTCTTTTTGGGCTCACACTGTCTGTGTGTATCTGTGAACAGCCAGCCTCTTTAGCAATGACCTTTTGTGTCATGCCCTCCTTGTGCAAGGTGTCAATGGTCATCTTTTGGACAACTGTCAAGTCGGCAGTCTTCCCCCATGATTGTGTAGCCTACAGAATTAGACTGAGAGACCATTTAAAGGCTTTTGCAGGTGTTTTGAGTTAATTAGCTGATTAGAATGTGGCACCAGGTGTCTTCAATACTGAACCTTTCACAATATTCTGATTTTCTGAGATACTGAATTTGGGACTTTCATTAGTTGTCAGTTATAATCATCAAAATTAAAAGAAATAAACATTTGAAATACATCAGTCTGTGTGTAATGAATGACTCTAATATACAAGTTTCACTTTTTGAATGGAATTACTGAAATAAATCAACTTTGTCATTATATTCTAATTTTATGACCGGCACCTGTATATGTGTGTATATATATGTATGTATGTATGTGTGTGTGTGTGTGTGTGTGTGTGTGTGTGTGTGTGTGTATATATATAATTCCAAAATGGATTAAATTCATTTTTTTCCTCAGAATTCTACACACAACACCCCATAATAACACCGTGAAAAATGTTTAATTGAGGTTTTTGCAAATTTATTAAAAATAAAAAAATTGAGAAAGCACATGTACATAAGTATTCACAGCCTTTGCCATGAAGCTCAAAATTGAGCTCAGGTGCGTCCTGTTTCCCCTGATCATCCTTGAGATGTTTCTGCAGCTTAATTGGAGTCCACCTGTGGTAAATTCAGTTGATTGGACATGATTTGGAAAGGCACACACCTGTCTATATAAAAACCCACAGTTGACAGTTCATGTCAGAGCACAAACCAAGCATGAAGTCAAAGGAATTGTCTGTAGACCTCCGAGACAGAATTGTCTCGAGGCACAAATCTGGGGAAGGTTACAGAAAATTTCTGCTCCTTTGAAGGTCACAATGAGCACAGTGGCCTCCGTCATGCACAAGTGAAGGAAGTTCGAAACCACCAGGACTCTTCCTAGAGCTGGCCGGCCATCTAACCTGAGCAATCTGGGGAGAAGGGCCTTAGTCAGGGAGGTGACCAAGAACCCGATGGTCACTCTGTCAGAGCTCCAGAGGTCCTATGTGGAGAAAGGAGAACTTTTCAGAAGGACAACCATCTCTGCAGCAATCCACCAATCAGGCCTGTATGGTAGAGTGGCCAGACGGAAGCCACTCCTTAGTAAAAGGCACATGGCAGCCCGCCTGGAGTTTGCCAAAAGGCACCTGAAGGACTCTGGTCTGATGAGACAAAGATTGAACTCTTTGGTGTGATTGCCAGGCGTCACATTTGGAGGAAATCGGGCACCGCTCATCACCAGGCCAATACCATCCCTACAGTGAAGCATGGTGGTGGCATCTTCATGCTGTGAAGATGTTTTTCAGTGGCAGGAACTGGGAGACTATTCAGAATAAAGGGAAAGATGACTGCAGCAATGTACAGAGACATCCTGGATGAAAACCTGCTCCAGAGCACTCTTGACCTCGGACTGGGGCAACGGTTTATCTTTCAGCAGGACAATGACCCTAAGTCACAGCCAAGATATCAAAGGAGTGGCTTCAGGACAACTCTGTGAATGTCCTTGAGTGGCCCAGCCAGAGCCCAGACTTGAATCCGATTGAACATCTCTGGAGAGATCTTAAAATGGCTGTGCACCGATGCTTCCCATCCAACCTGATGGAGCTTGAGAGTTGCTGCAAAGAGGAATGGGCGAAACTGGCCAAGGATAAGGTGTGCCAAGCTTGTGGCATAATATTCAAAAAGACTTGAGGCGCATCGACAAAGTATTGAGCAAAGGCTGTGAATACTTATGTACATGTGATTTCTCAGTTTTTTTATTTTAATAAATTTGCAAAAACCTCAAGTAAACGTTTTTCATGTTGTCATTATGGGATGTTGTGTGTAGAATTCTGAAGATTCATATATAATATACACACACACATTGTGAGCCCAAAAAGAAGTATCACATTTCAAATGTTTAAAATATGAAAATGGATAGTTGTTATTAGTCAGTGTTCTGGAGTTACATGACAGAAAATCTAATGCTTCTTTCTAGCACTTCATCCTACTCACATTATTATCTGAATCAGTCTGTGATTGAATAAATTATTTCTTTTAATAATATCTCTCTGCATTCATACATAGCTGCTTTTTTTTTCTTTTTTGTAACAGGCTGGTTGACTTTGCTGAGTATTTCAAATTGAGTACGCCTGAGTGGGGAAAAAGAAATGTGACTAAGTCTTTATAAACAATTTCTACATTTGTGCAACCAATGCATTTTCTTCTTGGTTTTATTTATTTATATAACGGAATCCTTTACTCTCTCCTTTACACCTCTTACTCAGAACCTCACCTTCACTTTCACCCCACCCAGTGCATCCTGGGTATGACCATCATAAATGAGGTTTTGCCTGTTTGTGGTTTGGTTGCCTTCCTTGACTTCCCATTTCACATATTCGGGCAATATGGGCTGTAACATGCCCATGCTTTTTAATTTTTATTATCATATCTCATCATCAAGGTTGGATTAGAGAAGACATTCTTCTTTCTTCTTTAGTCACCTTTTATAGCATGCAATAAGGGCCTAATTTTTAACTTAGGTCAAATTGTTAATTTTTTGTTTAGCCAGGTGCTGCCTAAATAGTGGTTTTTTTTTTTTTTTTTTTTTTTGTTACCCCTACTCTTTGCGGGTCCTTTGAACCTTTTGGAGAGTGACCCATTCTTTACCTAACCTCAGACTCTGTCTCCAGCCATATCTTTGGCATTTATCTGGACCTTATTCCCTCCATCTTGGTGCACCTTGGTGTCCTGTTACATATACATAAACTACCTGTACTAAATAATCTAATTTGAGGATTATTGAATGATATATCTGGATAAGTAACAATTATCTGTGGGTAATCAACTAGTAATCGCAATATATTAAAAAATGGACTTTAAAAAATACATTTGGAAAAATCTTTTTAGAGACAAGTGATGTTTGGGAGTATTTCAAGTGCACAGAAGCATGATTACAGGGTTTCAAAGTTTCTGTGGAGCAGAATGGTATAAGCTTGCTTATCTGCCCTTCTTTGAGTCATATATCAATCAATCATCACATTAAAGCCACGTGCCTAATATTGTGTAGGTTTCCCTTATGCCGCCAGAACAGCTGTGACCTGTTCGAGGCATGGACTTCATAAGACCTCTGAAGATATCCTGTGCTTTCTGGCTCCAACATGTTAGCGGCAGATCTTTTAAGTGTAATTTGAGAGGTGGGGCCTCTACGGATTGGACACTTTTTACAGCACATACCACAGATGCTCGATTGAATTGACATCTGGGGACTTTGGAGGCCAAGTCACAACCTTGAACTCTGTCATGTTCCTCAAACCATTTCTGAATGATTTTTGCAGTGTGGCAGGGGCATTATCCTGCTGAAAGAGGCTACTGACCTCGGGGAATACTGTTGCAGTGAAGGCATGTGTGTGTGGTCTGCAACAATCATTAAGCAGGTTGTAAGTGTCAAAGTAACATCCACATGAGCTCCATGACCCAATATTTTCCAGCAGAACATTGCCCAGAGCATAACATTGCCTCTGTCAACTTGCCTCCTTCCCATAGTGCATCCTGCTACCATCTGTTCTTCAGGTAAATGACCTACATGCACCCAACTGAACACATTATCTAAAAGAAAATGTGATACATCAGACCACACCACCTTCTTCTATTGCCCTGTGGTGCAGTTCTGATATTCACATACCTATGCTACGTGCTTTGCAAGGGTACTCTGACTGGTCTTTGAGTGTGCATCCCCATATGCAGTTAGATGTGATACAATGAATGTTCTGGCATCTTTCTCAAATGGCCCGCATTAACCTTTTCAGCAATTTGTACTGTAGTGCTGTGCTGCTCTTCAGTGGGTTCAGACTAGACAGGCTAGCCTTTGCTCTCCAGGCGAATCGGTGAGCTTTGGGCATCCATAAACCTGTCACCACACTAAGGAGATGCACTGACCCAGCCATGCTAATCTGACCCTTGTCAGAACCACTCGTATCCTTATGTTTGCCCATTTTGTGAGGGAAGGTAATGGTGGTGATTGAAATGTAGATGCAACATATGCACAGTTATATTTTTTTTCTTGCAGGTAGCAGACAGAGCAGAATTCTTTGGATCAGGATTGATCTACAAGGGACTCAAGCCTGGGCCAGATCAATTTATTGGAATCTTTGCACAAAACAGGCCAGAGGTAATTCCCCAACCCCATTTCCTAGTTAGCTCCTATTGTTTTTGAAGAAATGCTTTATTTTCTGAATTTTCTGAGGTCAGTTTTTAAACTTTTAGTTGTACTCTTAACTTTGCTTAAATTGTTTCCAGTATATTGGCTTGTTTATTTACTTGCTTTCAATAGCATCATAGTCATGCAGTTAGTCTCCTAGTACAGATGTAGAGAGTAATTCACAAAGTCTATGGTAACCGTTCTACACCAAAAATAAATTTAAACTATAAAATTACTGTCAATGATTACTTGTTACATATAATGCTTTTGAGTGACATTATATTAGAATGATAGAGCAAAACATGGGAATTTGAGGTGCAACTGTTTTTATTTTTTAACTGAGTAATCCATTTTCCTAATCTTCCTATCCATTCATTTTCTTAACCCATCTATCAAGAAAAGAACAAGCATCTATCCTGATAGTAAGACAAGAACTGAACCTGGCTAGGACATCAAACTTATTTAAAGTTTTGATGGGATTATTGTATTTTATGAGTGTACCTAAATTGTGAAACAAACATCCTAAGTCCTTTAATTGTGACAGCAAAATTCTTTAAGATACACTATAGTTTAGTGATTGTAGAATACTGGAATGATTATTTATTTTTAATGTATATATTATTTCAGTATCCAGGTTAGACTGATTAGTGACTCCCTAAATTCTCCTAAATTTCAACTTGGAAATGTGCCTAATATTGTTAGAAAAGCAGTTGGTTTGCAGCAGCTTTGAAATCAATAAGCAGATTTTAAAATGGATTGGTGGATGGACGGATGGATTAGCCCAACATTCCTGTTCTTTAAAATAAAAACTGGAGTACAAAGAGATGAGCCCAAAAAAAGAAGGGTGGAGCATGTATACTAACATAAGCAGTACACAGGCTGGAATTCTTAACCAAGATCTCTAATGCTGTTAGTAGTGCTGTTTGCTGCCCCATACCAGAAGCATTGCACAACTGCAATTGATAAGTTGAAATCTGCAATATATTTTAAAGTTTATTAGTATAATTTTTGTAAAATATTACATGCTCATAGAGCATAGGCCAGGAATCAACAGTGGAAAGAACGTCAGTATGTCACAAAGCACAGTTACACATGCCCACTTTTACCGGTCTACCTTTGTGAACAAGTCAAGCAAGACATAGTCATTATCACAATGAATTTTTTTAGTCTTGCAAATTTTCTTAATGTTAGGTGTTTCTTCTTTTTGTTTTCCTTCATTCATGTGACTTAATTGTAAAGTAATGTAAAAACCCAATTGTCAAATTACGTATATTTTACTTAGTTGAACAAAGTGATATACAGCAAGTTTTAAGCAAATATCTTAATTCAGTAATTTAGACTGTAGTTTAAAAAAAAAAAAAATTCTGGAATAAAATATAAAACTTTATCACCATCAGAGTCATGCTATATATGTCTGAAAATAAATTACAATGTAATTAAAAGAAACGACCATTAAGGAGTTGTCCATGTTGAACAAGTCATGTTGTTTCAAAACCACTTTAAAGATTTTGGTCTATGTTGGACTTTGGTTGGGCAGACTGGGAAACTTATTTTTTGAAAGAATGGCCATCTTAAGTATTCTTGCAGTTGGTCTCAGAAGTCCTGGGTAATGTCTCTTGATAAATATATATATTTTTAAATAGACTTTTGAATGATCTGAGCTCATTAGCACAGACAATAGTTAGTACATGAGGACTATATATCTCTTATACTAATAAAAGGCAAAGCCCTCACTGACTGACTGACTCATCACTAATTCTCCAACTTCCCATGTAGGTAGAAGGCTGAAATTTGGCAGGCTCATTCCTTACAGCTCACTTACAAACGTTAAGCAGGTTTCATTTCGAAATTCTACGCTTAACGGTCATAACTGAATCCTACTTACGTACATATATACAGCCATAGCCTGCAGCTCGGTCGCCATGTGAGGCGGAGTTGCGTCACCCATCACCACGCCTCCCACGTAGTTGGCTGCCTGCCTATATTGCGTCCCCCATACCCACGCCTCCCATGTAATTGAGTGCCTGCCCATATAAGGGTGTCCGTCAGCAGCAGACACGCTGCCGCTACGAGGCGTTTGTCATGCCTAAGACGAATACAATTTTTGCGAGATACAAGTTTAGTGAGAAGACGCAAGGTATAAACGAGACTTTTGATCACTTTGTAACGGAGTTAAAATTGCTGGTGAAGGACTGTGCTTATGCAAATAAAGATGAGATGGTCAGGGATAGAATAGTGTTTGGCACAAACTCAGCGAAAGTGCGAGAGAAACTGCAGGTCGATGGGCGTGGGAGGCGGAGTTACGTGTCACATCATCACGCCTCCTACGCAAGTACGTAGAGAACAAGGAAGAGCTCCAAAGAGCGCTGAACAAAAAACGCATTTCACAATTGAGAAGGCAGCAAAAGATGAAGCGAGTGACGCATACAAGCATATTCATAAGTGCAGCTACTGCGGAAACAAAGCACAGTGTGAACCGTAAGTTTAAATGAAGTTTATAGACACGCTCCCGCTGCCGTTTGTCATGCCTACGACGAATACGGTATTCGCGAGATACAAGTTTAATGAGAAGACACGAGGTATAAACGAGACTTTGGATCACTTTGTATCGGAGTTAAAATTGCTGTAGCAAGAAACTTAAGTGCCGGGTATGAGCTAACATTAAATAAAGCCGTGGACATCGCAAGATCGCATGAGATGGCAAACCTTCGATGCATGTACTCCAAGCGGGTGAACTGACTGTGAACGCAGTACGCAGACAACAAGCAAAAGCTCCAAAGAGTGCTGAACAAAAAACGCATTACACAATTGAGAAGGCAGCAAAAGAATATGAAGCGTGTGACGAATACAAGCATATTCATAAGTGCAGCTACTGCAGAAACAAAGCACACGATGGTAAAAGTCAATGTCAAGCTAAAGGAAGACAGTATAAAAAATGTGGTAAATTGAACCACTTCGCTAAAGTTTGCAGGACTGGGAAAGGTAAACCTGTGCATGCAGTGTGTGATGTCTCAGATAAAGAGGAAGACGAGCTGTTTATTGATGCAGTAAGAAAGGAACAACCCTCTGAATCTGAACAAGCCTTTGTAGACATATCAATTGGAGAGCAAGGTGTAAAGCTTAAGTTTAAATGAAGTTCATAGACACGCTGCCGCTAAATATTCGCAGGCAAATCCACAACTTAATACAAATCCTTGATGACCGCAACACTCATAACAGTCACAAAACAATTACAATCATGTTATGTTATTTTTAAAATGTTTTCTTTTTCATAACTTCTTTAACACAGTACTTCTCTGCTGCGAAGCGTAGTTATTTTGCTAGTAATATATATATTGTGGGGAACAGCCCGGAGACCAACAACA
>JANRMT010062821.1:14326814-14337127 GCA_026402145.1 Polypterus bichir lapradei | reverse complement strand
AACTACGTTGAGAATTTCATCCTAATGATATTGCTTGTGCTCCTTACAATAGACCAATGCAAATGTTTCCTTCATTCTTGATTGTTGCATTGATAATGATATTTGTTCCATTCACACAGCCAATTATATTGGGAATTCCTTTAATCAGTTATTCATTTAACAGAGGCTTCCATCAAAATGAACTATAATAAAATACATAAGTTTGGTAATCCGAAACCGGTATGATACACCATGTTTATAGCAATGTTTTAGATACGGATTGCATGTTAACCCCAAACTGCCTTTGGACCCCTAATTGCAGCGCAGGGAGATTACATAGATGGCAACATTAATTTATACAAAAAAATGACCCATAGAAACAAAGCTGAGAATCAAAATGTAATAAATCAACTATATACAAATCTTACAAACTCAACAACAATATTCCACAGCAGAACACAGCACAGCAGATCACGGGCAGACAGCTCCCTGCGATCCATAACATCCACACTACATGCTGTCTCAGGAAAGTGAACCATATTAGGCAGGACCCCAGCCATCGTGCACTGTCAATTTTCACCCTACTCCCATCTGGGAAGCGACTAAAGTCCATTCGGACGCGCACCTCCAGGTTCAGGAACAGTGTCTACCCAACTGCAATCAGACTCATGAACAATCAGTAACCTTGTGTCACCTCCACTGCTACCTGCATATATACTTGTGCCACTGTCTCTGTTTATTCCTAGGATTCTGGTTTTATTTATTTACTTATTTATATTCATTTATTGTGTGTGGGTTTTTTTTGGTCTATGTTGACTGTCTGCAGGGGCACATGCAAGCAAACATTTCATTGTACATGGTACTTGTACACATTACAATAAAGAATTTAAATTGATCCACAAATCAAAACTGTATTAAGTATATAGGTATACATACTCGCAGAAGACCAGAGCCTCCAGAACTGTTTTTTGAAAAGGCGAGTGACTCTGCAGAAGGGACGGAGTTTGCTTAGAAATGCTGGAGTTATATAGATTGGATTTCTCTGCTTGCAACACTTTTTTTTTTTTTTTTTTTTCCCCCTTCATTCTTTTTATATGGTGGTTATATATTTCTGTCTCAGGAAGATACCCTGTATGCATTTGTGTGCAGACACAACGTCAAAGTTAGGAACACTTTTATGATTGCTATATTGATGTGTGGCATGGAGAAAGCTGCTGTTTGCACCAAAAAAAAGTGGAAATGTGCATTTTTGCATTGATGTGAGCAGAAAACCCCAGTGTCACACTAAACTTGTTACGTTTTATTAGGTTGATCAGTGTAGGAAGTGAGGAGAGATTTAACTTGGTTGGTTAAATAGTAGTATTGCCTTCAACAATGCTCATTGGTAATTAATTAAATTTGGTAAGGGTCTCTGTTGTACTGAAACACACTTGTTTTAAGAAACAGAATAATATTTATTGATAAATATGAGGATTATAGAAAAATAACTACTTATACATTTATTTAATATAGTAACATATAAAGACCGGGCATAAGACTTGCTAAACAAATAAAACCTATAACATAGGCTGTCTGTTTACTGGTTGTTTAATGTTGTAATTTATCTTGGCACAGATAAATAGTTCTACAGTTTCCAGTCTTTAAAAATGATATGTTGTGTGGAGTGGTTGCTTTGTTGCTGCTCTGGATTCAGGTGGAGGATTTTTCTTCCACTGGAGTATTGTCTTTCTCTTTGTTGCATAATTCTTTGTAGAGTTCTGTGGTGCTACTTTCTTAGTTTACTGTCTGCTGTTACACCGGTTGCTGTGTCATCTACAATTTCATAGGGAAAATCATTACTGTTTCTAGAACAAGAGTTTAGATGCTGAAGTTCCCTTCTTGAAGTGGTAAGTACTTTTCAGTCTTGGAGTACTGGCGCAGTGCTTGGGTTGTGAGGCTGAATCTCAGCTTTCTGATCAACAAACAGATGAGATTATCTTAGCCTTACGCTCCCTAAAGACTGAATGGCTCATCATTGTTCTGGTTTCCGAGAGAGCTTTTAGATGGTCATTTGCAGAGTGAGAGCAGTTTTACCTTGGCGCAGAGTGGCACAGAGTCTCTCTAGGGAATTCAGTGGGAGTGTAACTGTTTCTCCCTTTCAGAGTTGATCCATGGGAATACAGGTGCAGCTTGATTTAAAAGAATGTGTAGCCGCTCATGACTAGATTAAAGTTGCTTCCAGTTACAAAATCTGTGCCTCCTCAAACATGAGTTATTCTGTTTATCCCAGTTGTCATTCCTTGAATTATAGGTGTGTGTTCTTGCTTGAATCTTTTTTGCGCCTTCTGACTCATGACATGTCTGTATAAAGGCCTCTGCAAAGATGTCATTGCAACTCTGATTTACACCTTTGTTATCAGATGAAGTACAGGCTGATTGTGGTATGAAGAGTTTAGCCACTTAGTTTGGAATGTACATGGTTTTAAGATGTAGCTGGATGTCTCTTAAGTCTGCTGCCTTAACAGGCCTGATGTTCCACTAAAGCCTAGCAGAATGGGCAATACCTTCTTTCTCCTACATCATGCCAGAATGTCTTGTCGGGGTGCAATTGCCTTTCTCTAGGTAGCATTTGTTGAAGGTGTTATGTTTCTGTGACGATTGTTCATTCAGGAAGGGGCATAACATTTTCAATATTTTCTGCTTCTTACTGTAAATAGTGTTGTAAATAGTGTAGCTGGGATCAGCATTTTGAACAGGTGATTTTTGACATTAGGTCCAATGGTTAGATTGTCTGCCCATGGATGAATGTGGCATAATGCTGGCTTAGTCTGTTGCAGAAGCACACAGGTTTGGCTAAATTCAGTTTTTGCTGGAGTGGAATTAGTCTGTTTTTGTGAATCCTAACTGACTTTAGTCTGTTTTCACACTCTTCCTGGTGTGGACCCCTGGTGCCATCAAATAAATTTGACCTAAGGTCAAATACAGAGCCTAAAACTTTTTGGGCCAGGCTGGATCCTGCCCCAAACACCTAGTCCCCTACAAAAATACAAACACACCAGATACCAACATACACACACCTGTTGCACAAATTCACAGATGTGCAACCTCATTCAATCTCTGATGATCGTGACAAATCACCCACTCATCTCACACAGAGTAAGTCAATTTCAAACTGTCAGATTTCTGTCAATTTGAAATAAGGAGTCATCCAAGTATATGTTGTACTGAATTCATTTTGTTAACATTACAGACAAGCAAGCTTAGTTACTTAGTCATATTTTTTTCTCGTGAAACTCCACTCTGGTGTGTGGTATTTGGAGCTGTTTAAAATCAATGGATATTAAGTGCTTCTGTGATTTACTGGATTGATTGTACTGATTTTCATATTTCACAAGCAGCATGGATTTTGAACTTCAGTCCTGGGAGTTATCTGTGACTGTGCAGGTTTTTAAACCAAATCAACTGATCATTCTTATTTCTAGCTGATCATTTATCTATGTTTTCTTTTTTCTTTCAATATGATATTTACAAGTAAAAATATAGATATGTATGTATTTTATCATAGCCTAAATTCTTAATTTTCTTTTGCTATAAAGTTTTTAATTCACAATTGTTTGTGGAATTTGCTCCCTCAATTGTATCCAAATACTAACAATTAGTGATGAGAAGTGCAGACCCTGGTGTAAATGACAGAAATTGCAAATTTCAATATCATGTTAATTTGAGTGCTAATTAGTAAGGAAAGGATTCAATATTTAAAAAGAGCAAAGTATTAAAAATAAAGAAAAATAAAGTCACTTCAATTTAACACACATTTCAGTCAACATTTAGCAAACGAAATTAGTAATTTCTGGATTGACACACTGTGCCGGTCAAGTGCCGCTACGATTCACACCATCAATATGAAGGTGATTTATTTATTTTAGTGGAGGAAATCCCAGGGACAACCCCAGCCTTGGATCGACCCACACACACTCGCTACAGAGACCAAATAAAGCACGCTGGGAACATTAAACAATAAAGAATATAATGAAATTAAATTGACTAAATGCAACCAATAATACCACCCCTGACCCCTTTGGCGATATTACATTTAACATATAAACACAAACACCACACAGCACAGTCCATGGAAAAACCAAACCGGATGAAATGGGAAATGACGAGATTAAGTCCAGAGATCTGTATGTTGAAAGGGAAGGGAAAACACAGTCCTACCGGTAGTTGCTGAAAGGATGAAGACGGATGGATGGTTCAAGAGCGCTCCTTTTCTTGTGGGAAAGCCAATGAATCCAAACACAGTCCTCGGTACACAGGTAGACAGATGATCCAAACCCCAACAAACGAATACAATCCAGAAACACAATGACTAAATATGGCTG
Organism: Polypterus bichir lapradei; assembly: GCA_026402145.1. NCBI lineage: Eukaryota > Metazoa > Chordata > Cladistia > Polypteriformes > Polypteridae > Polypterus > Polypterus bichir. The sequence continues at coordinate 14,332,787 of JANRMT010062821.1, read as the reverse complement.
AATTATCGGCAGGCAGTCCAACAGATAAATGCAACACACAACGTACAACAACAAAAACAACCTCTCTTTTTCTTCCTGACACCTGCCCTCTTTTTAAACCACTCTGGCCACCTTTGACCCAAACAGCCCATGCAAGGACTGCTGGGAGATTAAGTTGTTACTGAGAGTAGCACTGCTACAACACAAAAGGCTGAAACTGGGAAACACCTTGCTTAATGAAGGCAGGAGTCCAGCCAAAATGGTCTACAGGACTAAACTTGAGAATCACTAACTTACAGTATTAACAATTAGTGTTTTGATGGCTGTATTGTAATACAATTTAAAAATAAGACCGAGAGAAAATCCACAAAATGGTTGTACACTATCATGTTACTTTTACTGATGAGTCAGGAAGTAACAGTCAGAATGTATGTTGCACTTTAACTGTCAATATGAATTATTTGTAAAGACCTCTCTGTAAAGCTATTTTAATTGATACTGAAAATAGTTATGATGAGTGTACTGAAAAGTATGTTTGTGTAATGCCCACATTTTGAAATTCTCAGTCAAACTGTCTGTTCTGAATTGAAACAGTTGTTAACCATAAAAGAGTCCTAGTCAAGTACAATAACATTTTCACTGATATGGAGGAATTTAAAGAAAAGTGGTGTAGGCATTTCATTGGAGCTTGCTAATGATAATATGATGGGTAAAGTTACTAAACCTATGAAACCTGGAGCATCTGTCTGCTACATGTAAAGCTGGGGGAATAGATGATTTCACTTAAGTTGGTTGTATATCCCTAGAACAACATTTTGATGTTTTTTGTTGGAAAAGGTATATACAGTACAATCCCTCTTAACTGGCTTTGCATTAACCGGCTGACGCATTAACCAGCCTGTTAATATAAAATAATTTTTTTTAATCCTGAGTCTTTATATTATATGTATGCACTTCCTTCTTTCCTGGAAGGTGATAGGTATTTTAAAACCAGCAAACAACAAAGCAATGTTCAAATTAAATAAAGTGCAGTGTATTGAGTGAATTAGTGGAGGTTAAAATCCAAGTCCTTTACACCACACTTTCCAGTCGTTGTACGAGAAAAAAAACCTGTGTGCGAAATCGTGGATGAAGCCTTGTGGATATGGTTTCTTCAGGAACATCAAAGAGGTACAGTACATACCTTAGAAATATTTTTCTACATGAAAATAGGTATGCGTCGGATTAATCGACCAAAATGGCAACTGGCCATGAGTCCAGTCCCGAGGTGGCTGGTTAAGAGGGATTGTACTATATGTGATATTTAGTGCTTAAGGCTATACCAGCAGTTAAGATTGGAATCAAAAGTTTACTCTTTGTTGATCAATTCTGCACAATAGTATTGAAGTAATTCGGCCCATTATACTTTACATGACTCCTTTACACATTTCTTGAGGCATAACTAAACATTACAAATGCCCTGAAGCAATGTTTTAATTGAATTTCCTCCTTCCACCACTTTTTTCCAATGACCAATTTTCCCATACTATGCAGTACAATATTTTACTACTATCCATTGGTGTGGCCAGTGCTCATACCTGATTACATAGTGTGGAGACAACCAAGTAGACTACACACAGAGAAGGCTGTGAGGCTAGATGGCATTCTGACCAACTTTGTGGTGTGTTGTCTGTTTACTCTGTAACTAAGGCTCCAGGAAGTACAGCGGAAAACATCTTTATTCTTCCAGTTCCAACCAAAAGAAGGCAGACACCACTTCACCTAGCGACTATTGATCGGTGTCCTTATGTCACACATCATGAAGATTTTGGAGAGGCTGGTCCTGGACTATGCAAGTCCTTTTGTAAAATACTACTTGGGCCTACTACAGTTTGCCTATTGGACAAAGGGTGGGGTGGAAGATAAATTATCTACCTGCTCCACAAGGCTTATTCCTAATGCGACAAAACTGGCAACACTGTGAAGAATATATTTTTTGGTTTTCTCAGTTTTGTGAATGTGCCATTTAGCCATCCCTGTTAAGGAGCAAACTCTCTTCTAGACTGCAGTTTGTGAGGCTCAAGGTCTGTGTCTCTAATGTGGATGTTAGCAACACTAGAGCACCACAAGGAACTGTCCTGTCACCATTTCTGTTTACCCTGGACTACAAATATAACATCAGGCCATGTCACTTGGAGGAATTCTATAGTGATTCTGCAATAATGGGATTTATTGACAGGGGAATTGAACTAAAGTATAGGAGTCGGGGGAGAACTTTGTTTCTTGGTACAAAGGGATTTGTGTGCAACGGAGCATATGCAAAATTAAGGAGCTGATTATTTGTTTTCGTAGCATGAAAGAGCCTCTATGCCCAGTCACTATTCAGGGACTGAGTGTGGAGGTGGTACACAACCATAAGCACTTAAGGGTTCACATTAATGACAAGCTAGATTCGTCTAGTAACAGAAGAAATTTATAAGAAAGGCAAAATAGACTCTTTAGTTCTTAGGAGGACGCGACTCATCTAGTAACACAGAGGAAATTTATAAGACAGGCAAAACTGACTTTTTATTTCTTAGGAGGCTATGTTCTTTTATTGTGGGCAGTGACATAGTTTTACATGTTCTACAATTCAGACATAGCCAATGCAATTTTCTGTGTTGTAGTGTAGATCAAAGCTGTTAACATCACTTCAAAAGAGGCCCACCAAATCAACAAGCTAATTAGAAACTTGGGCCTGGTTGTGGGACATAGTCTCGACTTGCTGGAGGAAGCAGAGAAAGAGAAAAGTTAAGACAAAATTGATGTGCCTTACCATTTTTGTTCTCCCTACCATTGTAGAGCAAATAGCTTCCTGTGCTTCTGTTGCATATTTACATTGTTTTTCTTTAAAAAAAAAATATATATATATAAAAAAAAGTTTTGTGTTGGATTTATGTCCACAAAGTGTGGTGCTAGTACTTTGGGCTCAAATCCCAAACATTAAAGCCAGTGATGCAGCTTTGTGAGAAAATAAAGGTGTTGTGCAAACTTTGTGCTGGAATGTTGGCAGCCGCTGTTGTCTGCAACTTTGGTGTTAATGAACCAAAAGTTGGTTATATATGCAAAAAAGCAAAAAGTAGAGACATAGTCTGCAGATCCCATTGTTGATCGCAGCCTCAGAATTAAAAGCTCACTTCTGCTGTGTTCCCATACTCTAAGACCTTTAAGGATTTCAAGCAGCACATGAAGCAGACATTGGTGACTGATTATTTCTAGCCAGTGTGTTCTTCATGATCTCCATTACCACCTGCCAGCTGTGAAAGACTGAATGTTGGATTTGATGTGGAGACATTGCCAGTCTTGCCATCTTTTGGTAGCAGTAGGTAAAGTTGTTTTTTTTAATTGAGATGTTTGCACAAAAGGTCACAGAATTACAGGGAATGGCAGGTGAGAAAAATGTTTTGTATGTTACCAGTTTTATTTGTGTACTGCATTTCATGGGTTATTTCATGGTTACTGTTGAAGTAACCCCAGAGGAAGACGGGAATAGTTCAATCAATCAATCTTTATTCAGTCACCGATGAGGACATAAGATTCATGCTTTGCCAAGCAAAAGAGCACATTTCACTTTTTGGTCGGCTTTTTTATAGTTATTTTCCTCCCTCCCCATTACTTATAAAACAGCATCTAAGCATTTCATCTTATATTGTGCAAATCGGCCAACTGTTTCTTTTTTGTGTACATGTCAGAGGGGCCCCAAAGAAGAAAAGGTCATCTTTCTTGTGTCTAACAGACACGTTCCTAAAGAAGGAAGTTGTCCTAGGTCAGCTTACTGCACCCTGTCTTATGATAGACGCCTGTATGAATAACTTGCCGTTATAGCAAATGGTTTTTCCAGCTTTTAACCCTTTGTAGCTTGCAAGTAGTTTTTTTTTTTGTGTGTTAAGAAAAAGTGGATATTATCAGAAATAATGTTTTGTTGTAAATAATTCTATGCAGAAAAGTATATTTTAAACATTCTGTAGTGAAAGATTCGTTTTTAGTGGCCATGAGATTCTAACCACTATTTCCCATAGTTTCGATGTATTAATATTTGTTTCTTTGACTTGCCTGTGTGTCAAACACTATTGGAGCTTACTCATATTTATTGCAATACAGGTTATGCAACCTTAATCTGAAATACCTGGAACCAGAAGTATTTCAGATAATTTTGGGATTCGGAATATTTGAATATACTTAATGATTTATCTGGGGGGGGGCGGTATATGATCAAGTAGAAAATGCAGCCAAACCACCTAAAGGATGCCTCACTTGTATAATAATTCATAAACTTCAAAAGTGGTGAATATGATGTATATACTCCTCTTAGAGGGTCAGTGCTGCGTATTTGCACTGAAGAGCTTTTTTGTTTTTTTGTCAGTTTATATAAGGGTACCTGTTGTTACTTCTCAGGGACCTGGACCATAGGTCTGAATATCTCAGGTAAACTTCACTCCATCGTGCCTACTGTGCTGGGTGCCATTACCCGACCATACATACATAAAATATGTTTTTTGTGAACAGAATATAAAAAAAATGGCAGCATTTAAAGGCAAATTGCAGCAGTGTCCAGTTTTCCTAAAAATCTGGGCAATTTACTGCTCTCTTGTTGCAATAAGGCAACTATAAGCTTTGACATTCCATTAATTCACAAGTCATCTGTGATGTCAATATGAATTTTGAGGCATATTCACATATTCATACATTTACAAGATGATTGTGCTTTGTAAAGGTAAATTGTAAATAAATGTGTGTATGATAGGTTTTATAAATCTGTTTTATGTTTTGTGTTAGTGTTTTCCTGTTTTTTAGCTTAAACATTTTCAATTACAAATCCAAGCAAAATTTTATATACGCTTGTGGCGTCCTGTTCCACGATGGGGGACCAGACCCCTCCACCCCAATACAGCTCCTCAGAATTAATAAATTCGTTTAGAATCTGCACATCTGTTATTCTCATCCATTCTGCAGTAAAAAAAAAAAAAAAAAAACAGAGGTAACATAGTTGGCATCATACATACAATCAAATTTTCAGATTTTTAAATTTTGGATTATGGATACTCAACCTGTACACCTTTATTGTGTACTTTATTGGAACTGCTCTCTTATAATTAAACAAAGATGGAAAAAAATTCTGAAATGGCTGAGGGTGGGCGGTGTTGGTGGTGCAAAAATGTTTCTGTATAAATGCCTTTAATAAAATGAATACTAGAGTACAAAATTCTGAATGGTTCTGAAATTTTCACCACTGTATTTATTAATAGGTAAATGAGGTTTGTTCAGTATGTATGGTAGGGATGCAAAAATGGATGTGCTGCCAATGCAAATTGGCCAATTTTCATTACAAAATACTCAAATCAGTGATCAATAAATTCTTATCACAAAAACAGTATTTTTAGCCCCTGCTTTTCTAAGTGTTATGGTAATTTAGTTGTTGTGCTCTTTTACACAAGGTATTACAGTAGTTGAGCCAACACACACATCTCGCAAACTTCCTGCAGTGTGAACAAAGAGCATGGGGAGTGGAGCCTTGTTATATCAGAGAGCAAAGTGAGAGGCGATTGGAATATTAGCCTTTACATTTTATCAGTGAGCAGAGGGAGAAGCAATTGGAATATTAGCCTTTACATTAAAGAAAGGGGATTTATAAAATGAGTTAACGAAATCAAGAAAGTGTTGTGTGCAATTAGACAAATGGCAAGAAAAGCTACTTTAATGAATTCAGACCCTTTTTTGTTCTTTAAATTTAAAATGAGTTTGAGTTTGGACAGCAAGCTTGTTTAAAGACTAATTGAAATTGCTGCTTAGTAATCATTAGGCTTTTTAAAAAGATTTGTACTGTGTTTATTATTTGTGTTATCCAGCATACGTTTTGGTAAGAAACAAGTACTATGTATTTAAAATGGTAATCCATATTTATAATTACACCTCAAGAATTATGAATGTCTAGCTGATACACTGAAGAAAAAAACACACCTGTATAAATATAGTAAA
>JANRMT010062821.1:14312470-14326414 GCA_026402145.1 Polypterus bichir lapradei | reverse complement strand
TAACTTGTTTTAATTTCACAAAGACGTTTATCGTGTGGTGATTGGTTATGTGCAGAAAGAAAAAGCAAGGATAGGAACTGGAGGTTTAGTACGTCAGTAGAGACAGCACGCATACAATAAAGAAAGCCCGCTCAGAAGAACATCCATTGAATTCTGCGTTCGTGTCTCCGTCCACCACATCACGAAGCCAACATTTACACGATATTCCAGTTAAACCAGTGCGATACCCATTCATGTATCCAGTTTTTTGGAGCCTCGTCACACCTGTCATAAAGTTCACTACACTGAACATACACCTGGGGACCCCTTAATGCAAGGGAGCAGCACTACAGCCACCCGTGTTTAATACATGCTTTAATGCATTTCATCGTGAAGAAGATATCATGCACTGTATGTTAGTATTCTGAATGTTCATAGAGCAGGAATATCATGAAGTCAATGTGCGGCGATCGCTGTCTGCTGTCTGTGTGCAAGAGGAAGTCAGTTTAAGAAGCGCATAGAGATTAAAAACTGGGTCGGGGAACACTTAATATAAAGCATTTAATGTGCTACATTAACTTATGACGGGGGTTTGAGAAAATCTAGTAAATTAAACATTCATTTTAAGATGAAGTTTAGTTTGCGACATTCTACTGACAAAATAAACTACTAGAATAAAGTGGAAATGTCAACTTTAATCTCGACATAAATGGCGAGAATAAAGTGGAAATGTCGAGAATAAAGTCAACATGTTGACTTTAATCTCGAAATTTTGATTTTTTTTTCTTCACTGTGTCCGTATTTTTTTTTTTCACCGTGGCTCTAATACGCTTCCGTATCATCATGGGTTGTGTATTGAGTGATTTAACAAATCTGTTTTATTAATCGTTTTGTTGTTGTTTTTTTTACCACGTCATCTATTTATGAAACTACAGTATGTTGACAATACAAGAACTGCCTGTACAGTATATTAAAGATACGGTATAGGGCTTCCTGGACACTGCAGTTAACTGAAGCAGTCAATGCTCCATCTGGCGGGATTATACAGCATTGCAACCATCTTTTTAGAAAGCGCATGGGGGCGTTTATGGTGTGGGGCATCGTTAACTGCATCATCGCGGGGGATCACATTCCGTGCACAGATCGTGCATGGTCCTGTCATTGTCCTGTCATGGACCTGTCATGCTCCAGACGGCTGTTTGACGTGGCTCCCACTGTAGATGTTAAAGAGACTTGGACCTAGAACTGACCCTTGAGACATACCTTGTGTGAGTGAAGTAGTGGTTGATTTGTGTTCCCTAATGAAGACATAATACTGGCGATCACTGACATATAATGTGAACCAAGAAAGAGCAGCACCAGAGATATCAATAGCTGAAAGTCAGGACAGTAAAATGTCATGGTTAACTGTTTCAAATGCTGCACTTAAGTCAAGGAAAACTAGAAAAGCGGCCATTCCAGAATCAACGGTTATAAGCAAGTCATTGGTTACCTTAAGTAAAGCCGTTTCAGTGCTATGTAGGGTTCTCAATCCAGATTGAAAAAGCTCAAACAAGTTATGCAAGTTTAAATAATCATTAAGTTGAACAGCAACAACCTTTTCTAAGATCTTAGCAATAAATGGAAGATTAGAGGTTGGGCGGTAAAATTTTAGCCGTAACGGATCTAAGCCAGTTTTTTTTTTTTTTTAATATAAAGATAAGGATCACAGCAGCAGTTTTTAAATCTCTTGGAATAACACAGGTGCAGTATATTTTTGTTTATAGAAAATAAAAAAATATATAGCTGCAACTGCAGTACTTTCTTTGAGAGATTAGGTGCAAGAGACTAAATGTTTCCAAAAAGGGGAAAAACCTTGCAATGCTATGGAATTTGACATCTAAACTGTCTACAGAATAGCAGATGTTTATTCTGGATACATAATTTATGCATAATAATGCCAAAAAAGCCCTTGGGGCATAAAGGGATACAGTTTCTCAAACTACTGACGAGAATAATATTCTGTTTTTGTTCTGTAATAAAAAATAAAATACACAAATACTAACAGTAACAACAGCTTCCATCTGTCAAAAACAATGGGACAACTCAAAACCTTCAGCACTAAATAAATAAATAAATAAATAAATAAAGACAACTGAACAGTGAAATACTCTTTATAATTGTTATAATATACCAGAGTCCTGTTGGGAGCATAAAGGACAGTTTTGGAGAACTGAAATCGTTCAGGTGTGACCTTAGAAGTATCTGATTATTAGAATTACAGCCAGGGGATTTCATTCCAGTTTTAAAATATATACCATTCCTACACAAAGACTATGATAAGTAAAAAGCATTCTGCAATTCTTCTATTTATCAGTTCAAGAGAATCCAGTATAAAAGTGTGGACTAGCTTAAGATCTTCTCAATGCAACCGAACAAAGAGAATCTAATGGCAAATCTGAGTTAATAAAGGTAACTCAGTGCATCACATCAGCTTTCAGGTATAAATGTTATTTAAGTCAGAAGCGTAGAAGATTTAGAAGCTGAAAAGGGAACCCTAACCTGGTGTCTCATGAAAAACAAAAATTCCCCTTTCTTAACCAGTAATCTGCTAGCCTTTCAAGAACTATAGCGGTGTATCCATGAAAAGGTGCATCTCTACCAGTTGCCAAAATAATGAAAATTGATTCCCTATTCTCCGTTTCAAGATTGGCAGAAAATCAGGACCTGAAAAAAATGTAATCTGAAGTGTTCTTAATAAAAAAAGACTTTATCAGACATATTTTTAAAAAATTTTAAAAAAGGGAAACTCCACCATCTAACCAGTTGTGAATCAATATTCTCAGAGGTTCATCTACACTGTGACCTCCTGCTACCAACCACAATAATAATGCTAACTGCCCATCTCAACTCATAGCTCTTAAATTTAGACCCTTGATGCAAACCTTGTGTGGGCCATACAGATACCGCATGATTTCCAATGGGAATGTAGACTTCTACTTGTGGAATCCTTATTTTACTTATTTTCCAAATTACTTGATGTGTGACCACCAGGAAAATTATTTTGAAATAAGGCAGTCTGCAGTACATACAGTGAAAAAGCACATTGGTATTGTTTCAGATGATCAGCTTTCATTAATGCGCTCTTTTTAAAGGACTGTAACATTGTAAATTAGAAGATCACCTTACCACTGGCTTCATCCAGTTTGCTTGTCCAAGATCCTAAAAAAGCAAAACACAAAAACTTTTCTAAAATAAATCTATTACTAATCCTTTAAATTACAATATTAGCTTCAACCTTTTTCAAAATTTAACACTACTTGAAACACGAATGCCAAGTTATTCACTTTTATTTTAGTAGTAAAACAAGCTCTAAAACAGGCATGTGCAACCTACGTTCCGCGTACTGATTTTATACGGCCCACAATGACTTTTCCAAATATCATTGAATCTGGCCTGTTAACCCTCTTGGTGATGCCCGTTTGTTCTTATGGTATTGTTGGATTATTTTTGATAGTATGATGCGGCCAGTGCTTTCTGAAGTACTTTATATCGTGCTTCCCCCACTTTTACGGCACATCCGGAACTGTCGCACGTTTAAAGTGTGCAAGAGCTCGTAGTCACGTAGTCATTGACTCTGCTGCATCTCTCTGCTCTGCTGTCGTGCGTAGTATAGCGCAGTCTTTTCATGGTTTTTGCTAGTGCTGTACCTATCTGCATGTTGTTTCGAGTTTCACGCTATATCAACCTACATTTCAATACTTTCAAATACTTGTGAATTTTTGATCAAACCCTAATTAAGATGGCTTCAACCTAGAAGAGAAAAGTGGATGCTGAGAGTCATACATTTCAAGAGAAATGGACTGACGATTATTTTTTTATAATGCAGAAAGAAAAACCTCTTTGTTTGATATGCTTGGAAACTATTTCAGTTTTAAAGGAATACAATTTAAAAAAGACACTACAATACAAAACACGCTAATTACAACTGTTACAAAGGTAAACTAAGAACAGATAAGATACAAAATTTGAAAAAATGTGTATCGGCACAACAGATGTTATTCCGTAAACATACTGATGTAACTGACAATATTGTTCGTGCAAGTTTTGTTGTTAGCGAAAAAATTGCGAAGCACTCAAAACCATATTCTGAAGGCGAGTTTGTCAAGGAATGCCTTACTGCAGTCACGAAAGTTCTGTGTCCAGAGAAATGCCATGAAATGGAAAAGATAAGTCTTTCTCACTGGGCAATCACCCGACGAATCGACGAAATGGCCAGTGACATAAAATTAAGCAATCAAAATTTGAAGCATTTTCCATTGCTCTTGATGAGTATAGACTCCAACGATACCGCTCAATTGGCTATATTTATTCGCGGAGTTGACGCTAGCTTCAATTGTACGGAAGAATTGCTTGCTCTCCAACCAATGAAGAATACAACAAGGGGTGAAGACATTTTCCAGGAAGTAAAAACTGTTTTTACTGTATTTGATTTAAAGTGGGAAAAGTTATGCGGAATATCCACCGATGGAACTCCATCGATGATTGGACCAAACATCGAAGTTGTTGCCCAAATAAAAACCGAATTATCAAGTAACAAAATCAATACCGAAGATTTGTCGGTATTGCATTGCATTATACACCAGCAAAACTTATGTGCAAAATCAGTTAAATTTGCACATGTGATGGGCACAATAACTGCATGTATAAACTTCATTAAATCCAGGGCGCTAAATCACCGCCAATTTCAAGAATTTCTGGCTGACGTTCTTTCTGACCATGAAGATCTTGCATGTTATTGTGAAGTGCGTTGGCTTAGCAAGGGAAAAATATTGAAACGTTTTTATGATTTGAGAAATGAGGTATCTCTTTTCATAGACATGAAAGGAAAACCTATTCCTGAGTTAGAAAACAAACCCTGGCTGTGTGATCTTGCACTTCTTGTCGACCTAACACCACATCTAAATGAACTTAATGCTAAATTACAAACTCAGGGACAAATGATTCATGAGCTTTTTGGACACAAAATCATTTCAAAATAAGCTTCGACTCTGGGAAAGCCAATTAAAGGAAGGCAATACTTATTTTCCCACACTTGCGAACCACAAAGATTTTGATTGTGAACTGTTTGCAAATTAATTAAATTCATTGAGTGGAGAATTCAACACTAGGTTCCGTGATTTTAAAAATCAAGAAGCAAACTTGCAAATTTTCTCTTGTCCATTTGATGTTGATGTCGAACTAGCTCCACTTTCATTGCAAATGGAATTAATTGAACTACAACAGGACCTTGTCCTGAAATCAAAATTCAATGATATTGAATTACTTGACTTTTATAAAAACTATTTCCTACGTGACAAGTTTCCAAAGCTGACAGCTTTTGCTCAGAAAAGAATGACTCTATTTGGCAGCACCTATAAATGCAAGCAACTTTTTTCAAGGATGAACTTCGTAAAATCCAAAACCAGGACGCGAATTACTGATGAGCACCTAGAAAACACGTTGTGAGCTTCCACGTCCACAATATCTCCTAATATTGATAAGCTTGTGTCCACCATGCAATCTCAATCGTCACATTAATAAAGAGTTTTTATTAAATGATATATTAATAAATATTTGTTGTTTTTTTTTTGGCCTTCTTGCATTTTCAATTTTCAGAAATACATATATATCCTGAAGTACTCCGGCCCGCGTAATCTTTCTACTTTCTAATCCGGCCCATAGTCCTGTCAAGGTTGCACATGCCTGCTCTAAAACGTATTACAAATACAAACATATTTAAATCATCCAGTGAAAAAAAAAAACCTACACTCTAAAAACCTATACTTTACTTCTACCTGTAATTTTAATCACATTTTAGTTAAGAGTTACTGGAATCAATGTTACTGATCTCCTACAAAGTCAATTTTACACTGCTTACCTCAACTTCCTTCATGCTAAGCACCTTAATTCCATGCTTCTCGCCTTGCACAATCAGGTCAGTATCAAAAGAGTCAATTACAATTATAGTTTTTATACTATGATCCTTTCCAGTAGCACAGTCAAGGAGGAGCTTCACTTTTTCTGGTCTGTCACATACTATAGTTGAAATTGAGGCTTTAGGAGAAAAAAAAAGGTATAGTTGGCATGTAATAGATTTAGAAAAAGTTTCTTTCAATAATTCAATAATTCTTTCTTTCTTTTTTACTCTGTGCTTGTCAAGTTACTGTTACCCTGATTCTATAAAACTCTTAACAGCATAACACTAACACCTGAAAATCCCTGTTGAGTTCTTTGGGTGCCACCAGGGGGCACTGTGGGGACTGGGGCACCTTACTTTGTCGGGCTCTCGCCTCACCTGGAAGTGCTTCCAAACTACAGCTTTAAAATACCATAAATGCTCGGAGCCAGAATTGGGAGGAGGTGGACAAAGCTTGCTGGAGGAGGAGAAGAAGTGTTGCAGAAAGTTTGTGCTTGGTCTGCTTCTGTAACTGAACTTTGGTGCTGTGGGAAACATTTGCTATAAGTTTCCCATGAATAAAATCCTCTGGTTTATTTTACACTTGTGTCCAGAGCCTTTGTGTTTGGTGTTTCAGGAGCTGGATGACCCCCTTCAGGTCACAATATTAAAAAAAAAAAACCAAATGACAGTCTACAACTGGTGTGAGTTCTTGAACACATTTGAGCCTTGTATTGTCATACAACCTTCCATGGCAAATATGCTACTTGTCAAAAAGACAAGTCTTCTCTATATTGTATTGTAAACAACATTATTAATAGTGTTAAGTTAGCGGATGTACACACAACAAAACAAATATGAATGAAGTGCCACCATTTCATGTGTGGAGCTGCTCACAAAAGTCTCTGAGCAGCACTGACTTTTGGAAATCCTACGTCAAGTTCCTCTTGCTTCCAGCAGAATGGTATGGTGCCAGATAGGAATATCCACATGGAATAAAACAAAACAGTGTGAAGTGTCACGATTTGGTGTGCAGAAACTGCTCACAAAAGATGACAGCAATCTGTGCTGTCTGATGTACAATATGCTTTCTGTATGCAAAGGCTGACATATCCACAGAAAAATGTATAGTTAAAACTTTTACTTTATTTTTAATTTTATGTGCTTAACTGATTAAAATGGTTTGCTTTTATTTAATACTACATAGCTGGTTTAGGCTATCTATGGTTTGTGGGGATAGGGTGACCGGGATAGACTATCTGCATATTGAGTTGGGCCATTAGTAAGAATAAAAGGACTTGGATGCCATTTGCTGTAGGCTCAACTGTTATAGTACATAAAGTGTACAGGTTCTAGTGTTAAACGTTACTCTGGGAAAGTTTACTAATGCTATAACACTAATGTTTACTTGTTTCTACACCAGTCATTTATGCCTTCTTCAATTTACATAAAGTGTAAACTTTTAGCTTTTTTAATATGTAAAAGAAGCAGAAAAAAAAAACTTAATTTGCACAGTATGTATCAATTAGAATTGACTGTTGCAGTGGGAAGTCTATCCTAATTACCCTATGACTATACCAAAATTAATTCAAAACAATACACAAAAATTTGGCAAGTGAAAATTCAGAATTTAAGGCACCTAACTAGATTTCAGTTTTTAAGCTGATTTTAACATACTATACTTTAAATAAAAGAATTTTAATCTATTTTCCCCATTTTGCTTTGCACAGTTTAATACCAATGTTACTGAGACTTCACTGATCACAACAGACATGTTAGAAAAAGAAAGAAAAAAACTCTCACTCACACACACACACACACACACTCTATAAGTGATGCCCCATTAACCTATTTCTAGCAAGGCTAAAGTTACATTAATATCCCAAACTTCTACCAAACACATGCTGGTTAAACTGCCCACAATATTTTTAAATTTTTTATGCTGATACCAAGACTTTCACATCTTCCTCCTTTATACTGTTGCTGGCCTGCACTGCCAGGTTAAAATTTTTTGAACAGGATTTTTGAACAAAACGTTAATGGGATACACTGGTATAATTAGAAGGAATATTAAATCTTCATGTATTTCTTTAAAACCAAGAGTAACAGCCTTTACCAAGCACATACAATTTTGCTTTCTACCCATCATTTTATATTTGGTACACAAGTGCCAAAGTTTAACCCTGACTTACATATTTTTTTTATTAAATGTACAAATACACCACTTACAGAGTGCACAAAATCTTATAGTTCATCCCACAAATATAACCACCATGTAACATCAAATTTTATAAAACAGTGTTTAGATAACCTTTTAGGTATACACAGATTTTTATTTGTGAAACATATAAAAAAAGCAGCATCACTGACATTGGATTAAAAAATACAGCAACAACAATTATTTGGGTAAATGGAAAAATGAATATTTGGTTTCTGACAAATTTAAAGCGAAAGGATTTCCCATTCATGAATATTAATTTTTAATTTGACATTGAAAAATGGCCAAACACAAAATTTTTTAATGTACACAATGTTACCTCATGATGGCAAAATTGTAGCAGGGTCACCTCGGCCATTGTTGTTTTGCTCTTGTATTTTACATGCATTAATCAATACACAGTTTGTGTGAAAAACGCATATGTGCGCACACACACACACTCTCTTTGGGGAGAAACGGAAAAAAAAAGATTACTATCTGCAATGCTCAAGCTGGTGATATGTACAGTATTAGGTACAAGTTTATTATACCAGATTTCATTTCCAATAAACTTAAAACACTAACCTTTTTCAATGATGTAAGAAATAGCTTCTGTTCCAAGAGTATCATATAGTGGTACAGATACCATGGAGTATGTATAGCATGCAAGTTCAGCAATTGTCCACTGAAAGGAAGAAAAAAAATAGCTTTTTATTATCAGACATATGTAAATTACATATACTGTACATTTAAGTCAGAGAATTGTAGATCATCTAATTTGTGTTGCCATCAGGTAAAAGTAGTGTTTCTTCCCAATGAAGAGGTGTATCCAGGAGAATTAAAAGATTTGTTGCTTGATGAAAGTCAAATCCACATACGCAAGCAGCAGAGACATGAAGTGGCTGGTGCGTAGCGCAGGCTGGTGGGGTTGGCGAGCGAAGCGTGCAGGGGGCTTAGCCCCCTAGTGTTATAAAAGAAAATAAAATGCTTCTCAATTACAAGCTGTTATACTGTTTACTTTCTCCTGTAATATACTTACCTGAAAAAGTTTAATTTAAAAAAGTAATTTTCACCATTTCTCACACACACACATACATACACACACACACAATTGATATTGGCAATTAAACACTGTTTAAATGCAAATAAGAGTACTTAGATATTTTAATTATTTTAAATCATTAATTGTACTAAAAATGTTTGCCGTTATATATATATACTCAGCAAAAAAAGAAACGTCCTCTGACTTTCAACTGTTTTTACTTTCAGTAGACTTAATGTGTAAATATTTGTATGAACACTAAAAGAGTCAACACCATAAGACATAAACTAAAAATGTTTCACAATGTGTCCCTGAATGAAGGGAGGCTCAAAATCAAAAGTACCAGTCAGTATCTGGTGTGGCCACCAGCTGCTTGAAGTACTGCAATGCATCTCCTCCTCATGGACTGGACCAGATTTGTCAGTTCTTGCTGTGAGATGTTACCCCACTCTTCCACCAAGGCACCTGCAAGTTCCTGGACATTTCTGGGGGGAATGGCCCTAGCCCTCACCCTGCGATCCAACAGGTCCCAGACGTGCTCAATGGGATTGAGATCTGGGCTCTTCACTGGCCATGGCAGAACACTGACATTGCTGTCATGCAGAAACGCACGCACTTTTTGCCACTCCTGTCTGGTCCAGCGAAGGTGGGTTTGCGCCCATAGGCGGCGTTGTTGCTGGTGATGTCTGGTAAGGACCTGCCTTACAACAGGCCTGCAAGCCCTCAGTCCAGTCTCTCTCAGCTTATTGCGGACAGTCTGAGCACTGATGGAGGGATTGTGTGTTCCTGGTGTGACTCGGGCAGTTGTTGTGGCCATCCTGTACCTGTCACGCAGGTGTGATATTCGGATGTACCGATCCTGTGCAGGTGTTGTTACACGTGGTCTTCCACTGCGAGGATGATCAGCTGTCCTTCCTGTCTCCCTGTAGCGCTGTCTTAGGCGTCTCACAGTGTGGACATGGCAATTTATTGCCCTAGCCACATCAGCAGTCCTCATGCCTCCCTGCAGCATGCCTAATGCACGTTCACGCAGATGAGCAGGGACCCTGGGCATCTTTCTTTGGGTGTTTTTCACAGTCAGTAGACAAGTCTCTTTAGTGTCCTGCGTTTTTAGAACTGTGACCTTAAATGCCTACTTTCTGTAAGCTGTTAAGGTCTTAACGACCATTCCACAGGTGCATGTTAATTAATTGATTATGGTTAATTGAGCATGCATGGAAAACATTGTTTAAACAGTTTACAATGAAGATCTGTAAAGTTATTTGGATTTTTAAAACATTATTGTTGAAATACACAGTCCTGAAAAAGGGACGTTTCTTTTTTTGCTGAGTATATTTTTATGGTCAATGATTTTGTCTCCGTTTTGTGTTGGTGATTACTGGGATTGCATTGCAAACTTCTTCCTTGTGGATTTGTTGAGCTAATCTGATTAACTTTCTTTCCGTGTTCATAATAATAATGTATTGATTTAAAAATTAGTTGTTCAGTTTGTTTAGTTGTTAAGAGGTTGAGTTCTGAATGCAGAGCCTGCCTCTTCCTATGAAGCGCCTCACTTGTACACCTGGCATGTTTCTGATCTATTCTAGTAATTTTGCTAATTAGCTCTGATACCTTCTTGGTTTCCAATTTGTTTCTGTGGAAAAGATATGAGATAATCTGTCCTCTTAAGAAGACCTTCAGGGTTTCCCAGAGTATTCCTGCAGGAACCTCTGAGGATGTATTTGTCTCTAAAAAAAAAATATTGATTTGTTTGGCTATAAATTCTGTACAGTTCTCATCTACTAATAAAAGTGGATTAAGACGCCGTCTGCAAGATGAGTATGTGGGGCATAATGATTTTAGCCCCAAAATCAAAGGGGCATGGTCGGAAATAACAATAGCATCATAATTACGATTTAACCGTTGGCAAGAAATTGTTATCTACAAGGAAATTATCAATTCTTGAGTAGCAATGATGCACTGGTGAGTAGAAGGAATATGCTCTTGAGTTTGGAAATACATTCTGCATCAATTCCCTATCATTGACATTGGGTGCATAAATATTTATCAAAATCACTTTGCAGTTAAATAAATTATCCATGACAATCGCATATCTCCATTCAGGATCATACATTACATCTGTTATTACAAATGAGACTGTTCTATGTATAAGAATTCCCACAGCTCTAGTTTTCTTTGTAAAGCTGGAATGGAACATTTGACCAGTCCAGTCTTTGTGCAGCTGAGACTGATCTTTGCTTAATAAGTGGGTCTCCTGTAAAAATATTATTTTTAGCATTTAGACCTGTTAGGTGAGAGAATAATTTCTTTCTCTTTAATTCGTGATTCAGGCCTTTAATTTTCCAGCTCACAAAGTTAACTCTCCAGTCTTGGAGACATTGCTTCTAAACTTTTGTTGTCATTTTGTAGTCTTAGTTGAAGATAAAACAGCTTTGACCTTAATTTTCAGTTTTCCCAGGAGTTATTGACATGAAGTCTATTGTTACATTGGCACTTTTAAGGATTAAAACAATAGATTAAAGATATCTTACTCTCTTTCTCTCCCCCCACCCCCCCTCCCCCCTTGTCTCCCCAAGTTTCGATTTTAAGAAGATGTTACTATAATATATAACTTTCTTTACTAAAAGTACAATGGAAGTAGTCTTGTTCATCGCTTTGATTATTAAAACATTTGACCATATAGAATATGCTAGTTATTTTATAATTAAAGTGGCATGATGTTTTCACAGCAATGTTCATAATTTGACTTATTCTAAATTTTCAGGTCTGTGTTCGAGGGCCCTGTGTGTTTAAAGGTTACCTTAATGACCCAGAGAAAACTGCCGAAGCTCTTGATAAAGATGGTTGGCTTCACACTGGGGACATTGGGAAGTGGTTGCCAGTAAGAGATTGACAACTAATTGTCTTTTTACGCTTTTTGTAATTTTTTTCCACATTGCTTAATTGTAAAATATAATGTTTTCCATTTTTGGTTAATGCAGCAATAGACCAGAAAGGGCACCTTTCAAAAATGAGTTTTGTATATTACTTTATAATAATCTTCAAAAACTGGTATCTTACTCTTGACCCAAAAATCTGTTCTTACAGACATGGACGAATTTGTTGGTACCCTTACAGCTCATTGGAAAAAGTTCTGCATGTCACCTGAAAGTCATTAAATGAAAGCAATTGTCCCATGTATATCTGCATGCCTTTGCTATGTAAAATGTAAAGCAAGTGTGATAAGAGATAAAGTATTGCTTATTCTATAAAGATATTCTAAAGTGGCCTGCACACATTTGTTGGTACCCATAGAAAAGATCATAAATTATTGGTTAGAGTGATTTTTCAAACTAGTGGTTTTCTTTAATTAGAATCACACATGTCTCCAATTGTGCAATCAGTCATTCAGCCTATTTAAGAAAAGTAGTCCTTCTGCTGTTTGGTGGTGTTGTGTGTCTCACACTGGACATGGACTAGGTCAGGCAAAGGAAAAAGTTGCCTGGAGTGATCAGAATGATATTTATAGACAAACCTGTTAAATGCAAATGCTTTAAAACCATCCAAGCAGCTTGATGTTCCTTTACATCTTCTTAAGAAGTGTAAGGTTAATGGCAATGTAGCCGACCCGAGAATGGACGTAGGATAGCGAGAATAGCAGACAAAAGGCCAAGGACAACTTACAAAGAGATACAGAGTTAACTCCAAGGTCAGTGTCTGAACACACCATCTGTTGCTTTTTAAATGACAAGTTGAAAGTATTGCATAAGAAAGCCAGACTGGAATTTGCTAAAATGCATGTTGACAAGCTGCAATGCTTCAGGGAGAATGTTCTTTGGATACATGAGACAAAACTGGAGCTTTTTGGCAAATCACATCAGCTCTCTGTCGACAGATGAAAAAAATGAAAGTTTCAAAGAAAACAATACCATACCTATATGGTGGAGGAGGCTTGGTTGCTTTGGGCTGCTTTTTTTGCATCTTGCACTGGGTGCCTTGAGTCTGGAAGGAAACATACTGCCCAGTGACAGAAAGCTCTGTTTTAGTCACAGCCCATGATCCTCCGTCAAAATAATGACCCAAAACACATAGCTAATAGCACCCAAGAATATCTAAGAACAAGACATTACACTATTCTGAAGTGGACTTCTATGAATTCTGATTTCAATCCTATTGAACATCTATGGAAAGAACTGAACCATGTAGTCTGGAGAAGGCACCCTTCAAACCTGACACAGCTGGAGCAGTTTGCTCAGAAAAGTGGGCCAAACTAACTGTTGACAGGTGCAGAAGTCTCATTGAGAGCTACAGGAATTACTTGTTTGTAGTGATTGCCGCTAAAGGTTGCTAATCAAAATATTAGGTTAAGGGTCCCATGCCATTTTTATGTTTGTTATTATTTGAACTCTAAAGCAAAGTCTGGTTTTTGTGAAATATGGAATAAACAATTATGGGTGCCAGTTATTTTTGTCAGTTTCCAATTATTTCAGAGACAATTATAGGTTTTTCATTTTTTTGTGGAGGGGTACCAATAAATTTGTCACTTCTTTAAAGTGTTGAACAATTTTTAATTTAATGAAGCAAAGGAATTTTTACAATGTTTTTTCATACAAGATCAACCAGGTTCCCTTTTGGGGTATTTATTAACACTTAGATTATACAGTGGGATTCAAAAGTTTGGGCAACCATGTTAATAGTCATTATTTTCCTGTATAAATCGTTGGTTGTTACGATAAAAAATGTCAGTTAAATATATCATATAGGAGACACACACAGTGATATTTGAGAAGTGAAATGAAGTTTATTGGATTTACAGAAAGTGTGCAATAA